>OX393578.1:10436332-11036332 GCA_947652605.1 Elmis aenea | reverse complement strand
TGACAAATTTTAAATTACGCCAAAAGTGCCTCAATAATGTCGAAAAATATTTTGAGTATGATTTCAAATAAGCAAGTTATAAGCAAAAATTAAGAAGCTGATGTGTTTTGTTTTTTATCAGTAGCGCAAAAACTATTTTTTCTACTCATGTATATGAAAGTTGTCATTTTCTCACTGCCTACTCTACATGAAAGTTTAATTTTCGTCTCTAGTGGCGAAGATAATGTCAATGTCAATATCAAATTTTTTTAAGCTTAAACTCTTAATAAACTAAAATTGCGTTAATATTCTTCTCAAATAATTATATTTTAATGTAGCATTTTATTTAACAGCCGAAGCATGGTAAAAAATTACTATTAAATAAATTTCGTTTTCAGGTTATAATTTTATTTACGTCAATGTCAATGTGGTGGTGTCGCTATGGAAATGAAATGATTAATTGAAACTTTATACATAATATTTGTCATTTGGTTCGTTTACATTAACGTTCGTTCTATAATATAATTTTAATTTCGTAGAAAAAATAGCGGCTCGTGAACAAATCTCACCTCACGAAAAAAACTGGACTTTCATCTCTTGCTGTAAAATATACGACTTTTTAAAAGCTTTTTTTCATAGAATAGTTTTTCTTAATCACAGATAATTTTGACCCTTTTAACCAACTCTGTATATCCTATTTCACTTTGCTGTTCACTATAACTGGGACACTCTGTATATGAAGGGACCCATTTTTTTTTTGCGTAAAACGTTTTATTTAGCTTCTAAAATTTCGATTCATGAAAAAATGTGCGAAGGCATACCTTGTGGGACACCCTGTATATAAAGTAAAAAGAAATACTCGTCAATGTATCGACGTTATGTTCAATTGGAGTTCATTTTCTTATTAAAGAAATCAAATTTAGTGTTTTATGCAGATATACGTTCTGTCATTAAGTAACCAATCAGTTGAGTGCACTCAAACGAGTGTTTGTTACTCATCTTTATTAGGTTAATTGTAATATATTTTACAATTTAAATCAGGCTAGATATTAATAGAAAATATATTGGATTTTAAACACGTATTTATTAGGTAGAGCAAACGTCAAATCAAGATTCCCAGGTCGACGAGATGAATATATAATTTGGGACGTTATTATGAAATGTGTCTGTCCAATTGTCTATGTCAAGGCATCTTCTTCTCTTCTGCTGTCTTAAAATGTTAGGAAATAGTAAACTAATTAATTGAAAAGAAAAAACACATATTTACAAACTGACATAAAAATTAATTGCTTTTGTAACCACTACATAAGAAAAGTTACTTAAGAAAATTATACGTTCATCAATTAATTGATCATAAGCGACGGAAATACCTGACACCTCTTTTTATTTGTTATCATTGTTGTGGTGTTTCAACTAACAACTTTCACCACGGTTAAATTCTTCTTAATCATTTTACGATAGGAAGTAAAACTTTTACATTTATTCCTTCTAAGAACTTTAAAGTTGAATATGTGCCTATTCGTATATGGATTTCCGCTCAAACTTCCTCATTGAACTCACACAATATTTCCTTGTAAAGCGAATTTCGGGTTACGTAATAACCTACACAATACATAACATAAAAATATGAGTCACATAACATGTAAAATTCTGAGGAAATTATTATTCTACAAGAAAAAACAAAGGTTAAATACAAGCTTTGTTTAAATTTTTCGGTTGATGAACCTCTCCTACCAGATAAAATCTCTATTAAATATTTAAGTACACTCCCATGAGCATTACAACTCAATCTTTCATTAAAATATGGAGTTTAAAGGGGATGTATGGTTTCGCATTGATAAAAACGGCTGCTAAGCGTATAAAACGGTACATAAAGGATAATTAATTTCAGAATCAACTGTATAACTTTGTAGATTCTTCAGCAGTTAAGTGTAAAGTTTGTGAATTATCGCTTAATTTTGAAAATGCAATTTCCTCTGCATGAAAAATCGAGTTTGAGCCTTATTCCAAAGCACATAATTAGCTTATCTTTGTTTTTGGGTGATTATAGTATATTTGTATACATGTGGTTCCGGTAAGAACTTGTCGGCTCCTATAACTTTTTTATTATAAGAGATAGAGCTTAAAAGTTTTTGATATTTAAAGACTGACAAGATATTTGTAAATATTTTAATATTTTTTACGAATAAATATTTGTTTTTGAAACTTGCATGTTAATATTTGAATTTTTGGTTTATTTGTTTTGCAAATGGTACATACACACATACATACATTGTTAGAAATCTTTTTAAATCAATCAAAAAAGCTTGTTAAAACTTTTGTAACGACCAAATGCTAAAAACTAATTAAAAGTCTTTACTGTAATTAAAAATAATTTGCAAATAATAAGCACAAGCATAAATTGAATTAAAATTATTGTAATACATGCTAATTACCATTGTCTAAGAAGCAAATTTTTTTATATTTATTTAACGTAGGTTTTTGTTTATTATATGTGTGGTATTTTTATTCCTAACTGTATACTTACCAAGTACTTTTTACTACGTTCTGTAACTCTAATAATCTAAAAAAGTTTTTTTGCAAACACTTGAATTTTAAAAGATGTCATAGAAAATTTGATGAGCTATTAAATGATTTATATAAAAATGTAGCATGCTATTAGAAGAAAACGAAATGAAAAAAGATTATTAATGAAATGTTTTAAATACAATTGTTTAAATGTTTAATTTAATAACATTGTAAAAAACACTTGTTATCGTATTAGGTTAGGTAAGTAGGTCAGGTCAGGTCACGGTCTACTACACAGGTTGGGAAACTCCCATATAAAACCAACCGAGGCCGGTAACTAGCTCCGTAAATTATCCCACAGATGGCGATAAGTCTAAGAACCCTTCGCCATAAATTATCGCTAGATGGTCCAAGTGTAAGAACCGATTTTGACATAGCGAGATTTATATGTTTCGATTAAAAAAATCGCAAAATTTGAATTTCATCAATCAGAGGATGTATATAAAGATGTTTTAACCGAATATTTAAAACAGTTTGATTCAAAATAAGATCCCACCTAATGCAAGCACAGGTTCTTAATAAACTTATCACCATCTAACGGAATTTTATGGCGAATAGTTCTTAGACTTATCGCCATCTAGCGGAAATGTATGTCGAAAAGTACCAGTTTTTTGACAGGCTTCCTAACCTGTGTAGTGGACAGTGGGTCAGGTCCGGTCAGGTTAGGTTCCATAATACGAAACAAAATTCAACTCCATCTCTTAACAAAAAGAAGTTTTAGGGTTAGACAGTTTTTACTTGAATAAGTTACATCTTGCACCCTTTTCGAAATTTAATATTTCGTTATGGCCTTTGGGGTTGGATGTTTCAGTTATACCAACTATAGGTTTTATTAAATTTAAATAAAAAGTACAGCGATTGTCCCAGATATCATATCTTGATCATCTCTTTGTCATAATAAATCCCTACAAATCTTTTATGTTATTAAATAGTGGAAAAAGCTGCATGAAATATTATATATAAATCTCATGAACTTGACAGTCATTATGCATAAAAACAAATGCTCATTGTTTGAAATTAATTATATTAATTTTAATTGCAACAATAAATGTTGTAGCAATTATTTTTAATTAAGATGGACGTTTCTTTTACTCTACACGACATAATAAGTAGGCAAGTAAGATTTAATGCAAGTTTATTTAATATCCTAACAAGTTTCGTTATTAATGTTGAGATCAAACCAGATAAAGCGATTTAGAAGAAGCAAATCCGAAGCTTAATTTGGATTAGTTAAGAAACTTTTTCTGTAATTAAAATAATAATAAGATAATCCTTCGTTAAATTACTTTTAGCAATACTGGGAGATTTATCTCACGAAAAGTTGTTGTATAATATAGATACTAATATCGTACAAGATTTGCCTTAAGTCTAATCTTATAATCCGTATTTGATTTATGACACTAAGGACCAAAAATAAATTGTGATATAGTTCTTAAGTGTATTTTACTACCGTATTTAACAATAGGAAAATAGGAAACAGAAGACAATTTAATAGTGTTTTTGATATAAAACTTTTTTATAATTTATATACACAGCTACAATCCTAGGCTATTCCTAAAATATAACAGTAAAGATAAATAAAAGCAAATTATCTGAAAGAAAGATATTTTCATCAGAGCGATGAATCTTCGTAAATCTGGCTTTAAAACAACTTGATATATAAATCCAGAGTTAAAGTTTGTAAAACTTCAAGCTTTGCCTGTGGGAAACAAAATTTGTGAAATAAATGTTAGGCAACAAAAATAAAAATAATTATGCAGGGCAAGTCAAAAAATTTAAAGTTTTTTTTGCTGTTGTTTGTTGCATTCGTTAATTTTGAGTTATAATAAAAACTCACAGAAGACTCGTTATTATAGTAAGCAAAATATGAAATAAGTTGAATTTTACCTAAAAGAAGTTTTAAGACTTGTTTTTAACAACAGTTCTATTTATTTTGTTTTATTAGAAACTTCATTTTAATTAATGGTTTAAGACTTAAGACATAAGAAGCAAGTTTGTTTAACACAGGGTGTTTTTTAATTATTGCAAAAAAATTCAGGAGATAATTCCTTATCGAAAATTAAGGGCGGGTTTTATATAATTTTTTTCCCTTAGACGTCTCTTTTTAGACTTACTCCCCTCTAAAGAGGAGTGGTAAAATCAGGTTTTTAATTTATTTCTTAAATTTGGATATATGTAGGAAAATGATATTTGGTAGATGTTTTGTACTTATTAACAGGTTTTCCATAGTTATATTTTTAATCATTTCCCACCTTAATAGGGGGCTAAAAAGTGGGACCCCTGTTGGATTTCTTATCAGAACTTTTTAGGCGCTTAAAATTTTGCACCTCTTGAACTTCAAAATGAAATACTCCCGTCAATTCTACCCAACATGAACATATGTTAACCACCAAAATGAATCGTTTTATTTTAGAATATTTAATGGTTCATGTTTACTCAATTAATTTTTTACTTAAACACTGTAGGTTTTGAAGGAAAAGTTAAACAATAAGAAGAGTTTCAAAACAAATCAAGCTTACAAACAAAATGTTTTAAATTGTTCATGTTGGGTAGAATTGACAGGAGTATTTCATTTTGAAGTTCAAGAGGTGCAAAATTTTAAGGCCCCAAAAAGTTCTGATAAAAAATCAACAGGGGTCGCACTTCTCAGCATTTGTGAAGGTGGGAGATGATTAAAAATATAACTATAGGAAAGTTTTAATAAGTACAAAATATCTACCAAATATGCAGGAGAATATTTGGTATCCAAAATTGATAAATAAAATAAAAACCTTATTTTACCACTCCGCTTTAGGGGGTTGTAACTCCGAAAGGAGACGTCTAACAGAAAAAAAATAAAAGCCCCCCTAATTTTCGATAAGGAATTACTTACTGAACTCTTTCGCAATATTTAAGAAACACCCTGTATAGTATATGCTTGAATTATCCCAATTCAGGTCTAATGTTTCTTCCAACACTAAGGGAAAAACAATTTTATCTAAAACGTCTGATGTAAAAAAAATAACGTTTATTCTAAAAACACAATATATTTATAATTTAGGGTTTTATATATTTTCACTAGACTTTAAATCTATTTCTAACCAATGTACAGGGTCCGCTAAAAAATGTGCGTTTAAAATGTTTCTGGGCTGCTCTGATTTTAATGTAACTGAACATAATAAAATATTGATAATAGCGACCATTATGTAACGTTTTCAATTGTTTTTTTAAAATCTATACTGTGTGTCATTTAAAAATGTTTTTCTACAACCACTAATGTAAATGACCGTACAGTCTGCATGCATAGTAAGTGGGTCCTTACGCACGGTAAGCAAAAAGCACAGTTTTAGATTGTGGGTGTTATAATATTAAAACTCGAGTAAGTATTATATTACGGAAATTTAAGTTAGTTAAAAAATATCTTACATTGTACAAACACAAACACGGTATCAAAATTAAGCTTTAAGTTACTTAATACTATTATAGGTTGGTTTAACGCTGCATACAAATCCACAAACACCTTGAGACGAATGGCATTAAGAATTGAAATTCATTAGATTATCTGCATTGGTCTTGAATATTGTCATTATACTCTGCACATCGATATAAATTTCCATTTCATTAAAATGTGTAATCACAAAATGTTGATTTGTTTTAAAATGTGGATTAAACTGGGTCGAATGATTCGGTGAGTTTACAGTATTTGATTTTAATTGATATGCCACATACACAATCTGTAGCCATGGCAATTGTCGAATAGTAGATTGAAAATGGCCTGTCTTTTTGTTGTAGAAACATATACATGAGTAACTAATGAACTTTGCATACTGTAAAATGTATTTTATTTTGACAATGCCAGATAGTCGGGAGCTTGAGTGTATCAAAAAATGTGGCAATTATCGCAAATACCAACACTTATAAAAATGTTTCCAATAAACTTAAAAAAAAAAGAAAAAATCCTTTACACTAAAATAACAAAGAGTTTATCCGCTCGGAGTCAGGCCAATTATAACGAAATATTAAAGTTTTTTTTGGCGTCTGATAATGTTTAAGCGAAATATTGAAGTTTTTTTTTTGTGTCTGATAATGTTCAAGCTCCAAGCATAAAGCACAACGTTTAAACTTTAACTCTGTCACATACTTTTTCAAGTTTTATGCATGTATTTAAAATTAGCTAAACATAAAAGTATTCGTTTCAGAACATACTCGAAGGAAAATATTAAGAATGCTAAAATTACTAACGAACTCACATGTATATACATTAAATTTAACAAAAAGAAGATTTCGAAGAAACGAAAAGAGTACAAATAGAAAATCTATTAAGTATAAGCCAACGCGAAAACAACCAAAAATTAGGGCGAATAGGTATAACAGCGTTAGGGGTTTTAAAAGAAAAAATAAACACCGAACTCGTACGAGGCAACGCAAACTTCCGACCAGGAAATTGGATGCTCAGAAACCAAAATCAGGTGAAAATTTAGTTCAAGAAGTCGTTGAAAGGCGATTTTTACTCGTCATTGTGTTTGCATGCGCTTATATTCACCATCAAAAATAATTTTCATCATTTCTGTTCGTTGTAATCTCTAACAATAACAACTTCTTACTCGTACAAAATATATACAGGGTATCTCGGTTCCCGTAATAGTTACCAAAAATCTGATATCGGTCTCTTGGACTATTTATTGAGAAAAGAACGCCTATGTAATCACTTTTTTATATCGCGTTCCATTTTGGCACTATAGACGAAAAATGATATTTCAATGTTTTTGAAAATTTACTATTACTTTTTTCTTTACTAAAATAGAACAAAATTTTAGCAACATTTCTTACACAGATGCTTAATTTTAAAACAACATTAAAAATCTTTTAGCGACCTTGACTTTCGAGATTTGGTTTAATTTATATTGTTTTAAATGAAAAATTTAGTTTGCCATGACTTTATATAAAAGAGAATTTGTTAGCCTTTTAAAAATATATAGTTTTATATTTTTGTTGCAAAAAATAACTGAGATATAACCAATTTTGTAAAGATTTCTTTATTAAAGTTTGCCATTATTTCGTAAACAAGTGATGTTTGCAATTAATAAACAACTTAAAATCATTTCCAAGTAAGTTCTGCAGCAGCTACGTTTTTATCACTTAAAATGTAAACTCTTTACATATTAAACTTTTCAAAGTGTTTAAATTTAGTCATGTTCATAATAAACAGTTATAAAATACAAAGGAATACATGGATTTGCTAAAGAGTTGAAAAATTTACTTTAAAATGACGTTAAGTTGTTTGCGAAATCATGGCAAACTTTGATAATCAAATTTTTACAAAATTAACCATATTTCGGTTATTTTTTTGTAACAAATCTTTAAAACTATATATTTTTGAAAAGCTAAGAAAATGCTCTTTTATATTGTAATGGCCAACTAGGGTTTCTCTTTAAAAAATATATAAGTTTATTTTATATCTCAGATAAAAAAATGTTTTTAAATTAAATATAAAACTTGGTATAAGATATCTTTAATTCGTTTTGTCTATTTTAAGTTATAGTACATTTTCAAAAACGATGAAATTAAATTTTTCGTCTGTAGTGTCCAAATGGAAAACGATATAAAAAATCTGATTACACAGGCATTCTTACCGATATCCGATTTTTCCAAATTATTACGGTAGCCGAGATACCCCGTAAAACATTCGAATTGGGTCCACCCTGCACAACTGCGTCTTGTTTATTATTAAAATAATTTTGCAGTGTCCCACTGCATTTTCTTGTTATTAGGTTCTCGAAACCTTTAAGAACTGTAATCGTTAAAATTACATTAAGTTTAAGTGATTCATTTCAAATGTAAAGAAATGTTAGTTAAACTACAAAATCACTTACACGTTTTAAAAAAAAAATTTATAGAAAAAAATCAAAAGCAGTTTCTAGACTTCCACCTTGTCGTCAGTAGATTATTTCCTTATTTACATATAATCTTATATAAAGATACATCAGAAGTAAGTTGCAAAAGTGGTATAGCATTTCTTTTAAACAAAATTTTAATATAATTTAAAAAAAAACAACAAAACTTAGAAAAAATATTATACTAATTATTTTTGAGTGGATTTTGTTATTTGAAATTTAAAACCAGCTTAAAAGTGTCTTATTTAACCGAATTCTTAACGTTTCTACGACTTCAAAAGCTAGTGGAACACCCCCATCTTCTGAAGAGGGGACTTAAAATATTACTAAACCATTTAAAGTATTAATTTGGCAACTGGGAAACCTTAGTTAAAAGATTTTGATCTCTTGTAATTTTTTTTATATTCGCTTAATTTTTTTAATCGCAAAGTAATTTTTGGCGAGTTTGTCAACAACATTTTAGGGGTATCATAGTAGAAAACGAAAAAGGATTATAGTTGATTGTAAGTAAAAAAAAAATACAAACACAACTACAAAATAATATTATTTACTGTTAAGTGATTAAATCTTAACAATATTTCATTTACCTGGCTTCATTATTAACTAACTTTATGTTTCATGATATATTCATTAATTTATGTGTTATCTCAATTTCTGTTCTAGTACCATTGGTTTGTTCTATCATAAACAAAACATCGTAAACACACCGTAATAATTAATGATTATGACTAATGTAATATGCAGTTATGATAAACAAACATAATTTATAAGTTAATGCTCTTTGCATGTACGTATCACATTTAATTTAAAAGTGAAATGAATAATCACATAAAATATCTTATGCACCTTTTGTTTGAAACAAAACAAATCCGTTGTCATTTATTTTTGTATTTTTAGGTTGTGGAATATCAACGAGGCAGCAGGCTCAACGAAGGATCGTTGGAGGAGATGAAGCAGGCTTTGGAACGTTTCCTTGGCAAGCATACATTAGAATCGGATCGTCTAGGTAAGCTGTGCAACGTTTATTTTAAAAGCTATTCGGGGTATTTACATATTAAACTATTGCAGTGGCATCTTAAAATTAGTTTCAATTCACAGCGTGTGTGCATTGTGTCGTATGCAACTGAAATCACTTAAGTTTTGCTCATTATTACACAATATTTTGAAATAGGCAAGTTATACATGAAAGCACATAATTACTTCATATTCTTTAAAAACATCTTCTTATTTTAAAACAAAGCTACCTGCTGTATTGAATTGATAGAAAGTGCGACGACTCACAATACGTTTCAGTATTACATAAATTAATTTGTGTGTATCACATGTTCAAAAAACAATATAATTATTAGAAATTTGCGAAATATTTGTTAACGATGAATGACAGAAACGTTCCGGTCTAAGATTAACGGTTTGGAAATTTTGTAAATAGGAATAAAATTACTCGTTTGATACTTTGTTGAATTGCTTGGTATTTCGTGATGTTTTTTTTTAGATTTGTTGCTTCACTTTTAGGGCGAAGCCAACTAAAAATAAATCAATAGAACTCTGCTATTAATTGCTTTATTCTTCAATTGTGTAAATAGATTTGCTGTAATTAACGTCATATTCAATTAAACAAACTTAATATATCATCTTTGTATAAAGTTCAAATAACGGTAATTGGTTTTAATATTAATATTTGCCATAAAAATTGTTATTTTGGGGTTCTGAAAATGTGTCATACGTTGTAACATATTTGTATTAATATCTAAATCCCACGTATTTCTCGTGTCCAGAACATTCTTCGCCCACAATTCTTCACCCACAATTCTTCGTCCACAATTCTTCGCCCACAATTCTTCGCCTCCACAATTCTTCGCTCACAATTCCTCGCCTACACATTCTTCACCGCGGCAATTTTTCGCCGCATACAAGCATATCACAAATTTTGTTTGTAAATGTGATTGTTTTTATTTATGATGTAATTTTTACAAATTATTTTTCATTATGTTAGGCTAGGCTAGGCTAGGTTAGGTTAGGTTAGGTTATTTTAATTTTTATTCATACTTTAATATTATAAACAAGATTAAAAATCACAACATACTCTATTGTGTAGCAATTTTTAAACATAATATTAAAAGAAGTATTAATATACAAGAAACAACTGTAGGCTAATGTAAAATAATCTGTAAAAATAACGTTATGAATAAAAACAATCACATTTACAAATAAAATTTGTGATATGCTTGTATGCGGCGAAAAATTGTGGCGGCGAAGAATTGTGCAGGCGAAGAAATGTGGGCGAAGAATTGTGGGCGAAGAATTGTGAAGGAGGAGAATTGTGGGCGAAGAATTGTGGGTAAAGAATGTTCCTAGACCCTGTATTTTTATATGTGCGTATTGTGGTAGATGACCTTTTTTTTGGCTCAGAAGAACTTATTGCTTTTATTCTTATTACTTTTAATTATAGTTTGTGATCATCTTTATAAGATGATTGGACGTTTAAATCTTATTGTCTTCTTAATTCTTTCTAGTAAGCCTTTATAGTCTTATCTACCTTTAATTTGATTTTTTAAGTTTTTGCTTTAACATCTTCTTGGCGCCCAACCAGAAATTCACCTTGGGGTGCAAAGGACATAGTAGTCCGGAAATACTTTGTTCCGATTGTTCTCAGCTTCTGTGAACAGTCGTCCCTTGGTCGCTACATGGCAATGAAATGTATATGACATCCTGTTGAAATGCTTGTACGAACCAAGCTGCTTCTTTTGAATTTTGTCTATAATGGTCTTTTTTTTTAATATTCTTCTCATTTCCTCGTTCCTAATTATTTATATTTTTGACTTTTTGGCAGATTTCCTAAGAAAATCCATTTTAGTTACTTAAAGCTTTTGTTACATTGCCCTACTGATATTTTAGGCTTCAGAGCTGTTTGTGAGTGTGTATTCAATTATTATACCATCATATTTTATGTACAAAATGTAATTATTATGAATTTAAATGTGAAGGAAGAAAAAGGATTGCAGGTATATGCACATGTAAACGACGATGGTCCAAATGTATTCTATGCATTTTGAGTTTACAGTCACTAATTACTGGGGTTTCTTTCCCGGGATCCCGGGATCCATTTTAAGCTATTTTATATTTCCCGGGAAATGCTTTTTGTCCCGGGAATTCCCGGGATTTAAAAAAAGTGTTGTTTTCGTTTATTTTGTGCTAAGATCTTTGTAATACTATCATAACATCAGAATTTTATGCTTAAAATGTCTTTACTAACAGTAAATTATGGAAAAACTTCAAAATAATTTTTCTCTTTTAGTATGGCGCAAAGAAGCCCGGTCTCCATTACAAAGTTAATATCTTCAAAATACTTTTACAGTTTTATTTTTGTGTACCCTGATAATTCAAAGCAAAATAGCTTATAAATGAAATTTTATTGATAATAACGATGTTTCTTTGCTGCTAGATGCTCTCAAGACGATTTCACCTACATCAATAGAGACTGAGAGAGCATTTTATGCAGCAGGACTTTTTGTTAATAAATTAAGAAAAAGACTAATTGACTGAAGCACAGACCACCTTTGTTTTCTTAAATCACATTACAAAAATGCATTGTAAAAGTTATATTATTGTATTCATAAATATGAAATTGCATTAGAAAGGTTATAATTCCCAAATGTATGTTTCTCTCACCAATATTATTGAATTATTTGTAATAATCATGGAGCAAAATGTACTCGTATTAAATGTATGACTTGGAGTTGTTTTTAAGTAATAAACCGCTCCCTTAATTTTTTGGGTTATTTATTTAAAAATATTGACATAATTTATTATATCCCGGGATCCCGGGACAGAGGCCGATTTCTTCCCGGAATCCCGGGACAAGCAAAATGGTCAAATATGAGAAACCTTAGTAATTATTAGGTTGATGCATAATTATCCGCCGTTTTTTCGCGACTTTTTGTTATTCGAATTTGTCGTCTACCAAGCAAATCGTAAGCAGTAATCGACTACTCCCCCAAATGATAATTGTACATACCGTTTTGAGTTTGTTTTTGTTTTTGATTATGTTAGGTACAATATAATTTATGTTATATTATAATTTTTAAAAAACGGAGGATAATTATGCATCAACCTAATACTAATTACCGACGAGTATGCGAAACAACGTATACAGGGTGTCCCAGATAACATTTTTAGTATGGAGATCTTGATTATTATAAGAGATACAGGATTGCTTAACTTGAATTAGTATGAGAGGAACTATACAATCAATGTTTAAAAGTACAAAATTTCTCGCACTCAGATGTTATGGCAAACGAGATAAAAATGTTGAATTTATTTTTTCTCTAATAACTTTTTTGTCTTAATCATTAGAACAATTTTATTAGTACTTTGACGACTTTTTAATGTAGAATGTAACTTTTATTTTAGATTTTTTTATCACTTACCATTTTCGAGATATAATCTCCAATTTAATTTTTTTAAGGGCCGCGAAGTTAGCTATGGAGTAGTTAAATGTGCTTTATTCTCTCTTTTTAATAATGATATATTACTTGCTATATCTATTTTAATGAATAAGTCATAGAATTAAGAAAAATCACTTATCAAGCTATATTTATAAAAAAAATGACAAAAAAACAACTAATTAAATATCAAATGACAGTTACCATTTGTCTGCGGTATTATTTATTAGAATTTCATAGTATTGTTGGGTAATTCGATAGTGAATAAATGATTAACACAAAAAAGATATGACAGAAAAAAGAAATTCAACAATTTCATTTTTTTTTTTTGCTGTAACATCTGAAGTACGAGGAATCTGTACTTTTAAAAATCGATTGTAGCTCCTCCCATACTTAGGATTAGGAATAAGTAATCTCATTTAAGAAAACCTGTATCTCTTATAATAAGGGAGATCCTCATACTGGAAATGTTGTCTGGGACACCCTGTATATGAGCGACGTATATCGGGTTAAATATTGTAAAATAATGTATTTTGTATTGTAATAATCGTCTTGAGTCGACATTTTTAATTTTAGGTTCGCTTTAAACGCTTATACGGGTGTGTAAAAATTGGCGGAAGCGCTACACGTGGCGATGTTCTTCGTAAAATTCTAAGTCGAAAATCTTAATACGAAAATGTTGTACCATGCTTGCTGTGTCTGCAAGAGGTCCTCAAAGTTTTGACATTTAGTCCTTTAATAAGCGTTATTATTTAATACTTGCAAATGAAAAAGCAGCAATTTGAAATAAAAATAAATTTCCAATAGTATTTTTTCCTAGATATTGTGTTCCTTTCAAAAATTGGTGTTGAAAATATGTAAATCACTGATTTGAATGAAAATAATACATATGGCAACATTGTCATTAGCTGTCATCTCTGTTTTTCTCGTAATTATTTCTAGTTTGTGTTTTACGATACCCAAAAGTTTGCAGCTATGTTTACGAACTGAAGGCTTTCAGTTCGAACAAAAATTGTAAATACCTAAGTAAAAATTGCTGATAAAAAAATGTCCAAACGCAAATCAATGTATGCAATGTTGCCAATTTTTTTTTTCTTTAAATGGTTCCTGAGGCCATAGGAAGCATGGTACAACATTTTTGTATCAAGATGTTCGACTTAGAATTTTAAGAAGAACATCGTCACGTGTAGCGCTTCCGCCAATTTTTACACACCCTGTATTTTTTTAGATTTGCGACGAAAGTTTACACGTATTAACAGTATTTTAAATGGTGGGTTGTACTTGGGTACAACAATGCATGTATGCTCCATTCATTGTTCTTTCTCCGTGTCAATATTGAGGTGAACGTGGACAATAATTTGTGGGTGTTACAGTTCCAGTGTCAATGTTGTTTCTTCTGTAGGAGTGGTGATAGTTTCCGGATTTAATCCACCTTCACTGGCATAAATTCCTATAGCATCATATCACTGACTCTGTGACGAGGTCAAAGTTAATAAAAGAATCATATTTCTGTATGTAAATGTTTTATTGTTTAAGGATTGAGTGTCAATACGTTAAAAGTGATTTAAGAGCACAATATATTTTTGTAACTGTCGGGTTTGATGTACGACACAATTTCATGTTGTCAGTAAGATAAATATTAGCTAGATTTAAATTGTTAATGTCGTAAGCAAAGGTGCAGATGTGGCTAAGTTTTCTATATTTCGAATAAATTCGTGTTCTGGTACTGTAACCCACTGATTCTCTACCCGTCAAATTTTTAATACGTATTCCTACAATTTAAATGTGGCTGTATTATATCGATCGCTTGAAATAAACAGATTCGTTTTAAAATTAATATTCATTCATTAATGTAATTTATAGTAGTACACTTTGAAAGCAACTATTAAATTAATAAAATGTGGGGCAAGTTAAGTTATACAAGTATTTTTCGCGATTAGTAAAGTTTTTTTCATATTTGTGATTATTATTCAATATCTTCTCTTTACAACTGTCTGAACTTTTCTAAATTCCAATTAAAAAGATTAACATTTCAATCTATAAATTGTTCTTATGGAGTAATAAAAGTAGTGAATGTTATTTTATATCTATGACAATCGCCAGCTCTATAGCTCTAAAATTGGTACGAAAAAAGTACAAATATGAGAGAAATGGAATTAAAACGATACCAATGAACAGCTTAACAAACCTTAAAAAAGTTTTGTATTTACCTAATATAACATGTACAGAACTAAAAGTATTAAAAATGTTATTAAATTACGTGTTCAAGGTCTGATTGCATTATACAGGGTGTCCCAGTTATCGTGAACTGCATGGGGAACTCGTAAATGGTAAGAGATACAGAGATGGTTAAATAAGTCAAAATTATCTATGAGTTAAGAGCAACAACTATTCTATAACAAAATCTGAAAAAAAAGTTTTTGTTCTATTCACAAAAAAAAAACAAAAAAATTACGTTTTACATTTTTGCTTATATTTTATTTATTTGAAATTCATACTCAAAATGTTTTTCGACATTATTAGGAAACTTTTTTGAGTAGATTTAAATTTTGATAATAAGATTTAGGTATCTATTTCAACATCAACTTTCTTATTTTAAATAAGGGTTGTAGTTTCGCTGTGACACCATTAAAAAGAGATTTTTTTTCTAGTTTCATCGATGAGTTAATAGTTAGGTTTATCTTAAAAAATGACTAAGTTATTACAATTTAATTGTATTTATTAAGTTTAATCTATGTCATTGAAAAACAAAACAAAACATCACAGAAATAAATTAACTGTACTTAATAAAACACAAATAAAACTTAAATAAGTCAAGATTTCCTTACATTTCATAATAATTTATGATTGTTCACTTACTATTACTATTGAATCTATGTTACACAATGCATTCAAAGGGTGGTCCACTCTCCGACCGGCAATATAAATTTGAGATCTGTTTCTACGCATATTTCATTCTAATACATGAACTGTAGGTACTTAAAATAGCTAATTTTAATTCATCAATTGTATTCAACTGTCTATTTCAGATTGGCTATTTAACAACAGTTGTTCATCAAACAAAAAGTAATATGCTCAGTAAAACATTATTGTCTACAAAACGCAGATCTCAAATTTGTATTGGCCGGTGAAGAGTGGGCTACACTTTGAACACATGATATAATTTATTATTTCAACAATAATAGTAACTGAATAATCGTAAATTACTATTATGAAATGTAAAAAAAAAAACAATTTTTTAACCTTTTTTTTGTGTTTAATTAAGTACTACCAGTTTATTTAATTATGTAATGTTTTGTTTTGTTTTTCAATGATCACTTTGATTAAACTTAATAAATACAATAATACTGTAATAACTTAGTTATTTTTAAAGATAAACCTAACAACCTATACATTAATGAAACGAGAAAAAAATTATCATTATTGTGTCACAGCCAACTACAACTCGTATTTAAAATAAGAAAGTTGATGTTAAAAAAACAAAAACAAAGTTAGATACGTAAAATTTATTATCAAAATTTAAATCTACACAAAAAAGTGTCCTAATAATGTTGAAAAATATTTTGAGTATGATTTCAAATAAGCAAGATTTTTTTTGTTTTTCATGAATAGCGCAAAAACTGTTAAATCATAGATAATTTTGACTTATTTAACCATCTCTGTATCTATTACTATTTATTAGATCCCAATGCAGTTCACGATAACTGGGACACTGCACAGTTTATTTGATCTTACTTAAAAAATTAGCATACAAAAGTATAGAGAAAATTATCTTATGATAAAAAGCATTCTCAGATACATGAATATCACAAACTTTTGAAAACAAGAAAGTAGACACACGTTTTAAACAATTTCTTCGTATAATCTGTTAAATATACCCATTAACGGTGATTCATTAGCGTAATGCCGACTTTTCTTCAAAACAAACATTGATGAGTTGCATTTTCGCCACTACTCTCTCTGAATAACGCATTATATTGTTGATAATTAACAATACGCTTTCGCTTTTGACACCACTATTTATAATCAGAATTCCTCATACAAAACGTAAGTAGCGTGAAAGTGGTGATAAAAAATATGCACATATAAAGTTTAGAACGAATGGAATTTTAATCAGAGCACGATCACATTTTTGCATCATGTAATTATTAAGGTATCACACAAACTTTGTTAAACTGTCTATAAATTTTAGTAGTATTTGCATTTAAGATAACGGCCAAATTATAGCGCGCAATATGGCTATAATTTGTTGAATTGCATTTTACTATTTACGAAGCTGGAATGAACGGGCTTCGACCTAGGAAGAAGAACGACAAAAGGTTGGGTAGAAAATTATTTTATTTTCCGACATAGCCTCCATTCAGTTCACTACACTTATTTCAGCAATATATTATAGTCTATAGTATACTACATAACAAGAGTTGTAAGAAGAATATTACGCACGAGTAGAAAAGTTGCGCACGGAGCCGCGTAGCGGCGAGTACGTGTTTACAAGAGTGCGTAAATGCTTTACAACTCGTGTTATACAGCTTACTTTTTCTACGATCACTTAATAACTACGATCTTAACGGCTTTTTGGCTAATATACACATGTAATTACGTTGTCAATTTGGACGTAGGTCTGCTTTTCCATTTCCACACGAGTGTGCGTTTTGCTTACCGTGCGTAAAACTCACTTACTAGGCGTATGTAGGGTGTACAAGGTAGCAATTCGAAGCTAATTTGATGAGGTTTCAGTGATCCTAATGACAGACTTGTGACATGGCGCATTATCCAGACGAAATTGAACTAATTTTGTCGTTAATGCGGATCGTTTTCCGCAAAATTTTTGGTACAGCTGGTCCGGTAAATTGGTGTAGTACTCTCCAGTTATTGTTTTACGATTTTCAAGAGAATCCTTTTGCATAATAAAATACTGTCACCATAATCTATCCGGCCGATTGGACTGCTTTTCTCTTCTTTTGAACTGTCCGTTGGTTTGAAAACGATAGAAAGACCCACCTTAACTGGAATTTAGCTCAACTTTTATTTCGGTTGGTGATAAACCCTTAACATTGAAGTATTATATTTATTATCTGTACTTAGGCGGATCGTTAAATGCAAACTAATTGACCTATTTTTAAGAAACGTTAGAGTCAAACTAATAAAGGATGGTACTGGAAAAAAACGCAGATAATTAATGAAAATGTGCATCCTCTATCAACTAGGTGAAATCCCATCTTCGTTCTTCAATGACTTTTATATTTTTATAAAAAAAATCTTCAATGACTTTTATATTTTTATAAAAAAAATTGCAATATAAAACATTTTTAATACATTTTTATTATTGCTGTGTCCAAATGCTAGGAATTGCAAAAAAAATGTTATTAATATTGACAGTGTTAATGCACATACATTTTCTAACCATTTTTATGCATTTGAAAGTACTAATATTAAAGCAGGTTTATAGTTATCATGTACTAAATGATCTAATATGGTAGAGAATATATAATTTAATGACATTTTTATATTTTGTCGTATCGCATTTAAAATTTTGAAGATGAAACTGCTTGCACTTAATCCAAATTTAGATTTGAAATCGTATATTTTGTTTTCGAAAATCAGACACAACTTGTTTATGAAAGTCCTAAATGTTTTATTTTATTGCTGTATACTTAAACGCAGAAGTTTAAATAAATCAAATGAAGGTAGGTTCGTGGTTGTTAGATCAAATTAACAATAAAAGTTTAGATGTATTAAAGTTTTTCTTGTTTTATTTAGGCATTTTAAAGTGTGTTTCATTTAGTAAAATTGATACCGGGTGCCCCAAACTTAAGGCTTAACATAGAAAACATTTAAATACGTTGCTATGTCATTTTATTTTGCTTTTTGCCCCTTTTCGTAATACATAGAAGGACCACTACATATTGGGATCTCGTAAACGGTAAGAGCTGCAAAAAAGTTTAAACTAGACAAATTGTTTTCCTTTCTGAGACCTATTCCTTGATGCTTTAATGTTTTAAATAAGCTCCATGGCACGCTAGATAATAAACAAAAACCAAAAATGTTTTTTTAAAATCGTTAATAACTCGTTTGTACTTGATGGCACGAAAATATTGTTGAGGAAAAAGTTGTAGATTTTTTTACACACTGTAAAATGAAAACATTCGTTTGTTTCAGTTTTGTTTAAATTTATGGCACTCCATAGCTTCATAGGGACTTTTTAATAAGTTAGCTTTATTTAGCAACTGCTATTACATTGTAACATAATAAAAATAAAAATAAAAATAGAATGAAATAAAATAAAAATCTAAAAATCTTCTAAATTCTAAGTATCTAAGATAACAGTTTAATAGCGTTCTAATGCGTACTCCCTAATTAATTTAATACCCTTCTTATAATTATTACATATTTTGACTTGTTGCGGCATATTATTAAATATTTTAAAATCTTGATAAAATAACGAACGAGCAGTTTGACTTTTAGTACATTTCTCTATAACGAAATCAAGCCTATTTCTAGTTTTATAACTGTGTATCTCATGGACTAATTTTACATTTTCATACAGATATTTTGGTGTTTTTTGTAGTTTAATTTTTAAAACTAGCTCTTTTGTTCTAAATATTATTCTCTGATTAATACTCATAAATTGAAGTGTATTTAACATAACCTTGATAGGGGAAAGAATTGAACACTTTAAAATAGTGCGCATGGCGCGATTTTGCAATTTCTGTAATTGTTGAAGTTCATTTTTATTTAAATTAATAAGTAATGAAGCGCAAAACTCAAAATGAGGAGCTATTATTGTATTATACAGTAAAACTCTAGTGTACATACTCATGTGTTTGCTACATCTTTTAAAGAGAAAAATCTTTTTGGAAATTTTGTTCATCATGTATTTTGCGTGTAACTTAAACCTTAAATTTTCATCTAATATAACACCAAGGTATTTAATTTCGGTTACTCTTTCTAAATTAGTGTTGCTAATTTTTACACCCAGATTAGCATTATAAATATTTGTTTTATAGATAATGTGTTTAGTTCCCAAAATCATGAATTTGGATTTATCAACATTAATACATAAATTATTATCGCATAGCCATTTATAAATATTACTTAGATCTAAATTCATCTTATCTACTAATTCACTTGTTTTAAATCCACTAACAAACAACATTGTATCGTCCGCAAACATTTTTATTTCACAATGTTTGGCGTATTTAACCATATCGTTTATATAAACAACAAAAAGCAGAGGACCCAGAACGGTTCCTTGTGGTACACCATGTGTGGTTTTTAAACAAGATGATATAGTTCTATTATATTTAACTTTTTGATGTCTATTTTGTAAGTATGATTTAAAGCAAGACAATGCTACCTCACTTATCCCTATTTTTTCTAATTTTTTTATTAATAATTCTCTATTGATCGTCTCAAAGGCTCTACGAAAATCCAAAAATACGGCTAGAGTTATTTCACCATTTTCCATTTTTCTAAACCACAAATCACAAATATTCTGAAGCACTGTTTCACAAGAACGTCCACTGCGAAAACCCGACTGGTTATCCACTATCACATCATTAATCTGTAAATATTCTAGGATTTGCTTTTTAACAATTAGCTCTAAAACTTTTTCGTAAACGGGCACTGTATTGATTGGTCTAAAGTTTTGACATAATTTAGTGTTAGGTACTTTCTGAATAGGTATAATAGTTGATGTTTTCCAGTTTTCTGGGAAGATCCCTTTTCTCAGCGACAAGTTAATTATGTCTAATAACCTATTCCCTATTACATACGTTGAATCTTTAAATACTTTAGATGATATTCCTTCCTCATTTGGTCCTGTAATAGATAGACTTTTGATAACTTGGATTAATTCTGCCATGTCTATGGGTTGAAATTTCGAAAAGTTATAGTAGTAGTTTATTTTATTAATAACATTGTTATGATTTTTATGATGGTCAATACCTTCTACGATTTCATCAATACTATTTATAAAGTAATAATTAAACTTTTCCGCAATAGCTTTTTCATCTGTTAAACCAATTTGATCAAATATTATTTCCCTAGGTATGTTATTTTTACGATTGCCAGGTAATAGTTCTTTTAAATTTTTCCGTAGTTTTACACTATCATGTCTATTGTTATCAATCATCTTCCTGTAATATTTATCCTTTTCTCGATTTATTAGGCTAACAACTTCATTGCGTAGTTTTTTGTAATCCTTCCATAAATTTTTATTAGTAGTAGCATCCTTATACATCGCATCTCTTAATTTAATTTTATTTAGTATTTCCGCATTGAACCATTTATGATTATAATGTGAAGATGGAATTTTAATGAATTTTATTTGTTTTGAGCCTAAATATAACCACAAATATATTAAACCTTATATAATAAAAATGAGGGAAAACATACTTTTTTAGGCTATAGCCATATGGTTTCCCTAGAAAAAAATGCAAAATTGTAATTTATTTATCGCGCTAAATGAGGGCTGTGCAACCTTTTAAGCGAAAGGGCCAATTGCAAATGTTATGAAATCGTGACGGGCCGCACCACTTTCTTGTGGAAATGCAGATTGTTTTAAGTGTGAAGGGTGATTTTTCTAAACAGATTTTTTTTCGCTCTTAAATTTTCAATGTGAACAACGCAGTGACATACAAAGCACTCCCTAAAAAATTCGGTTTTAAATTTCTTAGTGAGAAGCGTAGTTAATTCGAAGCAATTTCTTCATTTTTTATTTCTAAATTAGTTTTTAATACTACATAGAGATTCTCAGCTGTTGTAGTTCCTGACATCTTTACCAAATCTAATAATTCTTAAGTAACATTAAACTTAGTATCTACGCCACGGAAAAAGATAAGTTGAGTAGTATTAGATACATCCGTTGATTCATCAAGACAAAGAGAATAAGATAAAAAGTTATTAGCAGTATAT
This sequence comes from Elmis aenea, assembly GCA_947652605.1. Lineage (NCBI taxonomy): Eukaryota > Metazoa > Arthropoda > Insecta > Coleoptera > Elmidae > Elmis > Elmis aenea. The sequence continues at coordinate 11,014,554 of OX393578.1, read as the reverse complement.
TTAAGAGATAATATTATGTTTTCTGCCATTTCATCAATTATTTTGCTACAGTAAATCTAAATAAAATAATATTAGAAAAAAGTTTTTTTTTTTAAGGGCAAATAAAGTTCACAGCCATTTTTAAACATTCCTTTATTAAACTGCAATCAGAGAATGGTTTCAGATGTTTAGCTGAAATATTAAAAATTTTATAACTTGTTATTGTTGTGGGATCTTGTATTTATACGCATTTTGGAATAAGTTTTGTCATCCTTCTCAGTTCTTTTATTTTAATTATTCTTTCTCTTCTTAAATCACCTGTTAATTTCTCATATTTTTTAGCACTTTTTGACATGTAATGACTGAATGTAATACTCTTTAAAATCAGCAGTGCTTGTAATATACAACTACTGGGCCTCGGGCCGCAGGTTAAAAGGAATTTAATAAGTCATTGAGTTTGATCCAAAATTGCACACGTTCGAGATACGTTGAAAATGGAACTTGCAGTATAATATCCATTAAAACTAAAAGCCTTACCTTGCAGGGATTTTTATCGAAATTAAATATTCTCTAGGAACGAATAAACCCCATAAAATTAATAACATTTGTCTGTAAGCAATATATTTTCAGTACTACTCTTCTTACATTATCTTCTAGGTGTGGCGGATCACTCGTGAGTAGGAGGCACGTGGTGACAGCTGGACACTGTGTGGCACGAGCAACCCCTAGACAAGTGCACGTCACTTTGGGTGATTACGTCATAAATTCTGCTGTGGAACCTCTTCCTGCCTACACGTTCGGAGTGGCGCAAATACAGGTTCGATTGATTTATATGTTAGTTAGATTAGATATAATATTTCGTTGAGGTTTACTATTTATATGTTACTATTGATATAATATGTAGGTAATAGGTATGATTACAGCCATTTGTGCTACACATACAGAGTGTCCGAAATTTAAGACTCACCATGAAAAACTTTTAACCTGTAACAAATAGGGTGTAAATGTTTTAGTTGATAATTTTGGTTTCTCCTGTTTCTTGATTCATAAGCATTGCGAAAAAATTCAGTTAGTAATTCTTTAACAAAAATTAAGGGGGTGTTTCATATAACATTTTTTCCTTAGACGTCACCTTTCTGAGTTACACTCCCCTAAAGGGGAGCGGTAAAATTAGGTTTTTATTTTATTTCTCAAATTTGGATAAATGTAGAAGAATGATATATAATAAATGTTTTATACTTATTAAAAGGTTTCCCATAGTATATTTATGTTGATTTGTTTTATTTTTCACTTAAAAGCGGTAGGTTTTACGAGAACAACTAAAGAACAAAAAAAGTTTTTAAACAAATCAATATTTCAAAAGAAAATTTAAAATTGCAAAATTTCAACCCATCAAAATGTTCCGATAAAAAAACCAACAGGGGTCGCACTTTTCAACCCCCTGTGAAGGTGGTAGATGATTGAAAATATTACTATGGGAAACCTTTTAATAGGTATAAAACATCTACCATGTATTATTCTCCTACATTTAACCAAATTTAAATCAAATAAAAACCTAATTTTATCGTTCCCATTTAGGGGGGTGTAACTAAAAAAGGAGACGTCTAAGGAAAAAAATGTATATGAAATACCGCCCTTAATTTTTGATAAGGAATCACCACCTGATTTTTTTTGCAATATTTATAAAACAGCCTGCATAAGGTTTAATTAAACGACGGTTTACTGGTTATTAAACAGGTTTATTATTTTTTTATTAAAACATGCTACATGTTTCGCTGACTTAATTTTGTCAGCATCCTCTGAGCTAAAAAGTTTTTAATTTTCACAATTAGTTTTTAAATTAAATTACATAAAGTTAAAGTTAATTTAATTCTTAATAATACTTACAAGTTTCAACAATCATGAAGTGTTGATAATGTTGAAATATTAATAATGATGTGATATTTATTATATTATTCTTAGAGAAGATCAGCAAAGATTAGGAATATACATGTTAAAACTACATTTATTTAAACATACACAATTTTGACACACAAACACGTTAAAAAAGATGGTACCTACCCTAAAAATGATGGTATCTATCCATAAATGTGCTATAAAAAAACTAGCAGAATAATAAAAGTATCATGTAAAGTAAATATGTATGGTAATAAGTGACAAAATTGAAATAACAAAAAATTTAATTATTAGTTTTTAATAAATGTTAAGGAATGCACAAAGTTAGAAATAATTTTAAAAAAAGATATCATTTGTGAAACTACCTAATTTTACAAAACAAACTTTTAGATCCTTAGATAGTATCAAAAAAATATCTATTAGGCACTTTAGCTGCCCGCATTCAGTCTTTACACCTTATTGTTAAAAGTGTCTTATATGAATAAACCTTTTTAAGTTGATGCCATAGCATACGAATGGTAAACAATATGCAAAGTGTTACTATTCAGAAGGAAAAAAAAACCAGATATATTTAGTTTTAATATCATGAAAGAGCTTATTACTGTTATTTGTTCAATGAAGAGTGGGCTGCTTTATTTATTTTGACGTATGGTTTCACAACAAAAAAATATAATTAAAAATTCCTTATGAAATGTCATGCAATAAAAGCAATTTTAGTAGTGCAATTTGGAAATAGTAGCTTGAATGTCAGTGGAGATCACGTATGTATTAGCTAAATACTTCTGGTGTCAATTAATACCAACTCCGGGTAAACAAAATTGTTTGCTATGTAATGTAACTATAGATTATTTGTTATATCATAATATATGCAATTAATCATATCATCGATACATCAAAACACTACACAACACAATATTTGTGTTATTTTATTATTCATGATATTTGTTTATGACTTTCACTTTAAGATGACTATATTTATCAAGAATTATTAATCATTTAGGGAAATGTTTTCAGCTATTAGTTTCATCACATTTTCGATACATCAGCCGACTCTTAATAAATAAGTACGTCATTAGAAAGCTTTTTTATTGGCAATAAATTTTCCTTAAAGATGATTAAGTTCCAATTATACAATATTGTTTTTAAATCTTTACTGTTTAAATAATACACTAAAATATACATAATTTTTTTAATTGTGTAAAATTTAATAATATATTTTCTATTTTCACACAAATGTATTGATAAAAAGTGGTTTAATGATGAAGACATTTTAAAATTATTTTCATTAACTTTATTGAAAATTGATGCTCAATGTTTAATGTAAAAGTTTAAGTGTTTATTTAGAAATCATAAAACAGTTATTGTGGAAGGAAGAAGCTAAAGCTTTCGAAATTTCCAGCGCATATCAACACTTTTAATTTAATTTTTTCACGTTTTATGTTAATACAATGGAAAGACTTTTTAGGGGCATGTTTGGGGAGCAGAGGTTGTAAATTTTAATTATTAAGTAATTTTTTTAAACTGTTTTATATAGGTTTTTGGTCTAGCAAGTTTTTTTTAACGTTGAAGTTGTTCATGGGTGAAAAAACGCAGCCACAAAATATACAGTGTGTCCCAGATAAAATGACCAGCATGGGAATCTCGCTTAATATAAGAGATACAGGTTTGCTTAAATTAGATGAAATATTCCTAAGTATGAGAGGAGCTACAATCAATTTTTAAAAGTACCTACAAACTTTCTCGTGCTTCAGATGTTATAGTAAAAAATATGAATAGGAGAATTTCTTTTTTTTTTCTAGTAACTTTTTTGTCTTACACATTAAATCAATTTCATTTGTACCTTCTGAAGATACTCTTTTATGTAGAATGTAACTATTATCTTAGATTTTTTTTTATCACTTACCATTTTCGAGGTATTACCCCTAATTTTATTTTTTCTATGGGTCACGAAGTTGGCTATAAAATAGTTGAATGGGCATATTTTTTCTCCTCTTAATGAGATATTTCTTGCTATATTTATTTTTAAAAATAAGTCACTAAATAAAAAAAAAAAAAATCGTTTTGTACCAATATTTATGAAAACAAAAAACATATAATTAATTGTCAAATGACTGTTACTATTTGTCTGCGGTATCATTTATTAGAATTTTACAGTATTATAGTGTAATTCGATAGTCTTTGTAGCAAATTTGTTATATAATTATGGGCACATTTACAAGTAATGAAAAATTTTACATATTGAGATGCTACAAAAATTGTAGGAGCTGAGCCAATGTAATTACAGATATTTTGAATTAAGTTTAAAAGAACATGGTTTCTTGGAGAAACCAACAAAAAGCCAAAACAAATCAATGGAGAATTATGTTTATCTTTTTTTACACAGTTTCTATAGCAAAGAAAGTAGCATCTCAGCATGTCAAATTTTCATTAGTTGTAATTGTGCCCATAATTATATGAAAACAAATTTGCTACAAAGACTATCGAATTACACAAAAATACTATAAGGTTTATCTAATAAATGACACCGCAGACTATAGGTTATTGTTTTAATTAGATGTTTTTTGTTTCTATTTTTATAGATAGCTTGATAAGTGATTGGTAAAATACGATTTTTCTTGATTCTGCGAGTTATTTGTAAAAATAGATATAGCAAGTAATATCTCATTAAAATAAGAAAAAAAGCACATTTAACTATTCCATAGCCAACTTCGCGGCCCATGAGAAAAAATTAAATTAGGGGTAATAACTTGACAATGGTAAGTGATAAAGAAATCTAAAATAATAGTTACATTCTACATTAAAAAGTACTTAGTGAAAGTAAATTGATCTAATGAATAAAACAAAAAAAGTTACGAGGGAAAAAAGAAATTCTATATTTTTATATTTTGTGCTATAACATCTGAAATACGAGGAATTTTTTACTTTTAAAAATGGATTGTAGCTCCTCTCATACTTGGGAAGAATTCATCTAATTTAAGCAAACCTGTATCTCTTATAACAAGCGAGATCCCTATACTGAAAACGTTATCTGGGACTGTATATTAAGGGTATTTGTAAGGAATTATTACCACCATCTGTTTTAAACGTTAGTTGATTTGCTATGTAACTGTCCTCAACTGTGCTAATTTTTCCAATTCTCTAACTCTTGTAATAACAAAGTTACTCGTGTAACGCTGTAGATTGTTGCAACCTGCAAACAATGATTCGTTTTAATAGAATGCTTAATCGAGTTTAATTAAGTGAGAATGTACTTTAAGTTATTATTTAGCGGCTATTTATTGTTTGTTTTTTTCCCTTCTTATAGATGATAATGAATTTGTGCTCTAGTTGCATTATTCAGGTCAAAGAAGAAAACGAAAGTGTGTAATTACGCCCAAACTGGCAGCAACCATCCTAAAAGATAACGCAAATAACTTTCATCTTTTAATAATGTTTGTTATTTTAACTGTATTAGCGGCACTTTCTCTGAAAATGTTTATTGGCGAAGTAACCTTGCCGTAAATAATTTGTATTTCAGTTCTTTTGCATGTAGTTTTGCACAAGTTTTGCCATAATAATTTTCCGAGTCTTTAAAATGATAAAATGCCGAATAAGAAATTTTGATACATAGTATGGTTTTGGTATTAATTTACTTGATTACAGAAATTTAGTGAAAACGATTTAGAAGAGTGTTTTCTAATATCTTAAGTGAAAGAGAAAATATGTTTAAAATAATTATTTAATTGTGAAAACGTTTTGCTTTATTATTTATTGGCTGCTTCACTTTGCATTTCAGTAAATTAACTTTTTTTATTAAAAATATAAAAGAAAAAGTGTTCTTTATGTATAAAATATGTAAAGATAATGTAGAAAATAATTATTATATTATTTGCAATCTTTAATGTTTGCTTTTAAACTATTTTCATATCAAATATAGAATATATCTTAATCTTTTTTTCTTATTCTACATTAAATTGTTAAGAAATTAGTTATTTTTATTAAACTTTTTTATATATATAAACGAAAGACTGTCGTCTTTAAATCCGTAGATTACTTGTATATTCAAAAACAATTTCATTTTACAAATTGATAATATATAATTGTTAGTAATTTAAATCGTTTTAATACAATATTATTTTTTTTAAATAGAAATACAAATTTATTTATTTTTTCTTAATGAACAAATTGGATATACTTATAAAATATACGTTGTTTAGTAATTTACTGAATGTGTTTTTGACTCAGTGGTTCTCAATCTGTAGGACGCGTCCCCTAAGGGACGCCAAATATGTGAAGGGGGTGCCGAGAAATGAAAGGAAAAAGTATTTATTAAAGCAAAAAGTCACCAGTTTAAATCGAAATTAATTTAAAAACAATTGGAAGACCTTTTTTAAATTAACCATGTGAAACGAGATGAATTTTTCAAAACAACTGTAGGACTTTTTTGTTTATCTTCACCAGTGCGAAACATAAAGACGGGTTTTAAAACAATTCAAGGATCTTTTGAAAAAGGGTGACGCAAAAAGGTTGAGAAACACTGCTTTAGTCGTTTAAATCCGAGCATAAGACGACAACATTTTTGTTATAAATTTGCCTTTAAAGATATTTGTAATAAATGTGTTAGAAATAAGTCAATTTGAATATTATTTTTAAATATTATCACGATACAACGCTATTCTTGTAGATTTTAAAAAGTGTGTAATGAGGTTTTTATAAGAGAATTAAACAACAATTTTATTTTCCTTTATATTTACCTTCGGGAGGTGATTCCTTTTCGAAAATTAAAGTGGGTCTTTTTTATACATTTTTTCCCTTAGACGTCTCCTTTCGGAGTTACACCCTCCTAAAGAGAAGCGGTTAAATTAGGTTTTTATTTTATTTCTTAAATTTGGTTGACCGTAGAAGAATTATATAATTACATTTGGTAGAACATAAACAAACCATGGTAACCACCAAAATGAATCGTTTTATATTGGAATATTTAATGGTGCATGTTTACTTGTTTTATTTTTACTCAAAAACGGTTGGTTTTACGAGAAAAACTAAAGAATATAAAAAGTTTCTAAACAAATCAGACTTAAAAAAAAATATTTTTTATTGCAAAATTTAAGTATAAAACATCTACCAAATATCATTCTACTACATACATCCAAATTTGAGAAATAAAATAAAAACCCAATTTTACCGCTCCCCTTTAGGGGGGTGTAACTCCGAAACGAGACGTCTAAGAAAATAAAAATAAAAGACCTCCCTTAATTTAAGACAGGGAATCACCTCCCAATATTTTTGCTATATTTAAAAAACACCCTGTATAATGTGTTTAAAAAGAATTTTTATTATGCTGCGTTATACAAAATTACAAGTGTTAGCTTTCTAAATAAATCTTAGACATTTTCCATGATGAGTTAACTTAATAACAATAAATTTGTTCATACACATATACATTTATACATATTAGGGCTAGGGGTTTGATAAACCCAAAGCGTTTTTCACCTTACTATGCCACTTTTTGTCCTGTATAATTTCTATCCACAATTTAACCATCAAGCCTTCGAAATCTTTCGTGGTCTCTTTCTTCGATCGTGTTTTTGGTCATCCCTACTTCCTAAAACCCTTTAGTGTGTCTTAGTACTTTTCGAGAGAGTCTTCCTTCGTTTATCCAAAAAAATACTTATTACAACTGATGATTTCAGGTTCATCCCTACTTCAAATTTACACCACAAGCCGATCGATTTGACGTTGCTGTTCTTCGTTTGGACAGGACTGCACACCAGCTACCCCACATAGCACCAATCTGTTTACCACCGAGGGGAGAGAGTTTCCTAGGAGAAGTAGGCGTCGCTGCTGGTTGGGGAGCGCTGAGTCCAGGATCAAGACTGCGACCACAAACTCTACAGGCAGTACCTGTACCAGTTATAGAAAATAGAGTGTGTGAACGTTGGCATAGGTCAAAAGGCATTGCCGTTACCATATACGACGAAATGTTGTGCGCTGGTTATAAAAACGGTGGAAGAGATAGTTGTCAAGGGGATTCGGGTGGACCCTTAATGTTACAAAAACAAGGGCGTTGGTTTCTCATTGGTATCGTGTCTGCTGGTTATTCTTGTGCGCAAGCTGGGCAACCTGGTATATACCATAGAGTTGCCCATACTGTTGACTGGATTACACGAACTATTGGTGCGTAGTTTTTTTGCTTCATACAGCAAATGAAATACACAGTTACCTGTACATTTTATATGAATGTTTAAACCAATAGTATTTTACGGCAATAATGCTACAGTAAAGCTCCTTCTGTGTTCCTTAAAACTTTCCGGTGTACACCTGGCTGTCTGTGCTTAGGCGCAATTTGTAGGTTGAGTTGAAGAACAGAAAAAGAAACATTTGTGTACTTGTAGAGTTATATAAATGTACCTACTATCGGCATAATACACGCCTATTGGGCAGATGAGTAGAAGATTTTTCAGAACACCTTAAATCGCTGATAAGAATGCATTTAGGCTGTTACCATTAAAATGAAAATCACTTGAATATATAAGTACTTGACTACGACAATTTAATATTGAACAATTTATAGTGTCAATTAAATTTCCACAGTTTCTAATGCAAATTCATTTACTATTTTTGTTGCTTATTTTTTGTTTTTAATTGCAAACGTTCTAACAATTATATTGCTTAATTTTCCTTTTTTTTTGCATGAGATAAAATCCTTGGTCGTTATTGACTTCGTGGTCAGTTTAAGACAAAGTTTTATTCTTTGTCTTTCTAACAGATGATCCAGAATATTATGCATTTGTGGTTATAAAAAAAAGCTATGATTGTTTTACTTAAGTACATGAAAAATTGGTAAAATGATTTAAAACTTATTTTAAAAATAATATTTATTTGATAATAGCTTCGTCATATATGTCACCTTATAAAAACTTTGTTTTGAAATAAAATACATCTTTTTTGTTTGTTAAATGTGTAGATGCATGTGTTTATTAGTAAATAACGATAGGCCAATTATCTAAATTAATTTATTTTTGTATAAATGCGAACTATATTGTTACTATTGTTTTAAAATCGACAAATTGTATTATTTGGCTTAATTAAACTATTACCTATAAAACAGCTGTTTTTTTCCATTCTTACTAAGTCACTCTTAAGTTACGCTATTCATCTTTGTTGTTCACTTGATTATTAAAAGCGGTACCACTGAACCAAGATTTTTCAATTTTATCATTGGATGGCTACATTTTTGAACCACTAATTTTGGAGAATAATTTTTGGTAATTTCTGGGAGGTCTTTTTTGTAGGTTTAACAGCATTTTTCGAGATATATACACAATGCTACAATAGTATTGCTTAAAAGCATCTAAGCTGCAAGTATTGTTATTCTTTTAAATTTAGCTAATAAACATTTTAACTTAAATCTTAAAAAGCGCGTTTTTGAATTTTACCTTTACTTTTATTAGTGCCTTATAAATTGAAAATTGCAAATATATATGTGTGTACAATTCCTTAAACCTGATATTTCATAACCTAGAATATTTCTATCTAACTAAATTATATTACTTACATTATAAATCTTGCTTGTTATTTTTAGTTTTAAGGCTTCCATTCGACTAAGTGTACAATTTATTTGGAATGTAAAATGTGTAACTTATTTGTAGATAAGTAAACATTTCCTATTAATAAAATCCGAATTATGACATGATTTTTTTAAAATACTATTTAATTACTGATTAATATTTGTTGTTGTTTTATTAAAATGTTACCGTTAAAGCTCTGTGAATAATTGGTGTGACTTGGTTTTGCAACTTGTGGATACTACATAACTGTAATGTGCCATGTTACTAGCATATACTCTAAAACATTCTGCCAAAAATTACGCTAAATGACGTAGCCAACAAATTGTAGCAATAAGTATTCCTGTTACAATAAATATCATGTGACGAAATCTGTATATAAATATTTAACTTAAAATAAATCGTATTACTATCTTAGGGGCATTTATAATTGAAATTTAATTTTTACCAACTTTTTCATAATGTTAAAAGATCAAGTAAAAAACAGCGCAGTTAAAACATATTTAATCATATTTTTGTAATTACTTTGTTAGATAAATAAATTTAAGTAATCAGTTACGTTTAATGCTTAAACACATTGCTATTGGTTACTTCATTGGTTTTATTTTACTATAGGAAATATAAGTTTTTTTTTTTAATTTGCTGCTTGTAGAGTAAATCAATTTAATTTACATATATTCCTGCAAAATCAGTAAACAGATTTGTATTACATACCGGGTGTAACTGGTTCACCCCCTTTTTTTCTTTAGTTTTGATTTTAGATAAATGAAGTTTAGGTCATATGATATGTGTAAATAACCAGATTATTTGAACATTTGTACACTATTGTTTCACAACCAGTTTCGCCGAAAATGACCCTTACTTTGTTATTTCAAATAGAACACCCTGTATATTTTTACATTTTTGAAAAGAGGCAGCAATTTTGGATATAGCTACATAATTTTTGATTTTATTATGTCATTTAGTGCCCAAATTTTTTTTTGTAAATTTTAGTTGACATTTGTGTTACTTTAATCGGCTTTGAACGATGCAGAATTGGTTTTATGACAGAACGGTAATTTTTTTAAATGAAACAGTACTGGTACAAGCGGGTATTTAAATATAGTATTTACTGATGAATTTAATAATATCTACCAATGACTTGTACTTGTGTTGAAAGGTTGCTTCAAAAACTTAAAATATTATAAAAACTTATTAAGATATCCTATTAATTGCAGTATACTGTGGTTAATTGCAACTAGGGTAGGTGCCTCTAATTGCGACTAGTTATTACAAAAACTTTTATCTTTTTTAATTAAATAACTATAGTAGTTGTACTGCGATTAATAGTTTTTTTTTTTAAATTTTTATAAATATTTTATAATAATTAAAGTCTTTGAAGCAGCCTTCCAACACAAGTATAAGTTAATAGTACTTATTGTTAAATTCGTCCAAAAATACTCTACCGGGTGAGGCATCACTTATGACACCCCCTCTTATTTGGTTATTGGAAAGGATTATCAAAAAGAGTTTCAAATAAAAGTTGTTTGATACAGTATTTCCCAAAATATTGTCATGTCAAATTTTTGTTTTCTTTTGTTTTTTTTTAGGAGTTACGGCACCATATTTGTTTTTTTTTTTATGGCACCATACATATTTTTTTACACGGTTTGAAAGACATTTTCTTTCTCTTTTCAACGCACTAAAACTTTTATACCCTTACATAACAAAATTTTTAAGAAAATCGCAAAAGAACAATTTGGTTTTAAAAGCGTACGGTACTAATTAATTTACATTAGTAGGCTTTGAAAATGATACAAAATGGTAAAGGACTTAATTAGGTTACAACGATAAACACAAAACTACTGTAACACATTTTTTTACCGTTTTGTATCATTATTGAGTTGTATAGTAATGCCCAATATGGTATACGTAGAAATTAATAAATCTGTTTAAACAAAATACCATAATAACATCAGTGTATTCTGATATTCTGATAAACAGGAATAAAATGTGAGAAAATAGAAAAGTGGAAGGAACTGCACGTAAAATGCAAGTTAGAAACTGTGATAAAGTGCGCAGATTGTGTATTGATTTTATCTGAACTAAAATAACATTTCTCAGAGTGGTTTAATAGTATCTTATGTAAACTTAAAATTAATGGTTTCAAAAAACAATAGTAATTTTGATTACTTACTTTGGTCTTCTAAGATGTTTACGTAGTACTCCAATGTTTTAAACAAATACATTTAAGTTTTTCTTACAGTCAGATAAACATTATTTCATAAACTTGTTACGATTACATTTAAGAATAATATGTTAATTAATAAACATAGAACTTGTTTCTATAATTCAGGATGCGTTTAAAGCTATTAAAAGAGAAATGAACTCGACAGACGGTAGATGAGAAATGCTTCTCAAAAGATCGTTTTATAGCAACGCTTTAATACTTGTACAACTATAAATACCAATGAAATAATGTGATCTAAAATGTTATCATTGGTATTGTTACAAATAAATGTTGCATCGTTGTTACCTTAAACCAGATGTGGGTAAGAACATTTTATGTTGTGGCAAAAGTTTCTGGTGCCATCTAATTCCAAAAAAATCTGTCCAAGTAATCTTTGAATTATCAAGATCGTATTAATAATGGTAAGTAGGTTGGGGTATGCAAAAACAAATATTTAAGCACTTTAAGCATTTTATTTAGATTATAATAAGTGTGATTATTATTATAAAATATGAAGACTTGTAACCTTTTATTTTCCTTTTTTTTTCATTTTTAGAGAATCTAAACCAGTAAGAATACTATAACCCTCTAATTGCTTTAGTTTTTGAGGTAAAGTTGGGTGTTCACTACAAAATATTTAGGGGGTCGCAAGTTCCTTTAAGATATTTTATTCAATTTTACATACATTTAATTGTTTTTAAATATCTGATATTTTTTTACAACCTTGTAACAATACATTATTTAATAGTTCTTGGAATGTCTTAGCGAATAGTATATATCACATTTGAACTATATATTCCAGAAACCTTACTTTTTTTTAAATTAAAAACAAACATGAGCTTAATGCAGTCTGTGAAGCAAAAAACAACTAGTACTACACAGTAATAAGAAGTCTTTAATGATGAAAATAATAGGTAGATAACAAATAAAAGCATGAATAACATTAAATATAAATTGAAGAACCTTTTGTAAAATTAACTAAATACATTTTTTATTTGTTTATTTTATTTAGTTTTTGTTTGTATTTGTACGGTACTTCCATTCCTTACAGTTTATAGACGACTTTTAATTTTTAATTAATATTTCTACCTTAGTAATCTTTGATGTTTGATGTTTTCTTTTATTTTGTATTATTCTTTATAAATCTTTTTTGTAAAATGTAAATTACAAAATATTTAATACTTCTAGTAAACTTCAATAGCTTATAAAATTAATTTTACAAAAAACAATTAAATTAAGAATAAACATATAAAATTAAACATGTATCTCTAAAACGGTATCTACTAAAGTTTTTGTAATAAAGACAGAACTTAATTTCTTAAAACATAGAACTATAAGAGGGCTGAGAAGGTTTACTTTGACATTCTAATTAAAATTTCAGCAACTAATTGCATAAATATTTGGTTTTTCCAAAACTCTGTGTGACAGAGTTATGTGACCTGACAGATCGTGATACAAGATATTTATTTAAATTTACAAACAGAGCAGAAATTATTGTAAAACACGATCTGAAACATGATCATTATGAATTCGGAATATGTCAACCTGACTGCATATAGCGGATGTATTCGCATTTTATGCCTCTTAATTCTCACTTAGACATGTATGTTATTTTAATTAGTTTATTTTATTATTTTCTTCACAATCACCGCTATATTTTCTCAGTTTCAATAGCAAAAAATTGATTATTGTTAAAGAAAAACTTGAAGAGAATGCAATAAATGAATGTCATCGGTCGATTCCTTGCATTTCATACCATAATCATATCATGATAATACCTATTTTTGTAAAATTATCCAAAATCTTAAAAGTGGTGTAACAGAAAATACAAAAACCAAACTCTTCTTATTTAATCTGATTATTTTCGGAATAATCTATATTGCAGGCCTGGTTTTCGGGTCGAAATCGCGTTAAATAATACTTCTTAATAAATTACTTAAGGTTTAATCATGATAAAAACAACGTTGAAGATGTCACAAATACAGGGGGACGAAACGTTTATTATTAAGACGAAACTTTAAAGGTGGTTCTAATCTGAATGCCATGCCTGCAAACTGGACATCGCCTAGCTTCAATTATCTTTATTTTACTTTAGCGTTATCTCATTTACTTTTTTAAATGAATAACATGAAACAAATACGGGCGCATAGGTAGGTATACTCTGTGTACTTTTATTATGCATTAAAGTTGGCTATGTAAGGGCGACAGATTCCACTCTGTATATATTTTGACATTGTCACTTTAAGCCTTTTAGGTTATAATTTTTATCATTTACAAAACAACGTTGCCAATAATACAATATTTGGAAAATATTTAAGGATTTTTATAAAAATAGGATTTATATCAAAATAAGATGGCAAATACTGTAATGTATTTTGCAGTTCGTCTTTTCAGGTGTTTCTTGTTATGATTTTCATTTTTTTTCCCAACCAAACGATCCTAAATATTTAAAATCTGCTCTCTGTTTAATTTAAAAACCATAAAATGAACCAACCATAACAGACCAAAAATATACTACTGATATTTAATATGTTTTACACATAATGTTGGAATACCGGTTTAAAACAATTGTATTAATTTTGAGGACTTAAAACACATGTATTGTGTTATATAATCAATTAGCATATAATACATAAACATAAATCTTACTTCGTATGGTATGGTGCATTGTCCATAACCACCACACATTTACCTTGCAATATGTTCAAAGCATCAATCGTTTTATGGTAATTACGATCATTATTTTCAGGATTAAGTAAAAAATTGCACCCCTCCAAAAAGCCTAAATCACTACCCGCATGTAAAATAGTAAAACGTTTGCCCTCAAATTAAATTTTGCTAGGATTACTATTTCTATCAGATTCATGTACCCACTGACGAATTTGAGATCTATTTATGATAGACAATAAACTTAAGTTTAACAGCAATGTGGATTACATTGTGAAAAAAGTTGCGAAAAAAATTAGTTTTCTAGGTAGATTAACAACCAAACTTAGCCTGTCAGCAAAAATTACAGGATATAGGTCACTAATCGCGCCACACTTCGATTACTGTGCGAGTATTTTGTTCTTATGCAACGAATGCGATTTGCTTAAGTTGCAGAAACAACAAAACAGAGGAATGCGTGTTATTTTAAAATGCTCGAGATACACTAAAATAAGCGAAATGTTAAATACCTTAAAGTGGTTAAGTATACGTCAACAAATTACTTTTAATTGCCTTTTTTTAATATACAAGGCAATAAATAATTTTTTACCACGTTACATGACTAAAAATTTAATACAAAACTCTGTAACATTCACGAATACCAGACCAGGAACAAAGACGACTTTAGACTACCAAAACTAACGAAAACAAATACACAGAACGCCTTGTACTACAAAGGGCTCAAGATTTTTAATGAATTACCTGTGGAAATTAAACAAACAACTTCAATATCAAATTTTAAAAAACTATGTTTCGAATATGTGAAAAATAATGTTAAGATTTAATAGTTAAGAAAATATGTACAAATAAATATAAGCAGCATTAAAATAATGTAAAATTAGCTAAAAGCTAAATAAAGATTTCTTATTATTATTATTATTAACACTGCGTATAATCGTTCATACATCCAACAGTAAGCGGTCCTTGTAGTCCTTACTACATGGAACAAATATGGGACATACTTTCTTGTTTGTGGCGGTTCCGTTACCATCACACCGGTACTGTTACTCGTTAAGTCACTCGGTAACAGTAGCTCTTACAACCATCTCGATATTAATCTTGAACATAATACTCGAATGTGAAATACAGTAAGAATTTCGAAGGCATGACAACAGTTTGTCCGGAGACCGCAGTAAAATTTTTTATTTCACGAACGGTGTTTTGAGTGTTGTGTGAGTGAGGCCATGTGAGAGCTGGAGTATGCAAATATGAGTGAGAGATGCGCTACTTTTTGGTGTTGCTTTGCAATGTCCATGTTTTCGCATTTTTCAATACATGGAAGCCCTTTTCGTGGTTTAACCTATTGCGAAGCCAGACTGATGATGTTGAGACTGACACATTTAGTGATAATAAAGTCAGTGTATCAGGTACGTGGTATTGTTGATGCCATTAACATTCTTAATTACTGTTTTATTTGATAATCATCATGTTTAGATATGAAAATTAGATCATAATTAGCTACACAAACATTTGCATGTCATTAAATATTTAAGTAAAAATAACAAGAAAGGTTTGATTTATTGCAACAAAATATGTGCCAGAGATTATTACAACCTTGTTTTTCTCGTATAATGTTAACAATGACTCCAATAAACAATATAGAGGGTGTCCACTTGCCAACTGGAACATAGGAATTTAATATTATTTTCAACAATTTCTTGGATTCCTGCTTGCCAATTGAACTTAAGGAAAAACATTTGTTTTCATTTTACAGTGCGCAAAAAAATCAACAACTTTTTCCAAAAATATTTTTGTATCATCAAGTATAACCGAGTTATTAAAGGTTTAAAGAAAATGCTCATTTTGATTTTTGTTGATTATCTAGCGTGCCATAAAATTTTTTTAAAACATTAAAGCATCATTGAATAGGTCTCCGAAAGGGAAACAATTTGTCTTATTTAAAAGGCTTTGTAGCTCTTACCGTTTACGAGATCCCAATAGTGGCCCTTCTATGGGGACCAAGCTGTATATTTACTATTTAATAAACATTGCATAGTTGTTTAAGAAAATGGCATTCATTGTGATAATGATAATTGCATAATGAAAAAAAAATTGCTTATCGTTCGATTTATTTTCAAGGTGTTTATTCATTAGGACGATTTTACAAGATACGGTTTTAGAAAATAAATACTACTTTTTTGTCTAACTAAAGGTGGATTGTAAAACCTCTTCTTGTACAATTTATTGGTTTTATGTATAAGATGAAATACCGTTTTACTTTTGAGAAAACATAGTTGGCTACGGCTTTAAAGCTTAGTCAATTGCGAACTTTTCAAAAAAGAAACATACAACGTTCTGTGGTTTATCTTACAGATGAGCTCCTATAAAAATTACGTGACAAGTGATCTGTAAAATCTATCATCTATGGCAATCACGCGCAGCGATCAGATTGTGATACGATTTAACGCAAACCACTGCAGCATTAACGTTCGGAAATCGTCACAATGTCGTCCTTTAACGTCAAAGATTTATCTGATATCTTAAACTTCCGGTCAGTGGGCATTAAATCATAATATAAATGTTGTACGTCAATCTTAACGTCAGAACCAGATCACTTGTCGTTCACTTCGGTAATAAAGCTTAACTGATTCTATTACACACGTCAATATGTATTGGTGACGTCATTTACGACTTTAAATATTCATAAACAAGAATTGGATTAACATTACATCTTACTTTAAAATAATTTATATCAGGATTTAATATGGTATCGGATAGTATCATGTGGGAAAAATTACACTTTTTATTCTAATTTACACAAACAATTTGAAACAAAAGAGGCCTTAAAGGATGCATGCTTAGTCCAATATTATTCTCAGTAGTTATAGATGGGGTAATTAAAGATAAAAAATGAGACAGTTTCACCTAGGCAACTGGAAAATTGAAGAAATAAACATAACTGAGCTAATGTTTGCAGACGACATGGTCTAAGTCGCGGAAACAGAAAAGAATCTGCAACATAATCTAGTAACGTTAAACCGGGAATTGAAAAAAATTCATGTGAAAATAAATACCGAAAAAATTTAAACTATGATCGTTACAACAGAGAACAGAGGGCTAAAATCACTTTAAATGGGCTTATGTTGGAACAGGTACAAAGCTTTAAATATTTAGGAGTGATCATAGAGAAAAATGGAGGAATGGACAAGGAAATAAGCGAAAGGACAGGAAATGTGGAAAGAATATTTAACAGTTTAAGAACAACATTTTTTGGAAATAGAAAAGTCCCAAAACGAACAAAAGTGGAAGTGGTCAAAAGGGTAGTAACTCCTGCACTTTTATACGGAAGTGAAACGTGGGCACTCACAAATAAAAATAGTAGCCGAGTGAATGCAGCAGAAATTTCTAAGAAAAACCAAAGAAGATAGAATCAGCAATAAAACATTTATAGAGAACAATTAAAGATAAAATCAGTAGAACAAAAATACAACAAAGACAGCTGGGATGGTTGAATCACATTTATAGGATGAAAGAAGAAAGGTTAAACAGAAAAGCTTATGAAGCAAGATGACAGGGAAAAAACCAAAGAAATCGACTGAGAAAAACCCGACAAGTCGAAGTTAAAAAAGCAACAACGAATAGAAACATCAAATGGGAAGAAATAAAAAGGCTAGCACAAGACAGAAAAACAGGAAAAAAGTCAGCACAACACAATTCAATAGTCCTACACCTAACAGTAGAGGGACTCATGACTAAATAAATAAATACACAATGCCCCAATTAACAGATGTAACTTGTACAGTTAATTATTAATAAACATTATTGCTTCATTTCAAAGAATATTCCAGTGGAGTGGCAAAAATTGCTTTTATTTTTTAAAGGTTTTAGTTAATTTTTTTATGTTGCCCAAAAAGAAATAAAAGAGTTTGGATCTTAGAATTCTTCAAATTTTGAAAGTTGGTCCTAAATTGGATTGATATATAATTAATTAAACTATTGCAAAAGCACCTACAACTTTTCTATACTTATCTTTCACATTGTTAGCAAGTATTTATAGCTATAATAAAGTGACCAGTTCTTTTTGGGTTAAATTGAAGACATTTATTGGCAAAAGAAAAGTCAAAAAACCAAAATAACACGTCAAAGGTAGGTAGTTAACTTGGCCAAGTGTTTGTATTTGTCTTTAAAAACTACATTTCGGTTGAGTTTAATATTAATCTGGTAAATAACTATTACAATATCAAAAGCGGTATTTTTTAGAACAGTATTTTTTAAGTCATTTTGTATCATTTTTTAGAATGTTGCAATGTTGTAAACTTCGTGACGAGAAACATAAAAATATTTTTTATTTAGTGTTTTAACATTTGATTCAGTTTTCTCTGATGTCCAATATTTATTAATTAACGAAAAAAACATTTTAATCGAAGCATTAGTACCACTACCACGTAAATAATACGCAAAACCAACGATTCTTTTTAAATGTTGGTATGGCACATGATTCTGATTAAAACGTTTAAAGATGTCTACTTACTTCATATCTAATTCTATATTAACATTAATCCAATCCTCTGATAAACTGTTTTAAATACGAAACGTAATCAAAAAGTGCATTTTCATTTGAATTTTAAAGAGGGAAGTTTTGGAGGACATTAATGAGTGGGGGGACAATAAGTTCAAATATGAGACAATCAGGGACGTCTGGTCACTTTATTTACTCACATTTATATCTTTCGTTTTCTGTTCCTATTCTTACAATTTTTCAAGTAGGTTTTCGATTTTCATTCTTAAATAAAGAAGTCGTTTAATGATTGTTTTTATATCTCTAAATTTTCACGCGCTTTTTTGTGACGATTAAAAATGTTTTAAATCTATTTTAGTTGTACTAAGATACGTTCAGTAGCAAAAGATATTGTCCAGTTTGTGATTTCTTAAATTTATTTCTAAAAAATGTTTTTTTTTCGATATGCAACACAATATCATGTAAGATTAATAAAGCTGTAACAAAAGTAATGAAAATTTAGGGGAAATTAATTAAAAAAGACAACAGATGTGTTGAAATTATGTGGAAATCAGAGTTTAAAACACAAAATTGCATGATATTTGGCTTTCTTGTATTTTTTATAACGTCGAATGCTTAATTTAAAAAAATTGTATTTTTGACAAGAAGAAAACCATAAATAAGTATTCAATTATCATAAAAACGGTTTTATATGAGCTTAAACTGTTATTATATGCGACATTCTAATCTTGGAACTCGAATTTCAATTAAACTATACAGGGTGATTGATTGAGACCGCACATTAAAAATATATGAAGAATGAAAAAGGGTATGGATCTGAAATTTTGGTTATGACCATAATGGCATCTGATCTGTTTATTGAAAATATTTTCAAGATGGCGACACTTCCGCAAATACCGGAAGTTGACGTCTACTTTCTTATTTCAAATACAATGGTCTATTTTTTATTGCCTATTTGGATTCAAAACGTTATTTTAGGGGGACTTTTATTAGCATTCCCTATACCTAAGTGCAGTCATTTTTTAGATTTTTGGACTTTTTGAAAATTTTTTGATTTTCACCGTGATGCTTAATATTATCTAACATGGCCATTTTTAAAGAAAAAACGCTTAAATTTAGACCATGCCTAGAAGAAACCTTGGACTACATCCTGGAATTTTTGCAATCGATGAATTACTTACAGGGTGTCCAAAATTTAATTTTCTTTTAATACAACTTCAGACCACTAAAACTCGTTTTTTTCAAATACAATGCCCAAACTTTTTTTTCATTTTCTAATGCAAAATTACATTCTGCATCAACCTGTATTAGCGTTTCCTATACCTATCTGCAACAGTTTTCGAGTTATTAAGAATTTTTGATAGAGTTAAGAGAAATTGCAACATTTTTAAATAGTAAGCCTTGGAAATAACAGCAAATGCCAATATTAATAACTGTAAACCACTTTTATTGCGTTTGTCTGAAGCATCCATGAAAATGTATAATCAAGAGTATTCAAACACGAATATTTTGAACTTATTTTATATTCATGAAGAATGTAACAAGATTATTGAAAGAACTTGCCGCGTGTTCAGTGAGAGCTATCCTTATTTGACTGTAATGACCAGACAGAAATTTTAATTAATAGAATCAATTTTTTTTCAGTTTAGAAGAGTAAAATCTGCTTGTATTCGACCTAAGCGTGTGACAAATGATGAAACTAACAAAGTTAACATCCTGAGATATTTTAATGACCATCCTCAGCGATCAATTCGATTGGTAGCGCAAGACTCGGGTTTAACATACTATGCTGTACAAGCTACATTAAAAATACACAACTATTCGTTCACACTTTCAATAATCTTCTGAATTTGTCCAAGAATGTAAAATAAATTCAAAATATCCGTGTTTGAATACTCTTGATAATCCATTTTTATGGATACTTCAGACAAACGCGATAAAAGTGGTTGACGGTTATTAGGTATTGGCATTTGTTGTCATTTCCAAGGCCTACTATTTAAAAATGTTGCAATTTCTCTTAACTTTATCAAAAATTCTTAATAACTCGAAAATTGTTGCAGATAGGTATAGGAAACGCTAATACAGATTGATGCAGAATGTAATTTTGCATTAGAAAATGAAAAAAAAGTTTGGGCATTGTATTTGAAAAAAACGAGTTTTGGTGGTCTGAAGTTGTATTAAAAGAAAATTAAATTTTGGACACCCTGTAAGTAATGCATCGATTGCAAAATATCCAGGATGTAGTCCAAGGTTTCTTCTAGGCATGGTCTAAATTTAAGCGTTTTTTCTTCAAAAATGGCGGTGGTAGATAATATTAAGCATCACGATGAAAATCGAAAAATTTTCAAAAAAGTCCAAAAATCTCAAAAATGGCTGCACTTAGGTATAGAGAATGCTAATAAAAGTCCCTCTAAAATAACGTTTTGAATCCAAATAGGCAATAAAAAATAGACCATTGTATTTGAAATAAGAAAGTAGACGTCAACTTCCGGTATTTCCGGAAGTGTCGCCATATTGAAAATATTTTCATTAAACAGATCAGATGCCATTATGGTCATAACCAAAATTTCAGATCCATACCCTTTTTCATTCTTCATATATTTTTAATGCCCGGTCTCAATCAATCACCCTGTATATTATATTCTATAGACTTGGCAATTACAGTTTGAAAGGTTTGCTTTGAATTACTACTCACTGAGAACTACAAAACGCTTGTCCTAGCTAGAGATATATACACCCACAGTTACCAATGTTTAATTAATTTATAACCAACATAAACTGAAGCTTGTTATAAAGTATTTTTTATAATTGTATTAGTATAAAAATAATGCTTAATTTTAATTACTGCTATGTGTATTTAAAACCGTTTATTGTTTAAGGACGAGTGTTCGTGACGATGCTGGGTTATCCTGCGAAATGTGAACGCAAAGGTGTATCACACTCTTGTACATTGTCATTGGCATGTTGGTGGGTCGGAGGAGTCAGCGAAGCAGGATGTGGTACCAATCCTTGGCTGGTTGCTTGCTGCGTTACGGCCCGTCAAAATATGGCATACAAGAAAACCGATGTGGAGTGGAGCTATGAAGATTATCAATCGCTAGAGTAATTATAACTATTTAATATTTATGGTACATAAAAAAGAACAAGTCGGTTTTGAATGAAGCGCAATAAAAAAATAATAATTTAAAATTAATGTTCCAAAAACCGAACATTTTTTGGAAATTAATTCTTATTAAAATTTTAATCGCATGGGGAGGTATACAGGGTGTTAATTTATGCTGTTAATTTTGAGATTGTGTTTACGTTAACAGTTAAGGAATCGGTTGATTACTAGTATGTTTAAGAGTTTTTTTAATAATCAAACTGGAGATAGTCACCTTTTTTTTTGAAATTGCATGGTATATTTTTTTAAATTGATTTTGATAGAGAATTAAATTCTAAAAAATTACATAAAAAAATAAACTATAAACTCATCATATAGGTCGCGCAAAATCAAAACAGTTACCAACCAGCTCATTTCTTCCGGCGGCGTTTCGATAATTTCACTTGCTAAACTAGTTATGCATTTTAAGGCGAGATTTGTTTTATTGCGTTTTAATGTGATTCGCAAACTTTATAAGACACGAATACGTACATAGACATACATTACGTTGCGAGCTATAGCGGATTCGTTAATTTGCACACGTAAACGATCAATTAACGGTTATTTTATTATGGTATGCAGGTGACCAGGTATCACACTACCAAAACAAACTCATTCGCGTTAATGACGATTAAAATATTATTAATATACCGTTAAGCCATTAAGTTTTTGCACGATTCACTGCACTGAAATATGCGGTTGAAGTGTAATAACGAATGACTTACAAGTTGATATATTTTGATGAATTGCAACTTTGTGACTAACATTATATTTTTTTAGCGTTGAAGATGTTAAACTTCCTGTATTACAGAAGAGGATTGATGAGTTCGATGATGAATGTGGGCTTTCAGCGGATCGTGTGTTGCTTAAGAGAATTATAGGCGGAAACGAGGCAAAGTTTGCCGAGTTTCCTTGGCAAGCTCATTTAAAAATAACAACTTACCAATGTGGAGGTGTATTAGGTAATGTATTTAAGACAACTTCTAACTGAAAACCACAATCGAAAGATTACTCGGGTATCTCGCTTATTAATAGAGAAAGGGACATGGTTAACTTCCAAAAGTCTACGGATGACTAAAATACACTTTAAAACATTAAAAAAAATAAATTATGTTGAGCTTGGAGGATCTTATTTAACTCATAAAAAAGTTCCACTCAACTAAATTAATCTAGTATCCGATAAACGTCGTTTGCATTGATGATCGTTGTATGACAGCTGCTTTTGAGTAGTGCAAAAATAAGAAAATAATCTTCTGACGAAGAAACGATAGTTTCCAAACTGCTTTATTATTTGTTTTCTAAGTAATGCTTCTCAGCAATGCGTAATAACTTAATTAAACTTGTGTCAATTTATAACAAAATAATTTACTTAAATAATACAAACATTTATCGAACAAGGATTTTGATATTAATACGTATTAATTTTTGACGCTTAATTATTCCTGTCCATCTACTGTAAAACGTTGATTTTTTTGTCTTTAATAATTTTGTTTTAAGTGGTTGTGACATGGTATGCTTAATGTTTTTTAGTGTCAAACACATACGCTTTATAAAATTGTAAGCAAGAATGTAGCTTGAAATTTTTCGAAAATTGAACTCAGAAACTGTACTACTTTGAAATTCAGGTTTTACTATTTAAATAATAAAACAGATTTTTTTCTGAATTTATTGATGTATTTAACTTCTACATTTATTGACAAATTTAAAAACATGCGTTTTTGAAAACAACCACCAATCAGGTAGGCCGGTCGTTGTAGTTTATGTCGTTACCATGACAACCAATCAACAAGCTAAATATTTTGAAAACCTGTCATCGTGATAAAATTGTACAAATAAACTTCGAAAACCAAGAAAATTGGGATATGCTGAGAATTATACAGGGTGTCCCAATTATACACCGCCAAAAAGTAGGTGCATATTCCTGAGTGAAACTGATGACCATTTGTCAAATATTTTGTTATCCGAAAATGCTTCCTTTCAAAGTTAGAGACCTCCAAAGCTGCAAGAAAAAAAATCAAAAATTTGAATACGTCCTAGCCGTTTAAGCTAGAGCTATCAAACGAAGATGGTAAGTGGATGACCTGACTATAAATCATACTTCCAATTACGTGTTTTCTTTCTAATTATCCCACAAACTCAATGGAAAACACCTAAACATTTCGGCCAAGTTTGATAGCTCTAGCTTAAACGTCTAGGATGTATTCGATTTTTTGATTTTTTTTCCTTGCATCTTTGGAGGTCTCTAACTTTGAAAGGAAGCATTTTCGGATAACAAAATATTTGACCAATGGTCATTATTTTCACTCAGGAATATGCACCTACTTTTTGGCGGTGTATAATTGGGACACCCTGTATATTCATTGAATAAAAATTCTACTTTTTTAGTACAATAATATACGGAAAACAGACTATTTTCTATATTAGATCGAAACTTAAGTAAATATGTATAAAGCATGTGAATAACGTTTTACTAAACATAAAAGAACGGTATGCTAAATTTAACAATAACCCAAAAATCTATTAAAACTAAAACAAATCAAAGAAGATGTTCAAATAAATGTCCTCTCTCTGCAATCAATTTTTCGAAATCCTCATTAACGCTTTCAGAGAACCGACCAAAAAGTTATAATCTTGGGAAGTACATAACCGCAAACGTTCCTTAATGTTGATATCCAGAACCCATGCTATTGTTCTTCAAGAAATTTTCCGAATGATCATTTATATGAATTTATGAGGATGACAATTGTTGGGCTTTCAAAATTTATAGTTTTTTGATTAGTTGTCATGGCAACGACATTAACTAAAATGACCGGGCTGCCTGATTTATAGTGATTGTTTTCCAAAATGCAATTTTACAAATTTGATTGAATGTAGAAGTAAAATATCATTGGTGATAAATCAATGAATTCAAACCAAATTCTTTTTGTTTATGTACATAGCAAATATTATGCCTATGAGGAAAAATAAAGTTGGTTGTCATAAAACAAAAAGGAATCGGTCTATGAAAAATTGATGATTATCATCCGATTTGGCTTAAAAAGTTGCTTGGGCAATGTTTTAAATATTTGAAACAGTTTTTACTCCAAAGGAGTTAAAGACGATTTACAAAAATCGTATTTTTGAGATATTTCCTGTTTCTCTTTGGATTATTAATGAGTATAAAATTTAGCAACTTTTCAAAATTTAAACCTATACTCTAGCTATTATAAGAAGTGAGATCTCCATGCTTAAACTCGAATTTCAAACGACCTTTATACATTATAAGAAGTTGTTTAATACAAAAATAATAAATTAATTTGGTTAGTAATTGAAGGTGCTTTAAAAAGTATTTTTAAGTATCATTTAGGTATTTTATCCCTCTTTAAGGTTATTTTATAATTCAATGTTGTCTTTAATAAGTTTGAGATTGATTAGATCAGTAGTTTTAGAAGTCAAGATCCACATCACATCTCCTCAACTAATCAAATTAAAACTACGTGCTTTTTGTCCTTACTTTTTACTTAAAACATCAGGAAATGTTGTTTGTATTTAGTTAAGCTGACCTAAGTTTTTAACTCATTTTATTTTTGTTCCAGTATCAAGACGATTTGTTGCAACAGCTGCCCATTGTATTGTAAGAGCACGTTTAAGGGATATAACAGTTTATTTAGGAGAATTGGACACTTTAGATACAGGAAAAGTTGTGGAGCTTGCACCGGCGGAGTTTCACAGAGTAAGTAATATTTTACTTTTAACGTACAGAAAAATTCATTCGTTTGATTAATCACAGAGATTTTGGGTGAACAATGCAACAATGAGATTAGGATGTAAGATTTTAGATTTGTGAATATCGCTCTGATAAATTATAATACAAAATAATTATAAAAGTGAATAAAGTCAGTAACGATAAAATAAACACTTTTTCAATCTATTAACTTAAAAGATCTAAAAATTCTGTATTTCTTAAAAGATTATTTGTTTTTTAGCGAACATTTTAAGTGCATGTCCGCAGAACTCATAAGTGTACAAACTACAATATAATACTAAATATTGTAAGAATGAAAATAATTTTTGAATAAAATGAGATATATTAACATGTTGATCATATGTTTTAAAGAATGCAACTTCTTGCTAATTTATTTAAATCTCTATCTTTTAAATTAAGCGAGATTCCTATAGCCTCGAAGTACAGCAAAAATGTCGAGCTTAATGTTTGTTTTACAGTGAAATACCTCAATTTTCAGGTTAAGAAAAAGTACATCCACCCTAAATTTCAATTCAGGATAACTCAGCCGGATAGATACGACGTTGCATTAATTCAACTTCTAACGGAAGCAGGCTATTCGTTCCACATTTCGCCGATATGTCTTCCTGAAGGTAATATGCAATTAATGGGGCGAAATGCGGTAGTTGCCGGCTGGGGCAAGATTAAGCCTTCCACAGAGCTCACGGGCACAAACGTGCTAAGAAGTGCAACTGTTCCTATTTTAGGTGAGTGTATTTGTACGAATTCATACCAATTTCATGCATAAGATAAATGAAATGAATTAATAACAAACATAGCTCCTTTTACTTATTTTAATCGTAAGACCTTCTATATTTGTAACTAATTATAACGTGGTGTATATAAATAAATAATACAATAATGTATGTAATTAATTTTTTAGATATTAAAGAATGTATGTCTTGGCATAACACCAAACAAATATCGGTAGAACTTTATGAAGATATGATTTGCGCGGGCCATGAAGATGGCCATCAAGATGCCTGCTTGGGCGATTCCGGAGGTCCTCTCATAATCTTAGAAAAAGGCAGATGGACCTTAGCCGGGATAACTAGTGCAGGATTCGGATGTGGTGAACCCCACCAGCCAGGGATTTATCACTCTGTAGGTTTAACTGCTGACTGGATAAGATCAATAATGTATCAATAAATTTTTCTGATTTTTAACTGCTTGTTTGTACAAGTGGATGTTTTAATTTTGTTGATGTTTTACCTCTCAATAAAAAATACTGTTCAAACACATAGTTGAATTTTGTAATGCTTACAAATAATTATATTTTGTGTTAAACTTGAACTTTAAAAGAACTGCCCTTTACTTACGTTTTAGCACTATCTAGTTAGGTATTTATTTTTGTATAAATTATTTATCTGTTACTTTTACTAATGATTTAATTGTATTTTGTGTATTAAGTAAATGTAGTTTTATTAATAATACTGCTATAAGAAAAATCAAAAGCGACTCGCTAAGTTTTCAACAACTCGTTGTGTAGAGTAGCATAGCACAGCTGCAACAGAGTTTAAATTGCGCTATTATAAAAAGAAACTGCATATAAAACACATTGTGTTTTAAATCTTTATGAAATAATCTGAGATAAAATATAATGCATACATGATATGATTTCCTATTTCCTTATATGCGTCAGTTTAGGGCTTGGGTGCACTACATTGTCTAAGAAAAAGAGCGGTTTTAGACGGCTTATATTTTATTAATTCTGATATAGTGTGTTCAGAATAAAAAAAAGCCTAAATTAGTTCACTGTTCAAAGAAAAAAGAAATAATATGGGTTGCATAAAAGTTGTTTAACACTTCTACAAACAATTAGGCTCATAACAAAATATTTGATTTTTTTTTTACATAAAAGGTACACCCTTGGAAAATGGAATTTTTTTAAAAGCTTTAAACAGCTATAAAAAATATTTTTAATTTGTTTCTAAACAAAAAAATACGCGTTACAAATTGCATAAAAGTTGTTAAACACTTTTACAAACAATTGGGCCAATAACAAAATATTTGATTTGGATGTAAAAGTTGAGATTTGAAAATAAACACAAAAATAACAGAAAATATGGCAGTGGGATGTGAGGAGGAAGATCTCACTATAGATGCTACATTTCTTAATATTAATACTACAAACAATTACAAATACCTACGTTTTTTTTTAGCGAGTTACGGTAGGGTCGAGAAGCATATTATCTTGAATAAAATAAAAAAAAAGCGCAAAAGCTTTTGAAAAAAAAACGATGGATTATATTAGAAATGTTCTATTAATAACTGCGATAACGTCATTAAAATTGGTCATATAAGAACTGTATATGCGTACAATCATTAGTTAAGGATAACAGCTGACAGGATAATAAAGATTGTTTTAAGTTAAAACAGTTTCACTAGAAAGTCAGACAATAAATATTGGAAACAAAAACGTTTTGTTTCGAAATGTTTTGTTCGTTCAATGTGCATCAAACCTTAGATCATTTTTTAAGCTTTGTAGTGCCGCCCGCGTGGGAAGCCCATAATTTCATGGTTTAGGTTAATCTCTGTACCATAACGTTTGGGAAAATTCTTGTGGCCATATAGCGTGTTCTTAATTGTAGAAAACAGTTGATAGTATCATAAAAGTTCACCGATCATAGCATCCAAAGAATTATTTTGGGGATTAATATTGGCTGTTATCATTGTGCCATATGACTTTTTTATATATCATACAATTTAACTAATTGTAATAATTTTATTTAGGCAAGATTCGCTGTCTTAACGATGAATTAATTGTTTTACGTTTGTTTGTATTTCTGGATAATCAATTTTGAGATAGTAGCGTTTGAAATATTTATGTAGCTTAGGCTATTTGAAGAAAACTAATTATTTTCTGTATGTACAATGTACCATTCCCTTTATACAATGAACGTGTTTAGTTTCTGTATTAACAATGTGTATTTTCATTAATATTAAAGCGGCGTTAGATTTCCGTTGCAGAGCATATCCTCAGAATACTTAATTTTTTTTGGATAAGAGTAGCAAACATAAATTTGTATGTTGACTTGTTTAGCTACTTGGTGGACCGAAAATACTTTTGTATATTTTTTTAGTACCTACCGATCGTTGAGACTCTTGGCTTAAACCTTAATCCGGAATTTTAAGCTATAATTACGTTATGGAAAAAAAATGAAAATATTGTTTCTTGTACAAAAATTTGATAATATTACTGTGTCATGGAGTCAAAAACGCCCGTCTAAAGAAAACGACACATATATTTAAAAAAAATGCTTTTAAACATGCTGAGGGAACTTACTAAGGATGTAAAAGTTGAGATTTGAAAATAAACACAAAAACAACAGATAATATGGGAGTGGGTTGTGAAGAGGTAGATTCCACTCTAGATACTGCAAATCTAACAAAAGGGTCCGGTGTTCCTGACCATGGCCGTCGAAACACTGTTTCAAGCAAAAATAAAAAAAAAAAATTCCATGTTAATATTTCCTAAGAACTAAATATAATAACTACAGTCGGTTTTTTAATTTAATGATATATTATAACTACGAAATTATTGCAAGTAAACATATGTTGGTCATACACAAAAACATATATTTTCTGAAACCTGAGGAAGTTTTATTTTTATAAAGTCAGTTCCATAAAAACCTTAGGGTTTGTTATGAATCTCAGAAATTATGACAATATTATTTCTGCGGAGGTGGTCCCCTTTCGGAATCCTGTACTGCGACGTATTGATCTATTGTACCCTCTTGTGAAAACCCCTTAAAGAAGTCCTGTGTTTAAAAAAAAAACCAGGATTTTCTTCAAGGGTGTTTTTCTCAACTCTTCTTAGTTGACTTTTTCCATGTCTACGCCTTTAGAGTGTGAATTCTTCACACTACCATAGTACGCGAAGATGAGTTTCTTCTTCTTCACCACATCCTCTGCATATATCGGTCTCTGAGAGTCCTATTATGTAGAAGTGTTTGTTTAGCAGTGTCCTGTGACTGCTCTGATGTCCACTCTACACATCCTGAGCATTTCTTCTGTGTTTTCTTAAGAGATCATTGCCAGGATAGCCTTAGAATGGACCTGTACTGTTACTTTTTTCCAATGAGCATTATACCCCTGTATTGATATGTCACTAAGACACCGCTTGAGGCTTGACTGTTTCATAGGATGTACCAACTGCGGGTTTTGGTCCGAAGAAAGGTGTATCGCTGCCAATTTTGGCTTGGCGATCTGCCTTGTCGTTTCCTGGTATAAAGGTGTGCCCTAGACACTATATTAGTTTAATATTATTCCTGCTTCCTAGCACGTTAAGTGCCCGGATGCAGTTCAGAACAAGTCCTGAGTTTACTTCCGACGAGCCAAGAGCTTTTAACGCTGCTTGGCTGTTGGACACTATGATGATTCTTTTATTGTTAAAGTATTTTTTCTATTAGTGTTTTTGCACATAAGTCCACGGCGTACACTTCGGCTTAATATATGGTTGCACACTGTCCAAGGCTTACAGATGTGCCTTGTCTCAGTTGAACTGCTTCCCATATGTCGAAGTCTCGCAGCCTGTGCCTTTCTGCGTTTTTGACCCCTCCGTATACCAGACCAGACCGTTTAGCTCTATTTCTTAACGCTTTTATTGGCACCGTGTTGGAATTATGATTTTAAAGGTTTTCTCAATGGCTAGCGTACCGTTTATTCTATCCGATATCATATTTACTGTCGGATGCGTGTGAATCTCGTTGAGAATAGCTAAATTCCCTTATCTACGTCTTCCCTCTTTCGAGGTAATTATGTCGATACCCACCTCAGTGCTTGTGATTTGACAAAATAAATCTAAATCCATATTCAAATGAAGCTTCAAATTAATTATCAAAAAGTTTCGTGATAATATGGAAGTTAAGAACTTTTGATCAATTTTCCATTACGAAAATTTTCGTATACATATAGCGAAATACTTAAACTGCTACTACAAATCTGATGATAAAGGACACTTTGGACACAATCCGATTTGCGCTAACTATAATCGTTACTTTGAATTGGGACCCTGTACAAATAAATAAAATCACACGTATAAAGTGTAGTGGACACGTTTACTATAGGTGTATGGTAAATGTACTTACTATTATTATTATTTAGTAAAAGTAGCGAATGCTAATACATGCAAATTTTAAAGTACAACGTGTTCAAAGTACCCGTGAAACTCTATATTTTGTCTAATAGCCGGTGTGCTTGTGCATAAGCAGTTTATTATAGTAATTACAATCCAAAACATGCCTGTTTCGTGTTTATAATTAACTGTAACGTAAAAGCAAATTTTTATATTTACGAAGTGTTCTATTTTCTTTTGCAACTATGTCGGTAAGTTTCACTTTACATCGTCGTAAGATCTGTCAACGTGCACATGTAAACGCGAGTATGTCATAAACGAGTTCTTTATGGTTATTAAAGTAATGGATTGCCAAGCTGCCGTTGCTCGGTGGCACCCGTCTGTGGGTTAAGGTTAGAGCAGTGGCATACTTTCTTTAAAGAAAGGTCTAAGTCACCTAGAGGAATGTCAGGAGAAAGCAGAAGTATGGTTCACACAGGTCTAATCTGGACCGGAAGTAATTCTCTATGTGGTTTTACATACATTGTGTGTTTAGCTTTGGTTTTCTTATTGATTTTCTCATCGTACTGCAATTATATGGCAGTAATATTTTATTAGCTTAAAAAATATTTAAAAAGCGTTTAATCAGCATAGTTCTAATTAAAAGTCTAATTTATTCAGTAGAAAATGTAAACTAATTATAATTAAAGCAAGCATAGATGTTGTACAAGGTTTATGCGGTGTAAATTTATTTTTCAGTTCGTGCCAAAAAGGGATTAATAGAAAACGTTAGGCACCGATTGATCTATTCGGTAAATTAAAAAAAAAAACAGGTAAAAATGGAAAAAGAACATTACTATCATAAACATCTATACCATTTTCCTATTGTTATGAGCTGGTGAAATTATAAATTACATTGATATTAAAAATTAAGGGTTACATAGAAGTTTAAATTAAACAAATTGTTTCCCATTCTGAGACCTATGATTTATTGTTTTTAAAAAGTTCCATGGCACGCTAGATAATAAACAAAAATCAAAATGGGCATTTTTTAAAAATCGGTTTGAACTTGGTTATACTTGATGGTACACAAATATTTTTGTGAAAAAGATCCAGATTTTTTAAGCTATATAAAATGAAAATATTCATTTGTTTTAATATTGTTTAAATTCTAAGATTAATTACAAACTTATATTTTTTTGAATGGAAACCGTAGTTGGCTATGACCTCTTGGAAAAGCATTTTTTCCGTCGTTTTAATAATTTAAGGTTTAATGTATTTATTTTGATATTTAGGTTCAAAACAAATAAAATTAATAAAAAAGACCCCATGCAGCTAAAGAGTGCCATAAATCAAAACAATATTGAAACAAATGAATGTTTTGATTTTACAGTGATAAAAAATTCTACAACTTTTGCCTCAAAAATATTTCTTTATTAAGTATAACCGAGTTATAACCGATTAAAAAAAATGCCCATTTTGATTTTTGTTTATTATCTAGCGTGCTATGGAACTTTTTTAAAACAATAAAGCATCACTGAATAATGGTGCCTGTCCACGTGAGAGTAAACTACTCTCAATAACAGCGTCGCCAAGGATACAGCCCCTGAGAGTAACTCGCGATTGGCTGTATCCTTGGCGACGCTGCTATCGAGAGTTGTTTACTCTCAGGTGGACAGGCACCATAAAAAAGTGAATCGTGGACCCTCATAAATAAAAATAGTATGCACAAGAAATAGGATTTCTAAGAAAAATCCAAGGAAAAACAAAAAATGATAAAATCAGAAATGAAACATAAGAGAACATTGAAGAAAAAATCAGTTAAAAGAAAAATACAAGAAAGACAGTTGGGATGGTTTAGTCACATTTATAGGATGAAAGAATAAAGGTTAACCAGAAAAGTCTATGAAGCAAGATCACAGGGAAAAAACAAAAGAGGTAGACCGAGAAAAACCTGGCACGATGAAGTTAAAAAAGCAGCAGCGGATAGAAACATCAAATGGAAAGACATAAAAAAGCTAGTACAAGAAAAAAAACATGAAAAAAAGTCAGCACAACACAACTCAACAGACCTACACCTAACAGTAGAAGGACTCATAACTAAATAAAATATAACATTTTTTATTTTTTTATTTAGGATGCTAATTGTGGTATTTTCAAGTGTTTTTTGTTTGAAATTTTAATCTAGTAATAAAATTTAATGATTTAGAATAATAATTTATAACAACAAACAAAGAGAAGTATAAAAAAATAGTTCACATGCGTAGGTAGGTACGTTAAATACTCCTACATTTTATGATAGTGAAATTTTGGGCTGCTTGTAAACGAATTGTTTTAGATTATAAACAGCAACGCATAAATTTCGTTTCTTTCTCCATATCTAGCGCGTGAGTACGTATTCTCATACGTAATTAATGAAAGTAAACGTTGTATTATAAACCTGTTGGTATTTTTTCACACTTAAATTTACTGACACACTACGTCATGTTTTTAAATATTGTAGAGGGAATATTAATGGATTTTATATTTGTTTTATAATAATATCTTCTAATAAACATGCTTACAATCGCAGAAAAAAAAATCGCTTAGGAAGATTTTTACAAATATAAACAAATTATCAATTTAATACGATATCAACTGGGGTATCTAGAAAAGTAAAAATTAAAAAGTGATGTGATCCATATTTGTTTATAATAATTGCATATTACAATGAAATAATGTTTCGGTAAAAACTTTTACATGTCTAAAAATAAAACTGACAAAATAATGGAAGCGCAAGAGGACAAAATATTATTATTTGCAGCAAAAACTGACCCGTAATACAAAAAAGGTCTAGTTCTGTGTTTAATATGTCTCAAAAGTTGAGTGTAAAATGTTTTACAAGTAATTATGGTTGTTTTCCCAAAAACCTGTGAAAACAAGTACAAAATATATGTATTATGTATATTACTTCAGAGAAGTAATGTAATTAAACCAAAGAAAGTATTTCTGTTGCATCCAAAGGGAAGATGAAAGTGAGAAAGGTCCAGAAAGACGTGCAGAGAAAAAATCGGCTTAGAAATTAACGATATGGGTCCAGAAAAAGGAGACTAATCGAGACAAGTGGAGATCGGTAAGCGGAGAACAATGACAATATATTAATGTATTAAAATAAAAGTTACAATAACGCAAAATACAAGACTCAAAATAAAAATTGTACTACTTAAAATGAACGAAACTATAACAGTGTTTTCCACTGACGCATATATTGAAAAACGAATACACCAAGTCATGAATATTCCTTGCATTGTACTACTGTATATGATGCACATTACAATTTATTAAGGTTATTAATGGCTTATGCATTGTCTAGAGATGAATAAATATACGTTCTAGACTTAAATAGCATTACTTAGTCATATTCGCACATACATCTTGTTGTTATGAAGAAGTGAGTGTGAACAAATGCACTCACTATACGATACGGACAACTAATAAATTTGATCGAATATGCGCTTTAAGAGACTATCCAAAAGACCAAGCACGCTTAAGTTTTAGCGCTTAGTTATGAATTACTCATTAACAATTAGTCTTTAAAACTGAAAATTCAATGAACATTTGGAACAGTTGAAACACAATGAAGCATGAAACATTTTTTGTGGAACGAAGCTGATCCTATCGTGTACAAAATTATATTAGACTTATTGTTAGTAGTATGCATTGTTAAGATTTAGTATACCATTCATTTGACTGAAGGTAATTTTTGAGATATAATAATATTAGAGTACCTACTTATACATTAATGTTTATCCATAAGATGAGTTTGGTCGTGAAACGCAAATTGTAGAAATATTTTTGGATAGAAATATATATAAACGTATACAGGGTGAGTCACGACGGACGCGTCGGAGTTTTATGGGGAAACCGTTTATATTTTCCAATTTCTGTCGCTGTTAAATATCGTAAGTCAATAAGGGCTACATTTTAAAAATATTTTCAAACATACAGGGTGCTCCAAAAAAGAGTGGCATATCAAAGTTATACTTTTTCTTATGGAACACCCTGTATATTTGTACATTTTTGGATTCCTCTTTAAATTTAATTCAAAAAATGTACAAGGTCATATGGGTCTAAAGTCAACCGTTCTCATGAAAATTGCATTTTCATGAAAATACAGTATTTTCAAAAATTTTCTACATTTAAAAACTTTGAGAAGTCTGAAGAAATTCGTTTGGAGATAAGATTGACAATCGATTATGTAACACTTTGCACCACCTACATTTTTGAAATATTATACAGGGCGTTTTTTACGCTTGGTCAAACTTGTGAAACTTTAAACATCGATAACTCATTTTTTTTAAATACAACACCCTATATTTTTTTACACCGTCTTATAGAAAATTAAATTCCCTTTTGAAAACATTACTACTGTTTTATACCTAAATTTGATATTTTCCGAGATATCGCGATTTTATTGTTAATTATTAGGTCAAAGTAATATTTTCGAGTAGGCTATGAAGGTAGACAGCGGTAATTTGAAACAATTGAAAGAAAGAACAAGAAAGGTTTAGTTTTATCTTTTGCCTATGCATTTTTGACATTTTTTTGTAATGAAGAGCAATCATACGTTTAAATCGAGATTTCTTAAAATTTATGCATTTATTTATTGGACAAGTATGATAAGATGATTACTAAATCCTATAAACCATTTTTTTGTGTGTTTATAACACGACACTCGGTTCTACCAAAATGTCTTTGCTTAAATTCTGATTCCACGCATTTTGCAAACATTGTGTTTTATACAGTGTGCACAATGTTTAATGTAAGTAAGTGTTTATGGTGTGTTAACTAAAATATGAATACACAGAAAATATTTTAAATTGGGACCGTAGTAACTTTAATTGAACATTTATAAAAATATTTCTAGTGATAACTAAAATGTATGTACCTAATAATAATTCAAAAAAAAAATTTAACAGCCGATTACAATAAATGTTCAACATGACGACCATCCTCTTGAATACACATTTCAAATGAACGTCTTACATTACGCAACATATTAGGAGTGATTGTCTCAAAAGTTTGTGAATTATTTAAACGTGAGATTGCTCTTCATTATAAAAAAATGTCAAAAATGCGTAGGCAAAAGATAAAACTACACCTTTCTTGTTCTTTCTTTCAATTGTTTCAAATTACCGCTGTCTACCTTCATAGCCTACTCGAAAATATTACTTTGCCCTAATAATTAACAATAAAATCGCGATATCTC
The DNA here is from genome assembly GCA_947652605.1 of Elmis aenea. Classification (NCBI taxonomy): domain Eukaryota; kingdom Metazoa; phylum Arthropoda; class Insecta; order Coleoptera; family Elmidae; genus Elmis; species Elmis aenea. Next base: position 10,978,549 of record OX393578.1, on the reverse strand, counting down.
GGATAATATCAATTTTAGGTAAAAAACAGCCTTAATGTTTTCGAAAGACAATTAAATTTTCTATAAGACGGTATAAAAAAATATAGGGTGTTGTATTTAAAAAAAATGAGTTATCGATGTTTAAAGTTTCACAAGTTTGACCAAGCGTAAAAAACGCCCTGTATAATATTTCAAAAATGTAGGTGGTGCAAAGTGTTACAAAATCTATTGTCAATCTTATCTCCAAACGAATTTCTTCAGACTTATCAAAGTTTTTAAATGTAGAAAATTTTTGAAAATACTGTATTTTCATGAAAATGCAATTTTCACGAGAACGGTTGACTTTAGACCCATATGACCTTATACATTTTTTGAATTAAATTTAAAGAGAAATCCAAATATGTACAAATATACAGGGTGTTCCATAAGAAAAAGTATAACTTTGATATGCCACTCTTTTTTGGAGCACCCTGTATGTTTTAAAATATTTTTAAAATGTAGCCCTTATTGACTTACATAATTTATCAGTGACAGAAATTGGAAAATATATACCGTTTGGCCATAAAACTCCGACGCGTCCGTCGTGACTCACCCTGTATAAAAAAATCGCTTATCTTATTTCTAGACAGAATCGCTTCTCTGAAGTAAGAAAATTAAAAAATGACTGATTTTAAAGCAAATTCTATTAATCTGCAGGATTAATGTTACAAAACTCATGTATAGGTTTTAACCTAAGAATTTGTTGGTTACAGATCATTACAGATTGTAAGTTAATTAATATGTTATTCCTATTATATTGTTATTGTCCTTTAAAAGTTTTACATTTTTAATTATTCGAGAATATATCACTTTCATAAGTGTTAAAACATTTTAGTTTTATTAAGCGAAATTGAAAAACACCGACAGGAAATATCAGTTTAGTAATTTTACTGATGTATGATGCCATGTATGCTAATAGGCTCATAAAAAAGACAAGAAATAAAAAAGTGAAAACTAGTAAAGATACTTAATTGTTAAACTCTCTTGATAAATTAAGTTGTAACTAAATTATCTATGTTATTAAAGATCCAAATGCATTTTTTTGGTATTTTGAGTTTTAGTTTTTTATTACTGCAGTAGAATGTAATTCGATATAACTGTATATGATTATCAAGTTTAACAACATTTACTTTTTAGTTTCGTGGAAAGATTGGTTTTCACCCAAATTTTTCTTTTGCAACTCCAATTTTGTTTTAATTAATAACGCATATTATATTGCTTATTTTGTGCTGTATTTGTTATTCATAAATTCCTCCCGAGAGGATATGATTAAATTAAGGTATAATTTTGTACAATTTCCACTTATTAACTATTTTCAAGTCCATATCGCTTCAACATTATTCCAAAAATATGATGCCAGCTTTTCTCAAAAAGTTTATTCGGTTATTGCCAAAAATTACCAAGTTATATCAACACGTAACCAAAAATTACTCAACTGTTACAAAAAATTACCAAATCCTAACATCGAAATTGCAACGTGATTAAATTGTAATTTAATATAAACCATAGAGAAACTTTATCTTTCTTGTGTGGTCACTGATTTCTAATTTAAGTCATTGTTTCATTAATATTAGGACAGCAACTATATAACCATAGCATTAGGTTGACCCATTATGTTATTTGTAGCACAAGTGTCTGACAGAAAATAAAAAGTTTTGGTGAAAACTATGATAAATTTATTATGTAATACCTAAAAAACATATAATGTTATATTATTCCTCATCGTTGAAATCCCAAAATACGTGTACTGATTGTCGAATAAGATGAAATCATTCAAAAATTAAAATTTTATTTAAAAATTAAACTGCAATTCTTTAAATACAATGAATAACAAGTAGTGTATGTGTATATAATGTGATCAAAAAATACCAGTCTAGCGTTATAAAGCTCCATTTACAAAAAATTATTTTTCATCGATGTTACCATCTTCAAGATAGCCCCCTGCAGAAGCTATACACTGCTGCCAGCTCCTATTTAACTTCTGAAAGCACTTTTTGTAGGCACTCAAAGTTTTGCACTCTACGATTTTTTTTTTTTGTTAATCGGTTGAAACGACATCATTTTAATGAACTCTACAGTTTTGGATACAGAAAAAGTCACATGGGAGTAGGTTTTTTTTGTCGCTTATCTCTCAAATATTTTGTCGAGCAAAAAAGACTAATCCTACAATAAAACTTTCCTAAATTCCCAACTGATGACCTTTTTTTTAGGTAAATATTTTGGAAACAGAATGCAATGCTATATGTACAATTGTAATAAAAACAATTTAATTCGTAAATACTTTTATTACACTAAATATAAATGCATGTGTATCATATACAGGGTGTTTCTTAAATATTGCGAAAAAATTCAGATGGTGATTCCTTATCGAAAATTAAGGGGGGTCTTTCATATAATTTTTTTTCCTTAGATATCTCCTTTTTGAGTTAAATAAAGGGGAGTGCTTTATTTTATATCTCAAATTTGGATAAATGTAGAAGAATGATATTTGGTCGATGTTTCATACTTAGTAAAAGGTTTCCCATAGTAATATTTTCGATCATCTGCCACCTTTACAGGGGGCTGAAAAGTCCAACCCCTGTTGGTTTTTTTATCAGAACTTTTTGGTAGGTAGGTAGTTAAAATTTCGCAACTTTTATTTTTAAATTGATTTATTTAGAAACTTTTTTTGTTCTTTAGTTGTTCTCGTAAAACCTACGGTTTTTGAGTAACAAAATAAAACAAACTATGGCAATGGCAACCACCAAAATGAGTCGTTTTATCTTGAAATATTTGATGGATCATGTTGACTTGTTTTATTTTTTACTTAAAAACAGTAGGTTTTACGAGAACAACTAAAGAACAGAAAAAGTTTGTAGATAAATCAATCTTCCAAAAAAAGTTTAAAATTGCAAAAGTTCAACCCAACAAACAGTTCTGAAAAAAAACAACAGGGGTCGCACTTTTCAGCCCCCTGTGAAGGTGGGAGATGATTGAAAATATTGCTATGGGAAACCTTTTACTAAGTATAAAACATCTACCAAATATCATTCTTCTACATTTATCCAAATTTGAGAAATAAAATAAAAGCCCAATTTTACGCTCCTCTTTAGGGGGGTGTAACTCCTAAGGGAGACGTCTGAGAAAAAAAAATTATATGAAAGACCCTCCTTCATTTTCAATAAGGAATCACCGCCTGAATTTTGTTGCAGTATTTAAAAAACACTCTGCATAGATATAATAATAATTCTAATTATTGTAATTAATGTGAGGGTTGCGCCTGTTTACTTTTTATCAGTGTAGAAATATCTAGTTCAATTTTGTTCAGTTTAAGGCGAACATCAGACTCAAAATTAAGCAATGATTGGTTATTTTATTTTCGGTCTGAAATTAGCGGACATCAATCATTTTCGATCACCCGATATAAACCTATAATTATTTTAAATGAACATATGTGTCTACAAATCTGTCACTATCTTCTTCTTCTTCTACACGCATGTGATATCATCACATAACATAGATGCTATATAAAAAAATAAAAAAATAAAATATTTCATTTGCTTATCGCGTACCGGTAGCTTGACAATCGCGTACCGGGACCGGTACGCGTACCACAGATTGGGAACGCCTGCTCTAATGCAATACTACAATTTTGCGGCAATAATTTTATCATTCTTCAAAAGTAGATCTCGGGTACGAATTTGACATAATAAGTGATCCTAGACCACAAAAGGTTGGAGACCACTGGTGTAGGGTGATACATTTCATTGCTTAAATACATTCATATCACTATAATAATTTGGTCTATAATCTATACCTACATACAATAGGTAGTAGGTACATTCTTCTTGAGCAAACTTTGCCCATCCTTTCTTATTTCTTGCAGGAATTTTTGCTTGGTTCCACGTTTTTCCTTTGTTCTGTAGTATATCTGCTAGGGTACCGTCCCCTGTTTGTCTTGGTCTTCCTAGCTTCTTTCTTTTCTGTATTTTTATTTCCCATACTTGCTTAACTTGTCTGTTGTTTGGCATTCTTCGTAAGTGCTCCCACCAGCTTAGTTGTCTTTTTTTATGTGTTCAATTTATGTGTTCAATTATTTATTTCTTTACCCTATCTTCCATGTCCTTCTAATTCTACTCCTAAATATTTAACACTTTCCACTTGTTCAATTTGTACATTACATATTTTTATTTGTATTTGTTCTTGTTTGTTTCCTATTACCATTAATTTTGTTTTGATTTTATTTCGTTTTATTCCATAATAATAATAATAATAATAATCTTTATTTGTTCTGAATATCCCAAAAAAAGGTGTAGAACTTGTCACAATAATAATTTACGTACATTACAAATAATATACATAGTTAATAAAAACACAGAAAAATGATATTTAAATATAACATTTTATAAAGTCAGCATCATTTAAATATTCGCTTACTCCATAGTAAGCTTTAGAAATCAGAACTTTTCTTAATTTCTTCTTCAATTCGCGGGTGGGAAGATTTATTATACTCTCAGGTGATGTGTTAAATTTATTATATATAGCAATAATTGTGGAGGCAACATTTTTTTGAAGATAGGTATATTTGAAGCAATCGGGTTTTAGGTTTTTTTATGTCGCGTATTGGCTGCATGATTTCTTATATTCTCTTCGAACAGATCTACATTGTTTTTTACGAAAAGGATGGCTTCGAGGATAAATAGACCGTAAAAGGTTAATATTTCGTTGTCACGAAAAGTTTCTTTACAGTGATCTCGGTAGTTTAGGCCAAATATATTTCTTATACATCGCTTTTGTATAATGAAGAGGCGTTCTGAGTCACTAGCGTTACCCCAAAAAATTACAGCATAGCGTAACCTAGATTCGACATATGCATGAAATGCAGTTTTGGCCGCGTTTGCATTGACCAATTTTTTTAGGTTTTTTAGTGCAAAAGGGTACCGTGACAGGCTTTGTGACAGGCGTTCGATGTGGTATGACCAGTCCAGTCTAGAGTCAATACATAAACCAAGAAAAGATATTTTATTAACAACATTTATACTTGTGGAATTATTTTGATATTTTAAGTCGGAGTTTATTTTACTTTGTGAAAATTTTATAACTTGCGTTTTATTGACGTTTAAGGTTAGGTTATTTAACGTAAACCAATGTTGGAGTTGGCCTAAACAGTCAAAGAGTTTTTGTTCAGAGTTTTTGGAATCTGAGTCACTAATAATGGCAGATGTGTCATCGGCAAATTGTATAAGGGAAGTTTTGACAAAATCTGGAAGATCATTTGTGTACAGTATGTATAGGAGGGGGCCTAAGATTGATCCTTGCGGGACTCCTTTTTTGATTTTCTTTTTGTTGGATTTTAGAAATCTACCTGACGAGTCTTTTCCGGCAACGTATTGGTTTCTTTCCGAAAGATAAGATGTTATACGATTATGGGCGGTCCCTCGTATACCATAGTGTTCTAATTTCGTTAGCAGTATCTCGTGGTCAACACTATCGAAAGCTTTTGAGAGATCAACACACATGACCATGGTGTGTTTGTCTTTGTTGAGGGATTGAAGAACATTTCGGATTGCCATGTAAATAGCGCGGGTAGTTGTCTTGCCTTTTCTGAAACCATTTTGAGCGTTGTTTATTATGCCATAATGCTCTAAGTAATTTTCAATTCTGTTGTAGATTATTTTTTCAAATATCTTCTTTCATAGCTTCGTTCCACGTTTTGAGGTTCTTCTGTAAATCTCTCTCATTTTCTGCAATTATGACTAATGCTCCTTCTGAAACATCCACCCTTCCCATGTATCTATAGCCTATATTTAACTTTCTAACTCTTGACGTACTTCTTTATTACATCATTAATATAGATTGTTGGTGATTTTTGATAGGTAGTAAAACTCTTAAAAACCCACAACTGAATATGTTATATTATTGTTATATTCCCCTTTATTTATTAAACCCGTGTTTTATTTGATCAAATCACGTAATCACAAGTATTTTACATAATAATAAAAGCAGTGCACCTTTTTACAATTTCATTGTTACTGTATTTCAAAATTGGTGCGTTGTGGTTTAAATTATTGAGGTTTTATCAAAGAAAAATTATAAAGTTTCGACATCGAAGAAAAAATACAACTCTGGATTTACTGGACGGTGAATTTATTTTCTTACGTTTTTTAATCATTACAAAAATTATAAATGAAGCGGTAATGACATAAGCTTTTTATTCGTTTTATTTTAGGGCTAGGTTGTTAAAATCTGACGTATTAGAAGGTGTTGCATATTTACGATGGGTGTCAATAATTTTTCCATTATAATCAATCAAATGTATCCATGAGTTCAATCCTTATTTTTTAATTTTTGTAGCATAGAAATGAAAAGTTGTATAACGGCAAGGATCTAAATATTTAAAACTTTTGATTTCTACCTTCAGATTTCACTCAATGAGGTTATCTTGACCAACGGACACATACCTAACCCTGTTTATAAGAAAGTCGTAACAGGTGATTTAGAAACAAATTAATTAAAGTGGCCACTTGGGTAAAAGGCGCTTCGGATAGCCATGGAAAGTAATAATGAAGAAATGAATCGCGTTAAAAAAGCGTCGTGTCGTAAAGTATAGCCAATGGTCTAAAAATTAAGATTAAAATTTCTCCGATGTGAAACCGACTTCGTTTTTACTCTCAGTTAGCGTCCTTCATTTCAACTGAAACGCATCGGTCTCTTGGATTCTTAGATTTAGTGTCGAGACGCTAATAAAGTTAATGGTCATTTGTTTAGAACTAATTTGTTTGCGTTGCCGAAAACACACGTGCGAAAATAAACCGTATGCTGTCGTGCGCGCGGAGCCAAATATTGTGTTTTGAGAAGATCCTGGAAGACAATAAGTGAAACCATAGGTTACGCTCTACTTGCAATTTGACAATGCAATTTAATTGTTTTAAACAATTAGTGTGGTGTTTCGTGTTTATGGCATTTATCGAGTGCTACGAAAATGAGATCAAAGGTACAGTACAAAAATAATGAAATATAATCGGACACATCCTGATTCAAAATTGATGATTGAGAACTAGGTCCTTGCGAAGATTAAAAATTTATTAAAATTCGAAAGGGTTTTGAATGTTTCATTCGTTTTCGCACGCTTTAAAGTAAAAGTTTGATACGTTTTCATTAAACTATTAAAACAATTTTAATACCGAATTATAGAAACAAAGTAAATCCCATAATTAAGAATTAAATATGGGCATTGACACAGCGGTAATCCTTTAAGCCATTACACAAAATGTGCTTAATGCGAAGCTTAACATGAAACATGGAGATATCTGTTGTTATCGAAGGTTTTGTGGGGTGAAATTCCAAAGGACAGTTTGCATGATCTTGCTTTAATTTTTTTACTTGCTTATGAACTATAATAACTGATAATATCTTAAGGCATCTTTTATTTGCTTCACCCAATAATACAAATTACAAATAAATTGTATTACTATCACTTTCATAGAAACGGTATTAAATTTGGGGTGCGAAAAATTGCTCGAAAACAATTGCTCGAAAAATTGTTCCTCGAAAGGAAAATTGCTTAAAATAATTAAAAAATATTAAATTTATATAAATACAGAATAACTCAATGTACTAGAAAAGTTGTTTACATTTGCTTACACTTAAAGAAATGTTTTTAAATTTTTTTACAAATACATGTACACTTTCTCAATTATAAACATTGAATTATTTTGTATTAATATAGATTTAATATTTTTTTATTACTTCGAGCAATTTTCTTTTCGAGGAATTTTCCATTCGAGGAACAATTTTTCGAGCAATTGTTTTCGAGCAATTTTCACCAAACCAATAAATTTTGGCACTAAAATATACCTAGTACTAACGATAACATTACCATTGCAACTATTTGTAAGATTTTGAAAGTAAAAATCATTGTTCACTTTTATACAAGTTTTGTTTGTCATTACAAAGTTTAAACTAGTAATCAGGGTCGGTTTTACTATAAGGTGACTCTAGGCCAGGGGTGCGCAAACTTTTCATGCCACGCCCCCATTTTTTTCAGCGTGTCAACTTGCGCCCCCGTAATTTTTTGCGTTGCGTTAAAGTTAGCAGGCATCAATAATTTTCGATCAACCGATACGAAATATTACAGAAATACAACATTGTCAACAGAAAAAATATATAAAATGTGAAAAAAACCAAACATTTTCTTCAAAAATTATATCATGGCTGTCATTGCGCCCCTCGCATCGTTCGTCGCGCCCCCAAATAGGGGCGTGCCCCCTAGTTTGCGCATCCCTGCTCTAGGCAATTGCCTTGGGGCGCCAGTCTTACTCATAAAAAACAACGAAATGATATGAATTTGAAAAATGTTACGGGTTGTGAGAAAAATCGCTGAGGTGTAAGGTGTAATGCTTTTAAGTATTCACAGTAAAGAGTTTGACTTGGAAAAATTAAAAAAAGTTTGTGTATGAAGCATAGGATAAAATCATTACCGATTATAAACAAAAATCGAGATAGCTTTTTATTTTTTAATTATTGATAACGCAGTTGCATCTGTTAGTGAAAAATTTGAGCATATTATGTCTAGAATTTATTACAAGTTTGGTTTTCTTTTGAATACCTTCATACATATTAATTATAAAAAATTGCTTCACCAGAACTGATTAAAATAACGTTGTAAAATCACCTAAAACATGATATTTTGAGAGATATTGACGAAACATATTTATGTAGTGTATTAAATATACCTATAATAGCAAGGCGAATTCCAAAAAATACTTTTTTATTAAAAGTCAAGTTATATTTATGTAAAAGTTATTTAGAAAAAAGTGTTCCAAATATGTTCATTGTTTTGAGAATTTTTGCGACATTGTCAGTATTGGTAGCAAGTTCAGAAAGGAGTTTTTTTTTACATTAAAACTTATAAAGCCGTACGCTTGCTCTACGATGTACCAGGAATTAAAGGCATGAAATTTCAACTGCAATTGATATAAATGAATTATTTTAAAACTTCGCCAAGGCAAAAGCTCAAAAAATTAACATTTCTTAATTTTTGTTTTTCAGACGTACAAATTTTCTTTCTACACAAATATTAGGAGCAATCATATACATATGTATGTACAAATGTATTAGCGTTAAGTTATAAAGAAAGTTTATGGTGATATTATTTATATCCCTAAATAAAAATATGTTTTTATGGATTCACCAGCGTTAAAATTTGTTTATTTGCAGCTCGACGTTTGGGTAAATCCCCAAAAGCATATTACACGATGATATATAGAGGCGCCCAAATTTTATTTGTCCAGAGCTGGGGTTTCCAAACTTTCTATAGCTGCGCCCCCCTCAATGTTCGTAACAATCTAATTTCATAAATTACATACTTAAAAATATATTTTTTCAAAAATATTCACTAAATATGCTAATTTTACAAGGAATTTTGTATAATAAAACAAGTTATATTTTAGTAAAAGCTGCGCGCCCCTCTTGCAATAGTCTCACGCCCCCCCCCCCAAGGGAGCCGCGCTTCACAGATCGGAAAATACTGGCCTAGAGGCATCAGATACTCTTACGCCAGCCCTGCTAGTAATACATACAAAAAATGTATGTAACTTTAAATAGCTATAATAAACTAAATTTTATGATTCAAGTTGTGATATAAATAATATTTATCTTCAAGAGGCTTAAAATATGTTTATAACTTACTCTTTTTACTGTTACAATACTGTATTAAAATAACCAAATTTAGTATTGTTTAAGTTAATGTTTAATAAAATGTTATGAAATTGGCCAAACGTGTAGGTAATAATTTACAATATTATTAATGTGTTAAGGTGGGTACAGACATGCAACAAAACATCGCACCGCAACACAGTCGCGCATAGAATGTTATACATTCTATGCGCGACTGTGTTGCATGTCTGTACCCACCTTTACGATTCTTTAACTTCGTAACATGTTTCATAGCAAAAAATGAGTTTGGATTTATGTAATAAAACTGTATCATTTTAGGCAATAATAATGCAGTTTTTGTTATCATTGTTAAATAAAAATAGTAGGTTTATAGATAACATTGCACGTAGCTTTATGATATTTTTTATTGCATACAATTTTCATATATTGTAATAATTAGTTATACACCTGTTATTAGTTTCTTTTAAATTATCTATTGATATCTCCAGTTTCTGGATGAAAGAAAATTTGTCGTAAGTACCTAAGCTAAAATTTAACATATCAAGGTATTACGTTGTTCTTCAGAAAGAAGTACCTAATCTATTATTTGATAAAGGCATAATTATTTAAGTGATCAATTTATTAATATATTTTTATTTTATTTATTTAGTCCTAAGTCCTTCTACTGATATTCATATAGGACTCTCAAGTAGTTCTAATTGTTTTCCAAGTTTTTCTGTCCTTTGCAAACTTTTTTTTAAATCTCTTCCCATTTTATGTTTCTATGCAGAAGCTATTTCTTGCCAGGTTTTTTCGTTTTTACCTTAATCGTGGCTTTATTTATTAAATAAGTTTAATTCAAAATATCTTCGCTTATTTTTAAAGGATCTCTTATTAAAATGCTAAACCTTTTATAAGCCTATTGTTTATAAATCAGTAACAATCTTTTTTATAAATTATTATCACATAAATAAGATATAACTAATGAAGAGATATAAACAATACTAGCCTTGTCTTGCATTTCGACAGCTAATTCTTTGATGCAAAGATAGACGATTTTTATTTATATTTATATGATTTAGTATCCAACGTTACAGATATACAGATTTAAGTAGTTTTATTATCAAAAGCAGAGCGTTGTCAAATAAGGCTTTAGTACACTATTAATAATTTTTCTGGGCCATCTTATAATAAATACTACCAAGCCTCATATCTCGTCCGCATAGGTAAATTAATTTAATTTAAGTCGCTTTCTGATCTACTCAGCAACATCGTAAGTTTCCTGTCGTCCACTTTCCTGCATCAAAGTGAGGTAAAAGTGCATGTATATTTGCATTCATTGGTTTTATGTGAATACTTGCAAATTTATCTTCTATCCTGCAGTGGAACGTTAGTTGAATTAACTACTGAAACATGTTTAAACGAGATTTATATCTACGGCATGAATATTTAATGTGGTACTAACGATTTATTTCTAAATTATAGCTGAAAGTGGCTTTTAGAAAATCGTATCATTATAATAATCTTTGAAAAATTTTAATTGGTATAGATGTATCACCTAAGGGTTTTGATATTTAAAGGCAATTTTGTTAGTGACACTAAACATTTGATACAATACCATGATAATAACTATATCATTACAACAACATTTAAAATTATACAGTGGTTATGGACAATTATGAAAGTTATCCACAAAAATTTAAAGAGTTGGAAAGAAGAAAACTTTTTTAAAGTTGAAGAGTTTTTTTTATTGTAAGGGCAATGCAGTAGTGTTTACCAAAGTGTGTCACGCATACTCCTGGGGGACGCGAAAGGGTTTCAAGGCGTTTACATTTTTTATTTTAGGCTAAAATAATTATGGTACTGAAACTAAGAAAACCTGAAAATGAAACATCTTTATGTGTGTCCCTTAACTGTTATCTCGAAATTGTTTGAGAAACTTGTAGTAAAAAGGATGAAACTACACTAGAAAGAAAAACGGTGATACCTAACCATCAATTTGGATTCAGGGGAAAACATATTACTGTTAAACAGGTACAAAGAATTACGGATATCTTCGAAAAGACATAATGAAGATCAAAAGATATGCTCGACCATCTTTCTAGACACTGCCCAGGCCTTTGATGAAGGACTAATAAAATCAAGCGAATATCTTCTATGCAATCTACATAATTATTCAATCTTATATAACGGGGAGAACGTACAAAATTAAACAAGAAGTAGAATACTCAAATTTAAGGGAAATTAAGGCGGGAGTTCCTCAGGGAAGTGTGTTGGGGTCGGTTCTCTACTTAAAATGAATGGGATCAACATTGGGGCTACGCTAAACAAAGTAATGTTGCCATTATTCAAACATTTCAAAATAAAGTAATTAGAAACAACGTGAATACCCCTTGGTATGTACAAAGTGACAACCTGCACAATGATCCAAATGTCCCTACTGTAATCGAAGAAATCAAGAAGTATGCAGCAAAACATGAGGAAAGGTTACATCGCGATGCCAATCCTGAAGGTCTACAGTTTCTGAATAAAGTAGACATTATTAGAAGAAGACTAAAAAGAGTAAAACCTTTTGAATTAGTGGAGTGAAACAGTTGTGCAGAAAAATATTTCAGGGGTTGATATTGTTTTAATTTGCAAAAATAATACTGCAATTAGAAAATGATCTATGGCGGCTAGACACAAAAATTGAGTCGTAAGAAAGAGTTGTGGGGGTTCAGGGTAGCAACAGTCCCATAAGTAATTTTTTTAAAAATTTTCAATGTCAAACGTACCCAAAAATAGCATTTATGAGTAAAATATGCAAACATAATATATTTTATATGAATGGAAAAGCAGATTGTCGCGCAATTTTGAAATGCGGTAATTATAATTTTAGTTCTTTTTAAACTTTCTGGGGCGATTTATCCCAATAATCCTCTCTTGCGTACGCCACTTATGCAGTGTAAAGCAGAGTAGTGTAAATCGCGTGAACAAGTGAATAGTATAAAGAAAACTAAGATGAGCCACTGAGACCACTACTTAGTACATAATATGTAATTTGAGGTTGATAATATCAAAAAGAAACTATTGGTTAGTCACGTTATACGTCGGGCTTTACCGGACCATCTGTAGCCGTTGAAGATTGAAAAGAATTTAAATATTACATTTCTAAATACTCGAATGATTTTACGATTCATTAATTGAAATGAGTAAGTTTAGTTAAAAATCACATCTTTTTCTTGCATATGTAAATGCTGTTTCAAGACCCTCGTCTCTTCATCAATTTTTTTAAAGTTATCCTTTGAAATGAAAAGCATTTTTAATTAAACTTGTGTATAATTACATTTCTGTTGAAATCTCAAGCGATTTTATGGTTACCACATATAAAAATAATTAAATAAAGCCATATATATAATTCGTTGTTTTATTTGCATGCTCTACATAATATATGAAACTGAAACTATGCTTGTCTGTCACAATGTTAATGTACATTGTTGTAATTAATTTGTCAAATTAACTAAGAACTTATTAAATAAGAAGTTAAAAGTACTTGTTAGTAATTTCGCTATCAGGCTTATATTCGTAGAGATAAATAATAACAATACTCCTAAATTAAATTAAATAATTCAATAGCTGGACTCTGGCATGCAACTATCAGTTGTGCAACAGTTTGGTTGCAGGAGTTTATATGACGCACTCACATGCAACTGATGTACAAGTAAATTTGGGCAAACCAACAATTTGTGTCTTGTCACAAACTTAACGATTGCACGATTTCGTACAACTGTTTCGTTTCGTATAGGTTTGAATTTCGTCCCCCTTATCAAAAGCACAAACAGTAGCTAACTCGTAGACATCCATGTTGAAACCAAACAATTTAGTTGCTTGTCTACTTACATTTATGTGGCTTCCGATTTAGTTTTGCGTATTTGAGCGCGGTTTAGCCATTTGAGGACCAAACTGTTACAGAACTGATTAATTGCATGTAAGCGCCTAGCCAAAGAAAAATCAAGCAACACATTTTTTTAAACTGCTATATTTTGTGCAGAAGTTTGCTAGCTAAACCTTTAGTAAACTTTCGATTTTTGTACTTTAGACACAATTTTTGTAAAGGCATAATTTCGAGTGCTTTAAAACAGTTCTGTAGTACTTTTAACATTAAATTGTAATTAAAACTTTTATCTTTATGACTTGTTGTGTCTATGTACCTATAACCGCGTATATAAAACAACTTAAATTTTTTCTTGTTTAGTGACATTAGTTAAAGAACTTACGGATAAATTAGTGCACTTTCTTAAAATATAACCTAATTACATATCTGCTCACACTTAAAGCAAAACCAGTGTTGAGTTAAACTTTCTGCGATAACGCATTTTTGTGACATAGGTTTTTCTACCTACATCCATAAACTCGTCTTCAAGTAGCACGAAAGTTTACACGCGCTTTAGGTATATTATAATTATTTTATATCATTAAGCATTTTTGGTTTGATCTGTATTAAACAACTGTCATCCATAAAAATGTTTATAGGGACGAAACTTTTAAATACAACAAAAAATTGTGCGGTTTATGGGGAAAGAAAGTAGGTGGTAGTGATATATTTAACGTACAAAAAATATATATGTATATACACAAGATACCAACAAAAAAAACTTCCTGTCCCAAGTAATACTTAAGACCGGGCAACTTGGGACACATATGAATTTCAGTAGTTTGACTCAAGTTTAGCCTATAAAGTCCTACTTGGGACAGTTATATTATATTTTTTATATTAAATTGATCTTTCACAATTATCTAGCATGAAAAAAAAAATCAAAAATAAAGAAAATAAAACTTTAATTCGCAAGTTACAAAAATTTTAAACTAAACTATATTTTGATTGGAAAAATTTAAAAAAATGTACTACCTCTGTTCAAATATGATTGTCTCATTTATAAAAAAGTTGTTTAAAGCAGGATTCAATATATTAATTGAATTAAAAACTACGGAGACAATCATTTTTGAACAAAAATGTTCACCAAAACGGACAATCATTCATTTATGAACATAGGTAGTATTAAATAAAAAAATGAGATAAGTTATTCAAGACTTAATATTAAACGTATATTTTCAGAGCAAAAGTACAAGATAAGTTTTAAACAATTCTTAATTCGGCCATTTTATATTAATTAAAAAAATGGATGTAACAACTTACCGTGTTGTAGTAATTTCAAAAACTAATTCGTTTTTTTAAGCTTATATGATACTTTTAAAACTCTACTAAGCAACTTTGATTATCTCAAAAGTTGACAGTTGTAAACAAAATTTTTAGGTGAGAATATCATTTTGTCCCAAGTTACCCTACTGTCCCAAGTTGCCCTATTCTACGTACTTAAAGTCATAATAGATAAACATTAATGTACTTTTGCTGCTTTGCTATGGTGGTTATTGTCACCGTTTATTTTTAAGTAAAGGATCAAGCATTGTAGTTTTAAGATAAATTTTCTGAATTGTTTTTTATTCAGAAATATTGTTTATTTAATCATTAAATACTGTATAACGCATAACTAAAAATAAGAAACACAGCAAAACATATAGCAGCTTCCCTGAATTTAAAATAAAACGACAAGCGAATGACACGGCACATTTTTGACATCTTTTTTTCACACATTTTTTGCAATCAACTTAATTTGTGTATTACAGAATTACCGCCATGGCTAATCGCGTGCGACAAATGAACTAGCACAGAACAAAGTCTAACAAATGCGACAGGTAAAAAACGATAGCAAATATTTGAATAACAATACCGAAAACCAATGTCATTTTTGGATTTGGCGAATTTTTTCATTAGTTATGCATTTATATTGGTTCTTATTTTTAAAAATATTTGCGAGGTTATAAAGGCTTAAAAAAGAACGAGAATTGTCAATTTTAACACTGGCCTGACATACCTATTACTTAGTTTAACTATTCAGTATTGTAGATTTCCCAATCATACGTATGTTTATTTAGATAATATTTGAAATAATCAAGGGAAACTCAGTAAAACTTTACAATTAATAATATTACTACATGCAGATGATAATGTAAGAAAACTGTACATAAATAGTACTCCCTCCGTCCGAAAATATGGTATACATTTTGATTTTTTTCTTGTCCGAAAATATGATATACATTTACAATTTTAATTAATTAGAATGATTTTATTTATGAAATAGTTACAAATATCCAGTAAAACAAAGAATAATACAAAAAGTTATAATTTAACAAAGACGTGGCTGTTTCCACAGCTTCTATGGGACATGATAATGTTTGTTATGGCCCCCACGATGAAGTTTTGCCTTATTGATGTGCGGAATCTTATAGGAATTCCCTCCTTTTGCTAACATGGTTGCTTCTAGACAAGTTTGCAATGTTAGAAAAACATTATCAAGGGTTTGAATGTTTATTGCATTAAATGCATTTTGTATGCATTCAATCAATTCGTCGATTGTATTCGGTGAAGCTGTATGTTGTAAGGTTGTATATAGAATTGAAAAATCCAAGATCCAATAGATAAGAATCTGGACTATTTGGCGGTTGTGATTTAAGTCGAATAGACCAGCCATCTCTAAAGCCTTCTGCTACAATATCTTCATCATCATCGGAGGAATGGGGTTTCGCGTTATCTTGTTGTACGTAAATTGGTTTGTGCTTGTGACTTATGTTTTTTTTTTTTTTTTTTTTTTTTTAGAGTATACTAGATATTACGCTGGTTAAGTGCCAGTTGCTTTGATGTGGAACTTCTTCTTTTCAATTCAACACAATTTTGATCAAAATTCGCCATTTTGTTAGAACAGCAGGTGTCACTTAATTTGTCTAAAATACGCGAATTTTTTTCCTGTGAATTATTTTTGACATATGCCAAACTATTTGCGTGCCATTTGTTTATTAGTTGCCTAACAACCACCTATTTAGTAACAAAAACAAAAAAGACCAATATAGTATTACTTTTGTTATGCCCACTTTTTTTTCTTAATGTATACCATATTTTCGGACGGAGGTAGTATATTACATAAGAAGAGTTGTAAGAAGCATATTACGCACGAATGGAAAAGTATTTCCACGAGTGAATAATTACTTTACAACTCGTGTTATGTAGCTTACTTTTTCTACGATCACATCATATATACGATTATAACGGCTTTTTGGCTAATATACACATGTAATTACGTTGCCTTGCCAATTTTGACGTAAGCCTACTTTGATATTTCTAGACAAGTGTGCGTTTTGCTTACCGTGCGTTATAACTCACTTACTTGGCATGCAGGAAGTGTTTGACGGAAGTCTACTTTGATCATTTCTTTTAAAAATCTTGCTTTTTGCTTACTGTGCGTAAGGACCCACTTACTATGAATGCAGGATTGTACGGTAAGAGTAATTTACATTAGTGGTCGAAGAAAAACATATTTTTGTTGCTTTAAAACATCACAAAAATGAATGCTATCATTAGAAAATGGTATTAATCTACTTTTGTAGTCATGACTGCGTTTCGTGTTAATCAGCTGCAATAAAGATTCGCTAATGAAGCGATAAAATCTTTCCAAGGCGCCAATAGAAAAAGGTGTGTGTAACATTGCAATTGTGCTAGCTAATTTCTTTATAGATAATCGTTTAAATAGAGAAAGTAACAATCAAGAATGTTAAGACGCTACAATCAAGGGCAAGGAAGATCTGTAACATCCTTTTAATTTTAATTGCAAGTGAAAACATTTACAGTACCGTACAATACAATTAGCTAAATAGTAATCAAGTTTATACTGCCCCTTAGGGAAAGTGGATCGACATAATTGTTTAGCAGTACAATTATTATTTGAAACAAAAATAATATCAACAAAAATGTTTGAAAACACATATTACCGTCACAAAATACAAAGTGTTTTAAAATCCAGGATCAATAAAACGATTTGGTTAATCTTAAGATCTATGATCTATGTCTTTAAAGTTTTTCTCTATCTTTTCGTTTAAGCGAGATATTTAACATTTTTGATGTCTTTTTTGATACTCGAAATAAGGCCAACACCATTTTTGGCTCTTTTCAAAAATGTTAAATATCTCGTTTAAACGAGAAGATAGAAAAAAACTTTAAAGACATTTTTTGCATGGTTTTTTGTCCTTGATAAGATGGCGATGTTCATTTTTTTTTTACTCATACAAATATTGATATATTACACCTAACTTTCTTATTTTAAATGACAACCATAGTTGGCTTTGACATGAATCGAAAGCTTATTTTTTGCGTTTTTCAAAAATATATAATTTGCCTATGGTTGCTATTTAAAATAAGAAAGTTAGGTGTAATATATCGGCATTAATATGAGTAAAAAACAATTGAACATCGCTATCTTATTAAGCACAAAAAATCATGCGAAAAATGTTTTTAAAGTTTTTTTCTATCTTCTCGTTTAAACGAGATATTTAACATTTTTGAAAAGTGCCAAAAATCGGTTTTTGGCTATATTTCGAAAATTAAAAAAGATATTAAAAATCTGTTTGCGGCAATAAATTTCTCTCGAAAAAATAAATCGAGTTTATGTATTTACTTTTATTCTATCTCTGATAATAACCGAGATACCCTGTATGGGCATCGAAAATAGACCACACTGTACACTGACTAGTTCATGTATTAATTTTATAACAGAACGGCAGACTAACCGTCCGTCGAACTATCAGAGACTGTGCTGCAACGCGATATCGATACTGCGCAGAATCCTGATAGTACATTGGATCGTACATAGCCTTGCTGGAACAAACCTATTATTTGACGAATTTTGATATTAAGCTACATTTTACATGCATTTTGTTCCACATAGATAGCCTTCTCATAATATTATGAAAAATGGAGCTTTTTTAATTTTTGTCATTATTGTTTTCATAGTGTTTTATATTATTATCTCCAGAATATTCAGTAGTACAAGTTATTGCAAAAATGTATTACTATGCCTCTAAGAAAGAACAATGGTCTAAAATAGCAATACATCTAATAAAATAAAAGCTTGGTTTTGGTTATTATTTGAACAACTTTGATAACTCTTAGTTTCCTCTTAAATTAGCACCAAATCGCGTAAAAACAAAAAAAGAAATCACCACTATCTAACATTTAAGAAAAAACATATTAAAATGAATTTTTCCTTAGCAAACCTTAAAATTGTATGTTGGTGTATCTCCAAGGAATTTGAACGTGATAAAAAAAACTTAAGTGGATAACTTAAAAGTACACCTACGGGAAAATAAAACATGCACTATATAATGTTGCATATATTATAATAACTTTCATCGCTTTTAATTTTTAAAGTTTAGCTTGGTTTCATAAATTGTAAGTGGTTTAAAAATTTGAGATATCTACCTACGTATGTGATAAGTTGCTATAATACTTCAAATCAAAGAATTATTTTTTTATAACATCGCAAATATATAGTTTTCCTTTATGAGCCTTTGAACTAGTAATTTAAATTTTTACCGTAATGTATTGTAGACGGTAAAAATTTGCAATTAGTATAAAAATCAATGCCAGGTATTTTAAAAACGAGAAAAGACCTGGTCGGGTTTAAATATTAATGTTGTAAAATTTGGGGGTTGTCATAGGCTAGGAAATGGGTATCCAGAAACTTTTATAGGGAGTTTAATTAACACAATAACATTTATTATTTACAGGGTCAAATATTATGAATTAGTTAAAAATTTAAATTTTTCTTGATTATAGTAGTTTATTTAAATTTAAAAGATCAAATTATGTGTCGCTGTTCTTCAGTTTTTTTAAAAGTATGAATGAAAGGCCTCAAACTCTTCTCTTTGCGTGCACTTCATGCTTCAATTATTATCTTTGTCACATACTTATTCGATATGCAAGAGTACTAATCGTATTAACTTTTAATTTGTATAATTTTATACACTTGTTTTCTAAATTTGCTTTAATCGCTCATTGGACTAATTTTCTAATATATAACGTTGAAATAAGTGATTAGTCTTCTAACGGACAGATTTTTGTTCCACAGTGAAATTAATTTTTCATTTTATTTTCCTTGAACAATGTACCTACCTTTCTAAGCGTTTGTTAAAAAAATTGTTTTGTTTTAAGACATTTCTGTGTAATGATATAAAAACCTTGAATATTGTGCGGTATTTAAACTATTGTTTATGTTAAATTAGTATAAACAATAGTATTTTGATAAACGTTTTTATGTCACATCTTTTGTATTGTTTCAGATGAAACAAAACTAACTAAGAATTTGGCTTATCCTCCACCGAAGATGAGATTTTTTGATGAATTAGGATGTAAGTATATTTCGTTTTATATATTTATGTAGTTAAAATTAACAAGAGGGGTTTAATTTCTATAAATAAATAAAAAAAGGTAAAAACTGACCATGATGTTACTTAGATTTTTATTGCTTTTTTTCCCTAGAACTTGTTTGCTTGTTTTAAGCCAATGTTTTGCGAGATAATATTTATTTTAAAGGATCACAATTGCTACACAAAGCAACCTCGTGAGCATAAAATAGCTTGATATCCGTTTTACAGAAACATTTAACTTAGAAATTTGTGCAGTTTTCTAATTTACGCAATAGTTTCTAAAACAATTTTCCACTAGAATGAACGCAAAATAAATTGAAGAAGTAGCGACAATTCTTTGTCACTGTGACCCAAATTACTTATTTGGCACTTTTTCCGGAAGAAAAACAAAAGAATCTCGGAGCAAACAATGGAAACACGACCTGTTTTGTGTACGATGTTCTTCTTTTTAAGGCCAATTATTTTATGTGTGTCACATGTGATGACATTCCGTTACGTGATTTGCTATTGTCACAAATGCACTATTATTCTAATATTTGTGACGGCTTTAGTTACATATTTTAACATTTTATTGTTTTACTTTAAATAATTTTATTATATAACAAGCTTCAACATATTTACATCACCATATCTCCCCTCAACCAACGCAAGTATAATAGAATATCAAACTTTTACACACCAATCAGAAACTTGACATAATAAGCCACAGGTGACGCGAATTAAAGTTAAGCTAACGTTACATTTTAATTAATTGTTAAACGGAGGCTTTTATTGTGCAAAAACAACCGTTCGTGTGTTAGAAAACTAGATTATTTATTATACTACTATTACATTAAAGTAATTAAATATTTTCATACAATAAATTAATAATTTATCGTTAACATTGTGCGAAATCAAAGATCTGTAAACTGTGGTCGACAGATGATTCTTAGAGTTTTATTTACAGCATGCTCTAATAAATAATCCACTGTCTACTGGTTCACTTGTATTTAAAAAATTTAAAAAAAAACGTGGCACAATCTATAGCCTGCTTAACGAGGTATTTTAATTGAATGAAAATACAAAAAATGTTGCTTAAACAACTTTGTAAAAACAAAATTACAATCTTTTTAATCTAATATTCTTTAACTTTTCTTATAAAATTGATAACTTTTATAACAGGTTTTGGACAAAAATTTTTACTTGAAATTTGTGCAATTTAAGCTACTTTTACGTACAAAAAACAGCAATAAGTATTTTACCATGTAAAAAAGATATTTTGATCTTAAACTTTTAACTAACACCAACGAAAAAATTAATATACGAGTTTTTATAAACAATATAATATTGTTGTTTTCGTATAAATTCATTGCACATTTCATAGTTTTTTTTATACGTTTTATGTAATTTCGACCAGATATTAGAAGATGAAAGTATGAGGCATACAGGTTTTTATTTAAATTCTAACTTAAAGAGGTCAAATAAGTCGAATTTTAGATGAAGTAGCAATTATGACCAACAAAATTAATCAATTTTAATGGTAGGTATTTGAGATTTTTAAATCTTTTTAATTTTTTTTTCTACTCATGTGTATGAAAGTTTTCATTTTCTCACTGCCTACCCTACATGAAAGTTTTCTTTCGTCTCTAGTGGCGAATATTAATTTTCGCCACTAGGGGCGAAAATAATGTCAATGTCAAAATCAAATTGTAAAATTTAAGATATTTTTTAGCTTTAACTCATAATAAACTAAAATTGCGTAAATATTCTTATCAAATAATTTAATTTTAATGTACCTAGCATTTTATATAAAAGCCTAAGATTAATATTAAATGTATTTCGTTTGCAGGTTATAATTTTATTTATGTAAATGTCAGTGTGGAGGTCTCGCTATGGAAATAAAATGATTAATTAATACTTTATACATAATATTTGTCATTTGGTTCGTTTACAATAACATTCGTTCTATAATACTCCTATAATTTTAAATTCGTAGAAAAAAATAGCATTTACGGCTCGAGATGAAATCAGTTTTTTTTTGCGTTCTTGAGATTTTCTCACTCGCCGCTTTGCGGCTTGTGATAAAACCTTACCTCACGAAAAAAACTGGACTTTCATCACTTGTAAAATATACTATTAATTCTTAAATACTTAAGCTTAGTTCAATTTACAAACTTATTGTTTTGTTCCAACGGTTACCTTTTGTGCAAATTTAAACAGTATATTTTTTCCTGTTAAAAGACATCACCATCAGAAAGCATCCTCTTTAAAGTGCTATGAAAAAATTGACGATATCCTACTTATTTGGCATGAAGAAAAAGGGGTTTTGGAAGCCGGTAAAAATAGAAGAATGGTTTAGGAGAAGTGTATTTTACGTGCTTCGTAAGAATCTAAACTGAAAAGTTTCTTAAATATCCTAATAAACTAAAAACCTTCATTTTAAATTTTAAACTTTTCTATTATCAACATTTGGAATTACAAGTTTGTTATTCGTAGCTTTAGCATTATAAAAATTAATGGGCCATAGTCTTATTTTTCATGGCCATCATATTTTATTTATTTGCTACCAATTAAAGAATTTTATTAAGAATACCAGGATTTTTAATTTTTAGAAAGATGACAAATATATATCTTCTTAATAGGGTCCTCTTCTACCTTTTGGTGTCGAAGTATATTATATTTTCTAATTCTTGATGATGTTTCTCCATCTCTGTCTTTCATTGGCTAACTGTGACACATCTCTCCAGCTGACTTCTTTTTCTTTTAGTCCATATCTCACTTAGTTTTCTCATTTTGTCCTTGGTCTTCCTCTGCTTTTTTTCCCAACCTACGTTTTTCATCCTACTTTTGCGTACCTGCCTTATGCCATGCGTTGTAGATGCTTCAGCCATCTTTGGGTTTGTCTTCATTTTTTTTATGTCCATCGCTCCTAAGCTTTTTCAGATTTTTTCGTTGTTTATCAGTTAGTCTACATCCTTCTTTTCTCCTTAGAAAACTCATCTTCTGCGTCTGTATCCTTTGTTTATGTTTTCTTGTTAGTGCCCAAGTTTCTGAACTGTACGTGACAATTTGACAGTCCATTCCATACATGGTGTTCCGATTTGAATCTTTACCATAACATTTATTGGCTAGTATTCAGGATATTTTACGAATTTTGCACATTTTCAGTATTTTTTTTTACTAATCACGTTTGTTGCTAATTTAATCATTCTTTTATTTGTAACGGTTTCCAAGACCTTACTTTTTATTTTAAAACCAACTCCTTGTAAATTTAAATGCAACTAGAGAAACGTAAATATTTAAAGAAAGGGCGAAGAATCACAAAAAACTCCAGTTTCCTTGGCCTTATTCAAGGTTATAATAATACTTATACATGTCTTTGTTAAATTGTTATTTACGCTTTAAAAAACAAATTAAAGTAACAAGGTAGTAATTATGGAAGTCACGCATAAAGACGATAATAACACAGAAAAACAACTGTACCTGTGACATATAAAATACAGTTGGAAATTATGACACAAATCAACAGAACCGTGAGTAGCATTAATTCGCTGATTTGTCGCTTTGACAAAAGAAAAACGAGCGACAAATGAAGAGCGCTGGAAATTGTAATGATTTAAAGCTGTTGCTGGTATAATTTAGAAATAGGAATATAAAATCGATGCAATAATGTTTGTTTCCCAGATAAAAAGGAAAATATATGGTTTTTATTATCAAATATTGGGAATCTAGGTCACTTGTAATAATAATGCAGACCACTTTCATTTGTTTAATGGAAAGCATTGTGTATTAAGTTGATACATATTTAGCGGTCCCTTAATGTAAAAAACAATTTGCATTGAAAACTCGTGGAACACAATTAGAGAAATTAACATTGATGAAAGCTTTCTGAACTACGAAGTAAAGTTTCTTTACTTATTTATGTTAATCATGGTCTTGAACTTGAACTCTTACCTACAAACGCACATGCGTTCTAACCGGTTCACACTGGAACAAAACTAACAATTGCTTTTATTTGGATTGCGCATTCGTCTATTTACAAATCGTAAATGAATTATTTCAACATTTATCGAATAAGTAGTTTAAGTTACTTCCGATTGCAGAGACCATGGCCGATTGTCAATCATAGACATGCTAACCGTGTGCGGATGGTCATGGCCGTGATTAAGTGACTTAATCGCGGCTGACTTAATCAAGAATGACGAGGCCCCACTGACATTATTACGATAGTCATTGGGCATGCAGTCCGTTCATCATTTCCTAACGACACTCTACCCAGGTTCCACTATACGCTTTCAGTGTTAACTGGCGCACGGGTAAAAGTGAAAGACTTGTATTAACCAAACAAACAAAGCATAGCTTTCACTAAGCTGTATGGACTGAGGAACGAAGAATATAGCTCGATTCTCATAAACAAGTGCTACGTAATATAACTTGACAACCACTAGCACCGCTCAAAGAATCAAGAAAAAATAAATTCTGTTCCGGATCTCGCATTTTGAAGAGCCATCACAATAACAAAAAAATTAATTAACGATTAAATAATAGGGTGGATCGAATTTTTTTTTTTCTGGCGGGGTGCGGAAAAGATGCTCTAGGGGAATACAATCAGAAGTCATGAAGACAATATTTTGATATTATTAGTGCAAGTACTGCCCCAAGCCTGCTGAATTTTGAAAAAAATTTGCTGAATGTAGGTTATAGTTTATGCCCAATAAAAATATTTAAGGTTAGGCTACAAAATTTTTATAACTTTTTGGACAATTAAAAGAATAAGAAAATAGAACAGAATGTAAAATCACACAAAAACAGTTTTAAAAAAAATTAAGATCACTCCAAAATTAAGCTAATAACTTGGTTTTGTAGTCTTTCTTGGTATGATACGACAAGATTCTAATTTATTTCTGATCCGTCACCAATTTGACACATCTTTCAGTGGTTTGTGTGTGGCAAGGCATCAAACAAAATTTAGGTAAAATATCAGTTTCGACTTTGTCCAGATTTGCGATGGCTTCGGAAATGATGCGAACAGTCAATTGGCAATTGTTTTTGCGTCACTAGATTTCATAGAAATATGGTCAATGTATTGTGAGCCAGGTTTTTTCAATAAACTAATGTGCTCTTCAAACACAACTTTTCTGCGATAGTCCTCATTGCTTTTCCTGCATATCAGCATTTGCTTTTAAGGGCTTAGAATTTGAACCCTTAGTTTGAGACTTAGATCTTTGGGACTTTGATGTTTGGGAAGCTTCTTCATAAAAGTTTCGTTGCAATTTTTTGGAAATATTGGTTTCGTTTTTCCTTGTAGTCTCTCTATTTAAGGAACACATCATCATTTTTCTTTGACCTCGCTGGTCTAACAAGAATTATCTTTCTTTATTAAGTATCTTTCGCGATTTGTCACAAGAACTAGTCTCGAACGAACTACATTTGCATGGCAATGTCAAACAGAGTCCTGCGTCCATTTTGAACTTCTCCAATTTGTTTCTGTAGTTGTCACTATTCTTTCTACATTGATAGGGCTTTAGGATTGCACGGTATTTGTCATGATACGTTTTTATTCTCGCTAAGTTTGTTCGATGCTCTACTGTAGGTAAGGACGCTCTTCTCCAGATTTGTTCTATGTCAGTAGTAACTATTTTACTAGTGTCTCTTACCAAATCCTGGAATCGTTTGCTAAGGTTTGGAGACGTAAATAAAATATTATATCATGCCTTCATGCGTCGGTAACAAACTATTCGGGAATTCTTTGCCAACACCAAATATAGGACAGTTTGTATCACTGCTACGTAAACGTTTGTACTTTTATTACAAAAAAATCAAACTATCAAATCTCAAATATTCGAAATCAGAACGAAACGTGATCTCGTTGTGTTAGAACACTTCCTGTGCGTCGAAATTTTCCAACGACCCTTAACATATCCTTGTTACTTGATGACAACCACTAACAAACTAGGTCCATTCGACCGCCCAGTTTCATATGAGCGAAAATAATGCTTAACAATAAAACATTTTTCTTGCGTTGCATTTTAAACCTTTTTGACATTATTATCGAATAAACTTATTGTTGGGTTTCCATGAAAACCATTGCCACATATATCACGATGCGTTTATATTTTAAAGGCTTCTATATATAAGTGTGTTTTATTATGGCGCATACCGTACTTGCAAAATGTTTTATTTAAAAAAAAATCATACTTACAATTTTGCAATGTTAAGAAAATGGAAACTGCTTGAAACACCATAAATAAAAAGCTGCCAATCGACAGAGATGGACTTTTTAAGACGAAGCTGCCAAAAAACTAGGCTGGATTGAGTTCACAATAAAACTATCAAGAAAATTATGGAAATTGAAATAGACATTATCGACTATGTACAAAAGCGGCAGTTAAGTTGGTTTAGTCGCGCACAGAATACAGAAAACTAGGTGGCAGAGAAAGATATTAAAATTTAGATTTCAAAACTTACCAATTAAATCGTCTTTAATATTTCCAAAATATAATGTTTTTGAGGTTATTTTAGACTATCCATTTCAATTTTCTTTTTGCTCCCCAAAACGTATTTTAAAAGAAGAAAAGTAAATTACGTTAATATAACAGAACATCATTTATTAAACAAACTGTTACCGCAAGTCTTGTAATAGAATTCATTAAGCAGTAACACAATTAATTGTGCAGTTCATTTATAATAACCTTACTTAACTATAAAAGCTTGAATTATTCGAGTGATTTATTTATGTAATATAAGTAAAGGCAATTTAAATGATTTATATTTTTTATAGAGAATCTTTTGCAAGAAGCTAAGAAGCAAAACTATTTTTATAAACAATGTGTGGATTTAAAAAAAAAACCTATTTTAAATCTGAAGTTTTAATTTAAGTGTATGCAATGGTTTAATGCACAAGACATTTTGTAGGATTTAATCCTGTTTTTAAACAAACTAAGAGCACAGGTTATTTTTTATACATTGCAATCTTTAGCTATTTGTGCATTTTGCTCAATACATTTTTATATTGTGTACTAATATGCTTTGCATTTCTTTAACTTATTATCAATAAGTGACACTTCTAAAATACATTTTAAATTAAAAACAAATTTAGAAACACCATCCAACAATGGCGAATAAAACGATAGTTTATGAGTAAATAATTTGCCCTCTCTGTAGTAATAGATCGCTCTGATTTCACTAATTTGATAAAATTGTTACTTTCCAAGAAGACGACGCTTTCTCCTGTTAAACTCGTGCTTTTGAGTAAAATACGTATTGAGTAGTCTCTAGAGTGAACGCTAAAATGAATCGTTTTAATTATGAGGAAGACGCTGATTCCGTTCGGATAAAAAACGTGCCAAGCAGTTTACATTGTCTGAAGAGTATGATTTATTGCGGTTTAAAGTAAAGCGAAAGAAAGTGACATGTCTGAGATGCAAAGCGAAATAAAAATGGTAGACCGTAATCTAATTATTCGAAACGATCTAAATACGGTGTAGTTTGTTCGAGATAATAATATAAATATTTTTCATGCCGTTGATAATTTATAACACATCAAACCTGCATAAAGCTTGTCTTAAAAATTTAGATCAAAGTGTAATTTTAACTGATAGTACCAAAAAGGCAACATCGTGGTTTTGAGCGCTGTCCATTATATTTATAATGCTTGGTACAAGATCAGATGCCCAAATACTTAAAAAATAAGCTAACAATGACAATTTACCTTCTGCCTTTATCTTATAGAGGGTGTCTCAGATTATATTTTCATCATGGGGTTGGGGATCTCGCTTATTATAAGAGATACAGGTTTGTTTAAATTAGATTTATTATTCCTTAGTATGAAAGGAGCCACAATCAATTTTTAAAAGTACAAAATTCCTCGTTCTTCAGATGTTATAGCAAAAAATATGAAAATGTTAAATTTCATTTTTCTCTCGTAACTTTTTAGCAGCCAATAAATCTTTGAGACAATATCCAATAGTAAAATTCTTAAGACGACGCCGGAAAGCTGGTACTAAACATATAAAAAGAATGCAAGAGAACTGTAAACCAAATACTGCAGAAGATGGTATCTCGCAGGAAACTAGTAGGCCAGGAAGACTACCAAAGCGTCAGAGGAGAGCTTCAATAACTGGGCTGTACATTAAGGCTTAAACACGAAGAGACCTATTAAAAAAGAAGAAGAAGAAGAAAAAGATGGTTGTGTATCTCTTTAACAAAAAAGCTTACCTCCAGTCCCATTAACACAATTTTTTTGCCGCATGTGTTCTGCCTCTAGTATAACTAATGTGGAAATGTTAATTAAACTGAAATCTAGCGAATTCTCTGTTTTCTCGTGTACCTGATTGAGAACATCAGCAATGGTTAACGATAGTATCAAGCTTCCTCTATTTTCATTTAGTACCTACAATTTGTCTTTCCTTAAAAAAAAAATATATATTGTCTTCTCACCATTACCTCAATCCATATCCTCACAATTTTTTAAAAAATTTGGTGATAATTTAAAGGCTAGTAATAAACTTTTCTAAATTAAAAAATCTGATTACCAACAACAGCCCACAAGTGGCATGAATTTCGATTTATTCACTCATTCTAAAAAGACTACTATAATAATAATAATTGACATAGTCTTCGAAGTTCTTATTTTTGAATGGACGACTGTATCCTTAGCAACTTAGTTTGCTAAGGGGCTTCACACTAACGTCTTTTTTTAACTACTACTAGTTTTTTTCTAATAAAAGTCAAATATAAAGTATGGGTGTATCGCTATACGCTATACGTGGTGTATACAAATTATTGGTTTAAAACCTATAGTAGCGTTTCAGTAATTAATGTTTGGTATTCTAATTACTTGCGTCACTAGTTTATCACCAGGTAATTTCTAAGGGTTAATGATAATATTTCACTAGAAAACCAAATTTTCTGTGTGATTAAATAACCGTCTTGGTTACCTTCAGGAACTCTCCAAGCGGCTCGAACATAGCTTTCACTTATTTAAAAACCTACTACATGCAGTTTATTGGCAACCTTAGTGTTGCTTTGTGGTAGTTTAAGTGAAGCAGTGTCTTCAACACCAATAGCTACGACTTCCGATGTTCGAAAGTTGGTTCTTGTGCTCCACATGTCGTTAGTTAGGAGGTGAATGCGGCGTTGCGAACATGTGTGTCATCTTCAGGGAGGCACATAGTGTAGTGTTAGTATTAGTGATATTAGGATATATGACCACAGTGGGAACCAACCCTAGCTCGAGGCAGGCACAGGAACTGATGCTGTTGGATGCCCTTGGACGCAAAGGAGGTGTCGGTTCTTCTGAGCAAGGAACTATCATCGATTTGTTAGGACGAAGTACGTCAGAATATTTTTTTTATCGTAAAGTATTTCGGTCAAAGGATTATTATTGTGGGGCGCCAACACGTGCCTAAGGAGTTTTTAGCTAATTGCTCATAGTTGTTAAAAAATTTTAGTTTAAAAAAAAAATAGTTTCTTTTATAATTTTTTTTAAATCATAATTTGGGAGAAGTGACGATAATTAATTGATAGCTAGAACGTTTTTAACAGGTCTGTTAAGTTTTAATGTGATTCATTTTATAAACAATATCCGGAAATTGGTTAAGGACAATTAGTCCTTGAACTTTTTAAATTTTTATCAGAAAATTATCGTAATTTGGCAGAATTGAAAGTGAATATTTATTGGTTGTGGTCTAAATTCCTTTGTAAAGTCTTAAGTCAATTACTTAAGTTTTCCGATTTTTCCGCGGATAAAGTGTAAAATCTACCTTGCGCTTTTTAATTATTGTATTGTTGAATAGTTGCCAATTGCTGTAGATTATAAATTTTTGAATTTAATTGGGAAAAGAACACAGTTCGTAAACTAATTAAATTAAAATTTTTAAACATTGTTTCTTTTTGGAAAGGGTTAAAAAACTATATTGTGCACTTTTTTAACTTTTGATGGAATAATTTCTATGATTATTCGGTCTATCTGATGAAAAATTGTTGTAAGATATGGTCTTTTTAACGTGTCAAGTTTTTTAAATTCTACAACTAGCAATAGATAAATGGAACAGTTGAGATTGTATGTTAGCTATATGCCCTAATTTATATCCTAACAGTTTAGTTGACAACCCACATCTTTTATTACGACCAACATGTGATATTTTTCCTTTAAAATTTCTCTTACCATCCTGCAATCATTATTATTTTAAAAATAAACACGTCCCAACAGGACAATATTGCATTATGTTTCAATTACAAGAACGTCTTCCTGCAGGAAATGTTTAATTTTGAACACAAACGTGTTTAAAAATGTTATATACCTAACCGTGGTTTATTCTTAATTTTAAATGAAACAGTAATTTGCAAAATATTTTTTGTTAAATGAATTTAAATAATAAAGGATTTTTTACATGTTCTTTTTAACGTCATATCACTCTTTATAAAAAAATTCTAAGCAAAGAAAGGTAGAGATATACTTGTATACTATTGGCATTTAGTTACTCACTGGGAGGGTAACGATATGTTGTCGCTAGAATCTGATTAAGGCTGTGTTTATTGCATCAAGAACATCAAAACTAAATGTTTTGCGGAGTTATTCGTGCCACTGGCCATTTCCTTCAGAAAAATCCTTTGCAAGTAAAATGGTGCAAATTTTTTGAAAAAAACCTTAACGGTTCTGGAGAAAAACGCGAAAAACGAGGCCCTTGTAAAAACGGTTTCCCCTATGTTAAACGCCTATGCAAGTCGCATAGATTTAGTTACACAACTTTTCAAATCATAGCGCTTTTGCAGGGGTTTTGTTTTTGACGTTTTTCTCCAGAACCGTTTAAGATTTTTCAAAAAATTTGCACCACTACTTGCAAAGAATGCGCGAATTGGTACATAAAAGAATGTTGATTTTATCTCTGACGTTTTCATGGCCAACGCCATCGCAAAAATTACTTTTATTATTCAAACTTTCAGTTTTTCCCCAATTTTTCTGAAGGAAATGGCCAGCGGCACGTATAACACTGCAAAACATTTAGTTTTGATGTTCTTGATGCAATCATAAACCCAGCCTTTATCAGATTTTAGCGATAACATATCGTGACGACCTTCCCTGGTAAGTTATTTGTAGAAATATAGCGAACATATGCGCTTATCTGTAAATCTTCCATAAAATATTATTTATACATAGTTACTATTGAAATTGGCGTAGATAGTTATTTTGTAACGTACACTTATTTTTAATTACGAATAATAGTTGTCATGTTACCGTTAAATATGATATTTATATAATAAAAATAAAAATTATATAATTGTCTTTAAAACATTAAAATATACACAGCTAACATTTTTCTAAGGTTATTCAAAAAAAAAAATACATTTTGCATTATAACCTTTTTAAAACACCGAAAAACCAAAAACCATATTACTGTTAACAAAATATCTTTATATCAAGACAAACTTTTAAATCATAAAGCCCAAGTGTCTTTCAAAAACACAGGACTCGTGAGAGGCTATCACCAGAGGGTAATAGGTCGCAGCATAGGAACCCGAAAGGGAACCACCTCCACGACAATAATAATAATAATTGTATGCTCCAGTGTTATGCAGTTTAGTTAATTATTGCATAAACTAAATATTTTTAAAATTATCGTAACGGTTAGACACTTTAAAGATTTAATGGAAAATGATCTACATTTGTAATTTTTGTTGCATACCTATAAAAGCTTATATTCATGGTAGTTAAGTTGGTTTAGTGATTTGCTATAATTATCATAAATTTAAAAGCAAATTTTATTTGGTTGTGAGTGAAATTAATGGAAAGTGAAATTACCGAAGAGACTGACAGACTCAAATTATTTGGAGTGAAAGCTCTGGTCACCCCTGTTGTGGAGTTAACAAATATGATTCATTTTCTAATATTAGGTTCAGTAAAGTTATATTTCGATGACTCAACTAATTCAAATTTTTGCAGTAGATTTGTTTCTAATTCTTTTGTAAAAAGCGACTTCCATATTCCATAAGTGCTATCAATTATGTTAAATTAATCTTCTTGCAACTATTTAAAGTTAAATTTTATTTTTTCTTAACTTTGATTTCATGTTTTTACTAAATTTCAACCAAATAATTTTGCGACAACTCCTTCAAACTGGATTATTAATAACATTGTATATTTTATTACAAAACTTAAAACTTGTATGTATGTTTATTCATATTCTTGGAAATATTTTATTTGTTAAACAATTTAAATACTTTTAAAAACATAAAATTTAATATGCTTTTTATCTATGGTATTGTTAAAACATATTTTTATTATTGCATAAAGCATACATAAATAAGGCAAATAAAAATTGTACAATCGCAGGCATTTTATGTGTTTAATTTAGTAGAATTTTCCTACAATGTATCGAAATTATAATGAACGTTAAAGGTTAAAATTGTGAGAATATTGTCGAATTTTCTTAACAGAATGTGGATTTTTTATGTAAATTAATAGCGCAACCTTTATTTCAAAATTGATAATGTTTCGACTTAAACACTTTCTAAGTAAAATAATAAAAACAATTAAGAAAATCTCAATTCGTACTGCTTTATCTTTAAGCACGTATCTGATTAAGAATTTTCCAAAAATAAAGGATACAATTATTTTGATTAGTTGTAAGGATCAACTTCACTTTTAAATTCATATTCTGAAAGGGTGAACAGAAAACAGAAGAGATTGCAAACAAAATACATGTTCACAGTAACATTACTCTAAATTATTTAGAATAATCTTAATTAGCTCATGTCGATACTGTAGATTTTGAAAGGCTACGACAAATATTCCGTACTTGTGAACTGATTACAAACGAACTTACGTAAATAATTAATGCACGTTCCGCTCTCATTAGAAAATAATTCTATTTATAATCTCATTGACGGTTGAAAGAGCGATTTTTAAAGATAAAATACCCTATTTGCTGTATTTTATTTAGTATTTACTACTACCACTATAATTGTAAAGGATACGGTTAAACAATTAATTTTATATACATTATTCATAATATTCACAAACGAATATCTTTGGTTATGAAGCAAGTGGTGCTATTTTAATAATTATGTTATTAAAAAACTGTCCTATTACTTCATTGAAACAAATTAGTATAGATATTTTATAATTATTTGCTGCAAAAATGTATGCATATATTTGTACAAGGAAATTTCGGAAAGCGTAGGAGCTAAAACAATGATTAATTAGCAAAGAAGTGTATTTTTACTTGCTTATTAGTGACAAAGTACATGTTGATTCGAATTCCTGAGTTATTATCAAAAACCTGAAATCTTTAATTTATAAGTTTCTTTACTAACTTTGTTTCTATTTACTATAGAAAACAAAAATTTGGTATCGTTAGATAAAAAGTAGCCTTGACCTAGTGATTGCAATACCGGACCAAAATTACGATACCGGTATTCGGTATTTATTCGCAAGTAATACCGGTATACCGGTATTAATACCGGTATTGCATTTTTTTTTTTAGGTATTAATTTTGAAAATACCTACAATATATGCATTTTACACATATGTACAATGTACATATAGTAAGTATAATGTCAAAAATTTAAATAAAATAAAGAAACTTAAAAAATTACATAATCTGTAAAAAAATATGGACACAAAAAACTGAAGATATACAGGATAATTGATTGGGACCGGGCATTAAAAATATATGAAGAATGAAAAAGGGTAATGATCTGAAATTTTGGTTATGACTATAATGGCATATGATCTGTTTAATGAAAATATTTTCAAGATGGCGACCCTTCCGGAAATACCGGAAGTTGACGTCTACTTTCTTATTTCAAATACAATGGTCTATTTTTTATTGCATTTTTGGATTTAACACGTTATTTTAAAGGGATTAATAGCATACCCTCCCTATACCTTGCAATAATTTTCGAGTTATTAAGAATTTTTGATAAAGTTAAGAGAAATTGCAACATTTTTTAATAGTAAGCCTTGGAAATGACAACAAATATTCCAATATTGCAATATTCCTTCGTCTTCTAATAATATCATCTCTCTTTTAATTCACTTAAATACATCATTTTGTGGCACAATTTTGTGTTTTGCATTTATTGCTATTTTTTTATTTATGGCATACTGCAATTATAAGATAAAAAAAATCAAGTTAAAAAAAAAATTAATACCGAATACAGGTATTAGACCATCAAATGAGACGGTATTTCGGTATTGTAAAATGGCACGGTATACCGGTATTCGGTATACCGGTATACCGGTATTGCAATCACTACCTTGACCGCATGGCGCTGTTACAATTGTCACAGCTTGCTTAGCTTTTGAGATGCGATAGTCAATTATTTTTATTACTCACATGCGTCGTATTAGATTTTTACGTTATCTGTTGAGAAATTGTTAGTTAAATTAACACACACAAGATCACTGAAAAAAATAAATATAAATACACGATGTTTTGAGTTTTATTGCATTATTGGGATATAAATCAATTTATAATAAAGTTCCCTTTTTGTTAAATTTCAATTTACAAGAACAATCCAACCAAGCAAAAGTGTTTTTCCATTTTGTTAACGATTTTAACTGTAAATGTCCTTGTTATGCCTTTTTACGGAAATAACTTAAAAAGTTTGAAAACTTTTGTTCACCATTGTTAACTAAATTTGTTCATTGCTAAACAAAATTCAAGTATACCAGCTAAAGACTGATTTAGTTAGGACTGATTAAAATATATTATTACTTTGTTAAAATCAGGACATGAAACCAGTTTTTTTAACTGGTTAAAAAATCGGTTAACCGTTATTTTTTGTTCGTAAAAGTTATTTTTAACCGAAACCGAAACCGTTATTTCTAATGGCAAAAAACGGTAACTTTTAACCAAAATAATTAAAAACCGTTTTTTTAACATCTTTTTTTAATAAAAATTACTTTAAAATAATACAAAATCTGTACTAAAGACGATTAGTTTTCCAGAAGTAATTAAAGAACGCTGATTGTACATATATTATAAAATTATAAATAGATAATATCTGTTCACCCTTTGCATTCTAAATCTAAATTATGTCAAAAACTTATTTTTAACCCTTTTTTTGTTGCAAAAAACGGTTTTTTTAACGGATTATAATTTAAATCGTTTTTTTTTATACAAAAAACCGTTAATTATAATTAGTCCTCTTCGTAAAGGTATAGGTGTTGGAAATTTCTTTATCCCCGTCTGTACCTCGCTAGCGTTTCCGCTTACCTCCAGTTTAGCTTTTTTTACTGAAGCATCTTGGCTATTTTTCCATTCCAGGTTCTTCTAGGCCTCCTTCTTTTTCTTATTTTATCCACAATCCCCTTCCATATTTGTTTCACTATTTAACTTGTTTTCATTTCTGTGACATGGCCCATCCACCTTAGTTGGCCCTTTTCAATTTTGCTCTCCATAGACTGAACTTTAAACTTAAACCAACGTTATTGTTAATTACTTCTCTTCTAGTTAATATCTGCAGACGCTATTAAATAATTAATTTCACTTGTTTGTAACCTGCTTTTAGTTCTGTCATCTAGCACTCAAGTTTAACAACCACAAGTTAATATAGGAGCAAAAACACTGTTAAACACTCTGGCTGTTGTGTCCCTGCTTATTTCCTTTTTTCGAATGAAAGTTCTCTTTAAAGGTTGATAACGCACAGTTGGTGCTTTTATTCTTGCATTGATTTAAGTTCTATGTTGCCATGTTCGTTAATTACAGAACCCAAGTATTTTAAATTGTCAATTTGCTGTACTGCTGTCATTAATAAGAATAACTATTCCATGTTCCATTTTACTTGTAACAATAACTTCCACTTTATTTGTATTTATTAGCATACCATACTCCCTTGTCGCTTCGTTCCATACTGTAATTTTTATAGATATTCTTCTGTATTGCCTAATATTACTAAGTCATCGGCATAGATTATTTCTCTCACCAACATGGGTTTGCAAATGCCATACCCCAATTATTCTACTCTCGTTTATTCTTGGTTTGCATTCCATGGATATTCGTCTATTAGTGTAATGATCAATAATGGACAAGAAATATATACTGCAAATAAATTTTGTTGTGTTTTTTTAGCATTGACAGCTGAAGATTTCGTATTTATACACAATAAATATGAAGATTATTGCGAGCGAATTAAAAACGAAAAATATAAGTAGAGTAAAGTATGGAATACTTTTTTGTATTCGGCAATAATATTCACATTTATTCAACAAAATTATAAGGAATTTGTAATGAATACGCAACACATTACTCGAATTCTGGTACGATATTACGGTAGATATTTCTTATATAGCTATTTTTTTAAATGTTACTACTATTCCATATTAAGCTCCCGGGGAACCTAATATGGAATACTAGGGGTTCTTAATATGAAATATAGAATTATATAGGAAATATACATTAAAATAAACAACTACTCATAGATTAATCTTTTATTTCTTTCTGATTTGCATTATTACTTAAACCAAACCAAAACTCTGTTATTTATGTAAATTAAATTATAATTCAAGTGTCATTCGAACTAAATGTTGATAATTTATTTATTTTTTACAGGTAGGACAATAGAATTCTTTTTTTTTTGGGTATTTTGCACATTTTTCGTCTACCCATTTCTAACACTTTTGACACTGAACCCATATTGCTGTACTTAGTGACCATAATCATATTTATTATAAGACACTTCTATGTATTCCATATTAGGCATCAATGTGACATTTCAAAAATCGGTATATGTAACACATGAAATGGCCCCAATCAAAATTTTGGTCTATTTAATTGAAATGTAAAGGCTCATGCTAAATAAACATGCAATAAAATATTTTATATCATTTACCCTAGCATATAATATTTTGCACTGAAATATTTAGCCTAAAAACTCAGTAGCACGTCAAAAATATATTTGAAACTGTTATGTAATCTAGTGAATATTTTTTAACTATTTTACATTTGGGAATGTGTGATCAATGTACAAATAGGTACATAATACTTTTCAACAGATATCGCTTATTCATTGTCATAAAACTGATGTATTCCATAATAGGTAACCGTTCCATATTAGGGCACTTTACCCTATGTAATATATAAATTTGTTACATTTAAGCTTGCGATAAACTAGGTATGTGTTGTTAATGAAAGCATATCGGAGTTATCAAATAACTTACTAATTATAATCAGCAACTCATCGCCATCTGTATGCAAATTGTAGAGATCGAATTTAGGATATTTTAAGTTTACCAAATGTCTGAGTATAAGCTAAACACAATTACTAGAAACAAGCGAACATGTTCAAATATTTAATGACATCCAAATTGTTTAATGACTCTCACAACTCACTCAAAGTTTAATTATATTTACTCATTACTTAAATAAATGCATTTCAGTTGAACTATTTTAATGAAGTCTTAACATATTTACCAAGCAAACTCACTTATATTAAGAATAATAGAATGTGATATATGTTTTAACCTGTATGCGTGTCTGTATATAGCTTTTATAATAAAGTTGTCAAGTTAAATTGTTAATGTTATAATACGTTATGTATTTATATAGCTAGTTCGTAAGTTACGTGCATAATAAATTTTCTTATGTAGTCGATTTCACCTAGGAAAAAATAACTATAAACAATAATGTGGCGTTTAAATTTGTGTCGCAGTCACACACGGTAAAACCACAAGCAAGTGTTGCATCCGGTAGGACAATTAAAAGTAATTTTTGTCCTGGTCGAAAGCGGGTCCTTCTAAAAAGAAAGTTGGACTTTCCAATTAGTATACCTTTGCAACACGCACCTAATGAAGAAATGACATTAATTTTTGGTTGCTGACATGCAGGGGGTATAAACAGCTGTTTATTATCACAGGTGGGAAAACTTTAACATTAATATACAGAGCAGGTTAACTATGCTTTCGCTTTAGTATGATATTCCAAATTGTATGAATGTGTACAGGGTGTGTTTCAATATTAGGAACATGGGATCTCTTAAGCCGTGAAATATAAAAGGATGATTAAATTGGTAAAAATCTTAACTGAAAATTTGGGAATTGTTACCATTTCTTGAAATATCATGGACAATTGAAGTTTAACTTTTAACGACAATTTTCTTATTATTAACAATAGAATTTTTCCAAGGCCAACAAAAGTCTTTATCGTCAATAGAAATGAAAATGTACATTTATAACGCAGTGTAAATCTTGTATACCTACTTAGGGTAAAACGGTGAAATACGCCCCACTTTTAAAAAAAAATTCGTTACTGCAAAATGATAACTTTATTCTAAACAAAAAATACATTTCTAATTAGTATGATGAGTGTACATTACGTAAATATAAAAAGTTTGTGAAAAGTAAACGCAGGAAAACAATAAAAAAACAATTTGGAACCCTTTCCTTTGAGGCGTATTACCCACTCTGCTGTGGAAAACGCCCCACACGATTATTACTCCTTATTTTTAGTAAGAACTTAATTTTTTGCACCACACAAGTGACATAAATCTTCGTACGTTGTACACG
This sequence comes from Elmis aenea, assembly GCA_947652605.1. Lineage (NCBI taxonomy): Eukaryota > Metazoa > Arthropoda > Insecta > Coleoptera > Elmidae > Elmis > Elmis aenea. Next base: position 10,940,112 of record OX393578.1, on the reverse strand, counting down.
TTTCGTGAAGCCATCGAGAACACGCTGTGCACTGTATCCAAGTCTACTTTCGATTTCGTGGAGTAGTAGTAATCACCGCATTTGACGCAAATTTCTTCAGATTCATCTGAAACTTCCTCAGAAGAACTCAATACGAGTTCCTCTGAACTCTCAGATGATCTTTTTTGGTGCGCGGGCTACATTAGCAACTTTAGTTTTCTTCCCTTCTCTTTTCGCACTGATGTTTTGCTTTTTCCCACATAAAATTTTACGTTTGCATCGGTTTTCTGGAGATGTCAACAGCGTAGCAGCCTGTTTTCTTTTAGTAAGAATTGGTGGAATGACTGGAATCGGATTTGTTTGTGCAAGAAATTTTGAAGGGGTTTCTTCTTCAGAGGATTTTTTGCTAAAAGTAGTTGCAGATGGCTGTGGCCATTTTGGTGGGGTTCTTTGCAGTCCTGACGACCCAGGTTCATCTAATGGCACTGTAGTTGGGGATGATTGTTGTTCTCCACGATTTTTATTCCTATCGATGGGCACTTCGTCACGTTTGGAAAAAGCAGTAGACCTGTTTGCCTCATTGGCGTCCGAAATTGAGAAAAAGTGATCTTAAAGCAAAAGGGGCATTTTACACTTTTAGATCTGGGGCGTAATTCCCAAACAGTGGTGAAAAACGCCCCACTGGTGTACCAAGACCATAGAGGCATTAATAAATAAATGCGTAATGTCATTTTAGAGGTTATGAAACAAGCTTTCCGAATTTATGTCGAAATTTGAACGATACTAATACACTTCATGCGAAATTTTTTTTTCAATAATTGAGACAGAAATAATACAACGTCCACTTGCCGTGAATTGCGAATTTTTTCGATTTTCAGCGGGAAACTAGTGAGGTGGTGGAGGTATACTAAACTCCTTAACTAACACTACCATTATGTGATACTAGTAGTGTCATCGATGATTAAACAACTAAACTACATAGGTGGGGCGTATTACCACGTTTTACCCTATATTCATTTAATTCAAAAATTTTATTATCCCTATCTACATCCAGGGTGGTTTACATAGAAGGGCCACTATTGGGATTTCGTAAACGGTTAGAGCTACAGAGATGTTAAAATTAGACAAATTGTTCCCTTTTCTGAGACCTAGCCGGTGATGCTTTCATTTTTTTTTTTAAATGGGCATTTTTGTAAATCGATAATAACTCGGATTTATGCCATTTTGATTTTTGTTTATTGTCTAGCGTGCCATGGAAGTTTTTTAAAACATTAAACCATTAAAGCATCACTCAACAGTTCTCAGAAATAAGAAAAAATTGTCTAATTTATACTTCTTTGTAGCTCTTACCGTTTACGAGATCACAATAGTGGCCCCTATATGTGGACTACCCTGTATAATAAAATACTACAACTAAGAGCATTAAAATTAAGTATGGTGTCTATAAGGTATAACTGACTATCGCAACTCAAAAATTTTGCAGTCTAGGTGGATCAGTTTAACAACGCAATGTTATTAAAGCCTTTGTCTAGTCCAGTGTTTCTCAAACTTTTTACTCTGACGACCCCTTCCTAAAATAATCAATTGTTTTGTAGACAGTTTTTGTTTTTAACTTAGCCTGGCAAATAAATATGATTGATTTTCGAACACAATAAGGGCTCGTGGGGCCACTTCAGAAGGATCCAGCGACCCGCAGGGATCTGCGGACCACACTGACAACCACTGTTCTAGTCCATAAATACCAAGTTTTTAATTTCTAATGTTGATCATGAAATATATCGGTTTATAACGTTTACCGATCTTTTCCGATTTCCAGTTTCCATTTTTCTGGGTCATTCCATATATCGTCTTCTAATTCTCTTTCGCTCATGTCCTTATCTATGCCTTCTCTCCAAGTTCTTCTTGGTCTGCCCGATTTTCTACCTTTGGTTTGCCAATTTACGATTTGTTTCGGGATCCTATATTCAGCCGTTCTAATTTTGATCATAACATGTCAAAATAAAAAGTTCGAATTTAAAATTGAAGTGTTTTAAATTTCCAGGATATTTCATAACCGGGCCACAATGTGCACATTTTCAGTTAGGATTCTATAATCACACCTTCTTGCTAATTTAACCATCCTTTTATCTCTAACGGTTTCGACATCTTTATGTGTATGTTGTTACATACACCATGCATAATTATAGAAGTCGAAAAACGTCTCCATCCAAGTAACTTATGTGAATTATAATTTGCTCTTAAAAAAATCTAAATTCAACTCCAGGAAGTAATGAACCAATAACATAAATCTGGAACATCTGAAGTTAATAATGAGATCAAATAGAAATTCCACTTTTTCCAGTAATACAGGCTTCTCTCTAGCAATTAAAAAAAATACTGCAAACATATACCTACTGAGTTTTCTAAAAATGCAATTTAAATTACACAGTTTATTATACCTGTTTTTGCAAAAAAAGGCAATAGGAAAAAATTCTTTAATTAATTTTAATGATGTGACATTTTATTGTAAATATATAAAAGTTATTTTGTTGAGCAAATTTGATTATGCTTTTTAATATTTGTAGTAAACAGGCATTAGTACTATTAGTAAACAATATTTTTTTTTTATATTTAACAATTTTAGCATAATTAATATTGTCATCACAAAAAGTTTATAAACATATGGTACCCAATCTAAAAAATAATTTTTATTGTAAAGATACGATAGAATCACAGGAGTATTATTATTTATTTTTAAGAATTTTTATAATATAATACTGCATTATAAAATAAATTGTACTTCCTACAGCAATGCTATTGAATTTTGTTAATCAATATATGATTTGCTAAATTTTGGAACTGTTCAAGTGATTATTTTCAATATCAATATATTTGTAAAAGTGTATTAATCTAACACTTATTTAATTTATAAATAAATCTCTTCTCAAAGAATATCTACGATAGTTTTTGTGATTCCTCGTTAAGAAGATTTTGTTTCTAAAAATAAGCTAAGTTATTGTTTAGCTAAGCTAATATTTCATTATTATTTTTGACAGTATGTGTGTACTATACTAAATCTGAAAACGTTGGTATATGTTTTAAAAATTACTTTATTCTTTGCGTTTCACAAGTCTCAAGTTACTTCTAATTATTGCCAAACGTTCTTGTAAATTATTTAACAATTTTTGTTTTGTCATAAACACTTTGAGTAATTAACGCATTAAATGAGATTGTTAATAATCACAGCATTACGTTTAAAATCTTACATGTAGCTGATGTTTTGCTCTAAAAATATGAATAATATATGGGTAGCTACACAAATGTAATAATTACGAAACGAAAAAAAGTGAAAATGATACACCATATTTGGCAAGTAATTGGGTTAATAGGCGATTACATCAACATTTTGATAAATGTTTCAAAAATATATTAATTTAGCTTTGCTTTAACTAATTTCCTAAATGCATGGAAAGCGGAAACAAAATTGTTATACTCTTTCAGTATTACTTATTTTTATTCTAATTATGTGCCTACACAGTAACGAGATAAAACTTGGACCGATTCCGTTAGGAGATAATTCGACAACCATTTAATCTAAGGATTTAAATTCAATTAGTTTCAGTATCATTAATTTTATCATAAAAATATCAATGGTTTTGGTTAAAGACTAAAAGAAATTGGCTTTTAAAAAAGTTTTGTAAAAAGGGTGCTCATATCAAAATAATAGTTAAATTTTTTTATAAATGGTTTCATTTTTCTTCAGTTACACTTAAAAACCGCTCGTAATTTTATCCTTCATAACACACTTCCCTTTGAATCCCATGCTTATGGAAAAAATATCTTAACAGAAATAATTTGCCCAAGAAAGTACTTACTTATTTTCTGATAAAAGTAAACGTTTTTCTTCAAAGCGTATTAGAAAAAATAAGCTTTGTGATTTGGATATGAATTTTACCTTCGATCAGTATACGGATTTGGTGAAATTGGAAGTATAGCTATTGACGGATACTAGGTACAGTTTGTTTTTTACTGTATCAAATAAAAATCTTCGTAGGTACAAAAAGTTATTTATTATATTACATGCAGGCTCAACATTTTCCAGATAATGTTGTTTAAATTAACTACAGCTAAAGAATTTAATTTTAACAAAGCTAATAATTTGTTATATTAAAAATTAAATAATGAAATACAATAAACATGTTGACAAATACTTGAGTTTTTTTTAAGTATTGATATATTTTTATGTTTAAATATAAATTACTTGTCTAAATAATATGTAGTTCCTTTTTATTTTATTACATTTTCATTTGTAACTAGTCGCTTGGAGCTAACTTTTTTATGTCTTTCCATTTGATGTTTCTATCCGCTGCTGCTTTTCTAACTTGCCAGGTTTTTCTCGGTCAACCTCTTTTGTTTTTTCCCTGTGATCTTGCTTCATAGGCTTTTCTGGTTAACCTTCCTTCTTTCATCCTATAAATGTGACCCAACCATCCCATCACAGCTGTCTTTCTTGTATTTTTGTTTCAACCGATTTTATCTTTAATTGTTCTCTATATGTTTCATTTTTGATTCTATCTGTTTTGGTTTTTCCTTGAATTTTCTTAGAAAGCTCATTTTAGTTGCATTCACTCGGCTATTATTTTTATTTTTTCCACTTACCCTTTCGTTTTGGGACTTCTTTATTTCCAAAAAATGTTGTTCTTAAACTGTTAAATATTCTTCCTACAGTTCCTGCCCTTTCGCTTATTTTCTTGTCCGTTTCTCCATTTTTCTCTAAGATCACACCTAAATATTTAAAGACTTCTACCTTGTCCAACCTAAGCCCATTTAAGGTGATGTTATGCATTTTGTTCTTTGTTGTAACGATCATAGTTTTAGTTTTTTTCGGTATTTATTTTCATATAAATTTTTTCCAATTCCTTGTTTAGAGTTTCTAGAATGTTACAGTTTTTTTTTTCTGTTTTCGCGACGAAGACCATGTCATCTGCGAACATTAGCTCAGTTATGTAGTTGACATTTACACCAAAACTATAATCACATTTGTATGGCTAATTCTGATTCAATACGGTTATTATATTGACTGGATAATGGAAATCCTTGTGCCTACCTATTTGTTGTCAGTAATAATACCCATTTAGACATAATTACATGTAAATATTAATATTATGTTCCAGTCCATAGCTAAACAGGATCATGTGTTAGCATGAAAAAAGTTGTCAAGGGTAGAATTTAATTTTGAATGTCACGGACAATGCACTTGATAAGAATTTTTTACTTTAGAACTAACTTATTTGCAATTTTCAAGAATTTTTTTGTAATGGCGCTAATAAACTAGCAAAACTTTCAAGGTTACAAATATGCAAGCAGTTTCCACAAAATAAGGACAGGAAACTATAAGATGAATATGTGCAGAGTACCACACTCAAAGCTTCCGAGTTCAACTTTTTAAATCAGTATTCACTGTTGTCATTTCTATTTAAAATAAGCATGAGAATGTCTGCGTCTGTGTAGTACATACAATAGTTAAAGTTATTCACATATAATAGTGGAGGAACAATTACGGTTAGTAGAGCATAAAAAAACTGAAATTAATTAAAAAATGAAACGCTGGTGGTCTACTTCGTTCTTGTGAAATTTTAGTTTTAATTCACAACGTGAAACGTAGGTTTAATTCGAATCGCTTTTTTAAAACTGCTAAGTTATTAGAAGTTTATCATGCACTTGGAATATATATTACGAACGAATGTAAAGTGTTGTTTTTTTAGTTCACAGGGGCAGCCTTACATACATCTATAAGTATTGTAGTGCTACAGAGTGGATTATTTTATAGTTTCCCTAATTATCTATTTAGCTAAAATGTTAAAGCAAAAACATTAAGTTTTTATTATATATTTCTATGAAAGGACATCGTATTCAAAAGTAATTAAATTTAATATGTCGTTTTAAATGCTTTACAATTTATCGAACCAATGTGTCGTATAAACCATATTTTTAAAAAAGGTTTTAACTACATTTAACAAAAATTGTTCAGTAAAAAACGTTTTAATTAAAATGCGTCACTCTCCAAATTTTAATATTACATGTCAACATAAGCGTAAGGCAATTGTTTAGCCTATATCACTTTCGTTAGCAAAGTTTACGAAAGTAAAATGGACAAGCTCGGTACACGTAAGCCGACAGTCTCAAAAATACATCAGTTGAATTAGTGCGCTTTCAGTTTCCGCTATTGCTTTAGCATTTTGCTTTATAGACAACCTGAATAGCTTCTTCGTACTATTCATCTGTGAAACACCATTATGATATCTGCATGATAGATGCACGCGCTGTTAGGAACCATTAGAAATAGGCTGGACTTAGTTCTGACGTAATTTTCAATGCTTGGCGTGCGGTTTCCACCAAAGTGTTGGAAATATAAAGTTAAAAATTCTAACCTACTACCTAAAAAGGAGAATATTTACAGAATCTACTCACCAAGACTTTGCTGTACCTATACAATTTATTTATTGTAGATACATAAATAAGTACAATGAATCAATATACTAATAAGCCTTTTTTGTTTCAGTGATTCCACAATCATGTCGTTACAAAGGGTTAAAATACGAATGTGGGTTAAGTATAAGTTGCGTAATAGGAGGAGGTAAGCCTATGGACCTGTGTTCTGGAGGTTTGATATGGGCCTGCTGCATTGACAGAGGAAATGGAAATTATCCAGTACAGAACTCAGATCAAGGACTATTAAATAATGCTAGTAAGTGTCTTATAAATGTTCTCTTGGTAATAAATGACAAACGCATAGACTAGATTCACATCAGTAACATAATTATGTAAGATTATCATAAACTGAGTGACAATAATACACGGTGTTACATCGGTAACTTAGTTCACATCACATAAGACAGAGTCGGTTAAATCAGCAAACTTGAGTAATATTATACAGGGTGATTGAAATTCGAGTTTAAGTTTTCCTAGATCGATTCGTTTTTGTTTTATGACAACCAACTTTAATTTTTTTTAGGGGCGCAATTTTTGCTATTTACATAATCCAATAGCTTTTATTTTTCTGAATTCATTGATGTATCATACATGGTATTTAACTTCTTCTTTCATTGTCGTATTTGAAAAAAAAAATACGTTTTAAACAACAACCACTATAAATCAGGTTGGCCGGTCATTGTAGTTTATGTTGTTTCCATGACAACCAATCAAAAAGCTAAAAGTTTTGAATGCCGATTACTTGTCACATTAATAAATTCGTAAAAATGAACTTTAATAACGAAGAATATTTATTAATGTGACAAGTAATAGGCTTTTAAAACTTTTAGTTTGTTAATTGGTTGTCATGGAAACAACATAAACTACAATGACCGGCCAACCTGATTTATAGTGGTTATTGTTTAAAAAACGTATTTTTTCAAATATGACAATGAAAGAAAAAGTAAAATACTATGTGATACATCGATGGATTCAGAAAAATAAATGCTATTTGATTATGTAGATAGCAAAAATTGCAACCCTAAGTAAAAATAAAGTTGGTTGTCATAAAAATCGATCTAGGAAAATTTGTGACCACCATCCGATTCGGCTTAAAAAATTGCTTAGACAATGTTTTTGCACATTTGAAATATTTTATACTCCATATGAGTTATAGACGATTTTCAAAAATCGTATTTTCCAGTTTTTCCTAATTTTCTCGGATACCGTTTGAGATATTTCCAATTTGTCTTTGGATTAATAATGAGCACCGAATTTAGCAACTTTGCCAAATTCAAACATATACTCTAACTATTATAATAAGCGGGATACCCATACTCGAATTTCAATCACGATGTATATACGTTTTAAAATATAAGTTTCTGAGAAAACGAAAATTTGTATCACTAATATTGTTTCCATTTTTAAAGAAATAATAGGTAATTATTTTTGATTTTTTTAAAGGACAACCATCCTTTATTACTGGTATATGAATTGCTACATATAATGGTATAGTTGTTGATTATAAAAAACAGCACTATGCAAATGTCATCACAATTTATACAAAATTATCTCAATATTAACTTTGTTTTATCTTATATAGTTAGTTAGTTACAAAGATTTTTTTCATAATTCATAATTTCCTTTTTAATCGACTCTAGACCAAGACAAAGTTACGATTAAATATTGATAATTGTGCTGTAAAGATGTTTGGAAATACACAAATTTAATTATTTCTCCTTTCCATGATTAATAAATAACACATAGTTTTATAGCGATTATAAATTAAATCACTATATTTTTTACTGGTTCTTTATTACTGCTGTAACGAAAGTGCATATAGATTGAAAAATATGAGATATAAATTAAGATATAATGTAGACCATAATATTATTTTCTGCAACTACGTCTTTAAAATGTTCGCTGCAAATTACTTTATAATTGCATTTTGTTCAGTTATGTATTTATATTGCAACAAATTAAGTTTGGCACAACTGTATTATCAAATTTAATTTCAGTACGAAACATAAATGAAAATCTTATCTTTTAACCAAATTTTGCCTGTTTAGTCGTTATTTAAGTTTGTGTTATTGTTATTAACAACTAACTCGATTCAAACAAAACCATTGCTTTTGTATTGTAGTGCTACGTGTAAGTAACGTTTGGTTTTGTATACTAACTTCTAATTAACAAACTAACATTATTAAGTAGACACAATACATCTAGTTGGCTATTATCCACCGGACCCGCCTCCGGACCCGGATACCAACAGCGTGGAAAGGCCACCATATCGGCCGTTCTATAATGATCATGATCCTGATCGGACACCTGTCAGTCATCACTACTCTCCAAAGCCACAACATGAAATCAATTTCAGGGGTAACACATTATACGCGTTTATTTGTACATTTTATCACTTGCAACTGTTTCTTGACACAACGTAGCGAAGATTTGTTCATGCAAAAAGCACACTCTTTCCATCTGTTAGAGCTCTTTTGCAACTATCTTTGTAATTATAGCCAACAAGAAAATGCAAAGTAAAGTTTGTCACACATTGGGTGCTATGAAATTAGAAGTTTGGGAACCTTAGTCGGAAATAAAATCAAATAGCTTTTGTGACTTCCTTAATAAACAAAATATTTTAGCGGTAAAGCGGTCTTGATTAGAACACTCTGTATAACTGCATTTTTTTTTAATCTGTAAATATTCTATTCACAATTAAGTTCTTTAAAAGATGTTGACTATTGCATATTACAAACTAAGCGAGGGGTGCCAATTTTAGCGCCATAGACTTTAGGCCTTTACCTAAACTATCAATACCAAATTTTAGATGTCCAGAAAAAATAAATAATACTAAAATTTTTAACTTTTCAATTATGGATATTAGAGGTACTCGGCACCATATGCACAAATTCAGTTTAGATTCTGACAGAAGCGTAAGAAGAGAACTTCTTTCTTAATTTAGATATCCTTCTAGATCTTCAGTTATATCTACACTATTTGCAAGGAAAAAGATACAATAGGATTAGCAGAACGCTATTTAATTCATTTAGCATTGTAAATTAAACAATAAATGTGTTTTTCTAGAAACTAATTTTTCGTATTTTTGGTGGACTTCTAGACATATATACGCCATATTTAATTTTTGCACTCTTTAAATTCGGATTGCAAACCGAGTCCTGTTTGATTAAGCTTCGTTTTTTTAAAAGAAAAAGAACAAAACAAAATGGTAAAACGTCAAGAACACTTAATCAAAGAGAAACAAGATTGAAAACCCGAAAACGAATATTTTAGCATGAACAACGGCCGCAAAAACCTGAAGACCAAAATTTGTTTGATTAAAATACTCACAGAATTTTAAATATCATTTAATTTTAAATTTTAAATGTTAAATAATGGGTTAAAAGCATTATTACCATTTACTGCAAAGCTTAACAACTATTGAAACATTAATGGGTTTTACATGTTTAAAATCTGATTTGGTGAGCTTAAAGTCACACTCTATAACATTATACCTACGTCTTTACAACATTCCAAAGATTAAAAAAAATATACGAAGCTATTATTCACTTTTACCTATTTCGAACAAAAATTATTTAGAAAAATTGCATTCTAATTGCCATGCTTCAGAATGATCACAAAAAGAAAGACAAACAGAGAGAATACAGCGACACAAAGACAAACAATAATTAGACTGACAGACAGACTGACTGACAACAATTAATCTCGATCGATGACTACCAAATAAAAATATTTTTTCTACGACCACTAATATAAATGACTCTTACCGTACAGCCTGCATGCATAGTAAGTGGGTCCTTACGCACCGTAAGCAAAAAGCAGTTTTTTAAAAAAATTATCAAAATAGACTCACGTCAAATACTTCCTGCATGCCTAGTAAGTGAGTTATAACGCACGGTAAGAAAACGCACACTTGTCTAAAAATGTCTAAGTAGGCTTACCTACGTCAAAATTGACAAGACAACGTGAAATGTGTATATTAGCCAAAAAGCCATTAAAACGTAGGTTTTATGTGATCGTAGAAAAAGTAAGCTACATAACACGAGTTGTAAAGCAATTACGCACTCGTGGAAATACGCAACTTTTCCACTCGTGCGTAATATGCTTCTTACAACTCTTGTTATGTAATAATTATGCTATTAATTGAACCTTTTTAAACGAATAAAATAACCATGCAGGTTAAGTTAATGGGTTTTAAAATTTTTATAATTAGTTTTGGTAAGCTTAAAGTCACACTCAATCACATTATAGCTACGTCTTTACAACATTCCAAAGATTAAAAATATATACACGAAGCCATGTTTCACTTTAACCTATTTCGAACAAAAATTACTTATTTAGAAAAATTGCATTCTAATAATTGCCACGCTTCAGAATGATTACACAACGCAAGACAAACAGACAAAATACAGCGACACAAAGGCAAACTAACAGACTGACCAACTGAAAATAACAAATTAATCTCGATCGATAACTACCAATTAAAAATATTTTTTGTGCGATCGTACTAGAAACAGCTGTTTGACGGACGCGTTAGCGGCCATAAAGTACTGCATTACCGGCGTTATCCTTAGCAACGGACTAAAAAGTAACTTTTCAGGCCGCTACCCTTAGCAACGGCCTGAAAAGTAACTTTTTCGGCCGCTACAGCGTAAATTTGCATTAAAGAACAGCATACGCCGTCATCTGTCAGTGACAGAATGTCACGTAGTTTCTAAAAATACTAAAAATTTAAATTGTTTTTAATTCTATCGCACAAAAAATGTAATATGCACCTAGGCCAAAACGTGCTTTTTCAGCCTTGCCTGTTTGCTGGCCTCGACTACGTCTCAGCCAGCAAACCAGACGTGGCCGAAAAAGTTACACTTTTTGGCCTTGATACATAAATAACTATTATTGAACACTAGTCAACCGTGAGAAAAAATTAGTGCATTAAGTCAAAATTACATACTTTTTGAAAAGATTATGCACCTACAATAAGATTTAATCGATTGCTGTTTAAATATTATTTTGTTTGTACATCGATTTACAATTTAATAGAGGTAAGTACATAGTTTAAATATTTTAATTAAAAACAATAACAAAAAAAAACAGTTCAAACGGATCTACTCTTAGTTTAATGAAGTTTTTTACATCGTAATAAGTTAAATAATTGTGGAAATACGTCTTAAGAAAAGAATTAATGCTTTATTTAAACAGTTTATTTTTCTCATAAACACGCTACAAACACCTGTTGTATTTTCGTAACGATATATTATGAGTTGATTTATTTTTTCTTCGTGTTTTCTCCCTTGCTGTGCATGAAATTCATAATTTTCCGCCCACTTTGTACTTTATGATGATTAGCTCGTTAAACTTTCAGTTAAGGAAATTGCTGGAACCAAATAATTATAAATAATTCAAACCAATAAAATTAGTTGACAGATTTACACGTTATCATAAGCAAAATTGAATTTAATAATGCGTAAAAGCCACAGTTACTGGTGTACAAACAAAATGTTTATTACAGCATAAATGCAAATTGACTGTAAATTTCTAAATATTATTATTATAAAATGAACGTTATGGTGTATTAAAAACTGAAACGTTTTTTGAAAGTGAAATTAAAATATTTTGTCCATTATTTCTTATGTAATGATATTTATTCGTTTGCATCGCTATAACGTAATACTTATTGTTTCTTTTTCGAATTAAACGTTTTAAAAAACCATAATAGATACCACAAAAATTACGTAAACAAATTCAACATACACTTCTGATACGGAACAGACAAACGTAAATAAATATCAATTTGTGTTGCTGTGTTTCATGAACAGAGTCCAGAATCGGGCCTTTTATAATTTGTTGAAATAAAGCATTTTGCACAGAATGACAGAATTTTACATTTTCCTGTTGGTACATGGAATTTCGCTTAACAATAGATCATCGTAGGTTTCAATTTACCATAGTAGTAAAATTTTTAGTTGATCTATCATATTAAAACAGCTTTTAGGTACCTACCTACAAACATTTTCATATAAACCAAAACATCACAAAAATATGGACTTTTCGTGTTTGGCTGCAATTTTTTTATGTACACAATTTTGGACTTTGTAAGAGCTCCTTTTTAGCAACACTTTATTGTGCCCCCAATTGTTTACTAAGTCTATTTGGTTTTGTTTTTTTGATATAATGTAATTTTTTTAAAAACTTTTTATGCCCAGAATTATATTTTCCTTCAATGCGTTTCATATTCAAACTATATACTGGTTATTAAATTAAATAATAATTACAAACAAACCATGTGAAACGTGATTTTTATCTACAGTTTTTAAATTTTGATACCCCTTGCGTTTATAAAGTTTATAACAGTAACTGCGTATGAAGAAAGTAATGTTATAAAAACAATTTTTTGATAACTTACGTCAGTAGCTAATTTTATACAAACTATGATTGCAATAGGTAAGAAAAATTAATAGTCAGCTCTATCTCTATCTCTGCAAATTAAAAATTTATCAGCTAAATTTCGAAACACATTTTCCAGTATTGAGGAAATTATTTTCCAGCACCTTCTGTGATTCGTTGGCGAATATGTCGTAGAGATGTTATTTCTTTTCCATAAACTTCACTTTGCCAGCAAAACGGTACACCATTTCATTATGCAACATTAGGTTTGTTTCAACAAGACTAGGTATGTATGTATGTACTGATTTATGGATTGGTTTGAAATCGCTTGTTGCAACAAACCTATTGTTTGCGTTTACCTAATTGATCGATTTCCAAATCGGTTGATTGATTATGGATTGCACGAAGCCCAGACCTGGATCCGCCGGATTTTTTTGTTTGGAGATTCATCAAAAGTGTAGTTTATTGATTAAATTAGCTTATTGGGCAATCTTGCCCATGGCTTCGTAATATGTCTTCCTCCATTCGTTTTATTCAGTGTCAATTTTTGCCATTCCTTAAATCCTAGTTCCCTTACGTTACGCCGCCTTTAAATATTTTGTTCGGGGTCTTCCTCTCGTCCTTCTTCCCGTCACTGCTTCCTCAAGTACTTGTTCAGATAGTCTTTTACCCAGAAAACTTGATCCATGTCTCAGCTAGCATCTTATTCGTTGTCTCTTTGCTACATTAATTTACATACAAAATACCTATAATTTCTGCAGTTCCTCAGTTGTTCTTTCTTTTCATTGTTCTCTTTACCTTTTCCCACAAATATCTTTAGTGATACCTTCCTTCACCCAGACCTGTAACGTTTTTCCTTCTTTTTAATTTATTTCACACATTTCAACCTCGTACGTTACAATTGGTCCTACAATTGTCTTGTAGATATTAATTTTAACCCTCATTAAGATATCCTTTGCCCTGATTACATGACCCAATTCCGCTAGACATCTTAAACCTTCCTTTCCTCTTCTTCATTGTATCATAAAGTGACTGCCAAACAGCTGAATTTGTCCACTCTTTAAAATGTATACTAAGTCCTATCCTCCAGGGCAAGTTCAAATTTTTTGTCTCGTGCTCTGCTTTGCTAGCCATCCAATATCTTTTCAGTAATCTTCAAACCTTGCTTTTTCGCTCCTAATATGACTTCTTTAATTGTTTCTATTAAAAAATGAAGTTAAGAGAGAAAAAATTACATATCTGCAACATCTTGGACAACGAATAACAAAAGCTGCTGGAATAATAATTTTACTTATCGTTCAAAATGTGTTTCGACATTCAGCTGATAAATCTGTCATTTGCAAAGACATATGTTCTTTGACATTAAGCTAACAGATTAAAATTTTCAGACATGGATGGAGCACACGTAGAGGGCAACTATTACACTTATTTACCTTAAAGCAGTTATAGTTTGTATAAAAATAGTAAACGATCAACAAACGTATCCCAAAATTATTTAAAAACGATCTTAAGTTATAATTGATATTTTTCACAGTGGTTAATACACAAAACTTTTACATAAACGATTGTAAACTAAATAACAATTTAAATGTGTATTGAGATATTAAAATATTTGTGGTGGAGGTGCGGGTACAAACTAATCGAGTTGAAAAACTTTTATTTCAACAATAAACAATCATGTAACGTTTAAAAATATGTAAATACTGTTCGTGCTGTTTAAGTTTTAACCTCTAAATTATATTAGCTTTTGCATAGCAATGAGTATATAATTTATTTAATAATTCTTTTTCCGGAACGCAACACCGATAAGAGCTTTTACAATTTATGCATAATATATCGTATGTACATACCGCTAATTTAGGTATTCTAATATGTGTTCCATATTACGTTATTCTATGCTTTGTAAATTGTACAATTTGCATTCTTCTGTAGTCCACTTTTACTAAATTTCACGCTTTTGTTCATATCACTTTTACTACTCCAGATTGCACAATGCGTATTCTTTCCTAATTGCAGCTAATCACGTTTGCAAACCTGCACAAACTTCCACTCTCGAAATATCCAAGCTTGTGAGACCGAAAGGTATTTTTTATGTATGTAAACTATTTTTACAAATAATTGTATTTCAGGTTGCGGGGAACTGTACACTCGGAGTAACAGGATTGTCGGGGGTCATTCCACGGGATTTGGATCGCATCCTTGGCAAGCTGCTTTGATTAAAACTGGTTTCTTGTCGAAAAAATTGGCCTGCGGTGGAGCTTTATTGAACGAGAGATGGATTGTTACCGCTGCCCACTGTGTGGCTACGTAAGACGATTAAATTAGGCTGTTTAAAAATGTTTTATTTTAACGAATATGAATTTAATCATTTACGTAAATAAAATTGTATTTGTCGAATTGTATTGTGCATTGGATAAAACTTAATTTAAATGACTACAATGTGTTTAAAATGTACAACGTTACTTTATTTGCTTTAATATAGTTTGGATATTAAATAAGTATCTTAAAAAATGTAAATGTTCTAAGCAGACGTTTTGGTCACTGATTTTTACTTCAAGACTTCGGTTTCAAAAATAACTTCTTTTCTCAATAACTAAACGTGTTTTTAAGGTTTTAGGCAAAGTTTGATTAATACTTAATTTTTTGTTCGACTCTAGTATATTTGTAGACCTATTACTTTCTTTTATAAAGTAATCGCATGTTTTAGGACAGCAAATGGTAATTTAAAAGTACGATTAGGTGAATGGGATGTCAGAGACCAAGATGAAAAGCTGGGACATGAAGAATACACAGTTGAAAGGAAAGAAGTCCATCCGTCCTACTCGCCATCAGATTTTAGGAACGATGTAGCTCTTGTTAAACTTGACAGAAATGTAAGGTTTAAACAGCACATTATTCCAGTATGCTTGCCTGCGCCAAATGTAAGTTTAGATAACAATATTATTACGATAAACCTAATTTTAAAAGCTAATTTTATCATTTTGATTCACATGAACTTTTACAAGGGAGGGTCACGATATATTGTCGCTAGAATCTGATCAAGGCTGTGTTTATTGCATCCACAACATCAATGTTTTGCAGAGTTATACGTGCCACTACCCATTTCCTTCAGAAAAATAGGGTAAGAACTGAAAAGTTGAATAATAAAGGTAATTTTTGCGATCGCTTTGGCCATGAAATCGTCAGAGATAAAATCGAATTTCTTCTATTTACCAATGCGCGCATCCTTTGCAAGTAAAATGGCGCAAAGTTTTTGAAAAAATCTTAAACGGCTTCGGAGGAAAACGCGAAACACGAGGCCCTTGTAAAAACGGTTTTCCTGTGTTAAACGCCTATGCAAGTCGCATTGATTTAGTTATATAACTTTTCAAATTATAGCGCTTTTGCAGGGGTTTCGATTTTGACGTTTTTCTCCGAAACCGTTTAAGATTTTTCCAATAACTTTGCACCATTTTACTTGCAAAGGATGCGCGAATTGGTAAATAAAAGATATTCAATTTAATCTCTGACGGTTTCATTGCCAACGCGATCGCAAAAATTACCTTTGTTATTTAACTTTTCAGTTGTTTCCCTATTTGTAAGCAAATGGCCAATGTATAAATCTGCTAAACATTTAGTTTTGATGTTCTTGATGCAATAAACACAGTCTTGATCAGATTCTAGCGACAACATATTGTGACCCTCCCTTGTTAGTAAAACTTTCAGAGTTATACAGGGTGGTCTACATAGAAGGGCCACTATTGGGATCTCGTGAACGGTAAGAGCTACAAAGAAGTTTAAATTGGACAAATTGTTTCCTTTTATGCGACCTATACAGTGTTGCTTTAATGTTTTAAAAAAGTACCATGGCACGCTAGATAATAAACATAAAACAAAATGCGCAATTTTTTTCAATCAATTATAACTCGGTTATACGTCATGGTACAAAAATATTCTTCGTGAACTAGTTCTAGATTTTTTTACGCACTGTAAATTAAAAACATTAATTTGTTCCAATATTGTTTAAATTTTTAGATAAATTACAAAGTTGCATTTTTTTAAATGTCTATTTTGATTATTGATTCTTATCTAGCGTGCCATGTAACTTTTTTAAAACATTAGTAAAGCCCTAAATAGATTTCGGAAAGGAGAACAATTTGTCGAATATAAAATTCTTTGTAGCTCTTACCGTTAACGAGATTCCAATAATTACCCTTCTATGTGGACCCGCCCTGTATATAAGCCGTTTATTTTGAAAGAGGCATAAGTAACTTTTAGCGAAAAATGAGTTAAAACTGTTTACGATTACAAAAATTTATAGTATTTTCACATTTACATTTTACTTGTAATTTCTTTCAAAATCATTACCTATTATTTCCGTCAATAGCAATGTTGCTTCCTTATTTGCTCTCAATTGACCAGAGTTATTTTAAAAGTTTAAAACAAAGTGTTATGTTCAAAGACTTCATACTCCTATTAATGACGATGATTCAATTTTTAAATAAATTTTTGGATGAATTACGTTTTATAAATTGCTTATACTTACTTACATTTTAAATTTTAAAATAAACTAATAAATTTACTTATAATTTATACAATTTATAAATACTAATGATAAAGAAAAAGTACTTGAATAAACCTTTAATAACCTACATTAAATAAATTACTTATATTACATGACTTACTAATCACTGTTGTTAAAATTATTTCCTTATCAGACATCTCTTCAGTAAAACACATTGGACAAAATTAACGTTAGTTCATAGTATTTATAAGGTATTATTTTTTAAAGTGACTTAAGTCACTTTAGAGTAATGAAAAATGGCGATTCGCTAACATCTGTGCAAAATTATGTAAACCGAGAATAATAAATTAATATAAGTAACCGGGATAACAAATAATAGTGAAATATCTTTATAGTTAGTATAAATATGTTTATGCACATTAAAATACAAAACATTTAATATCTTAAAATAACATAAAAGTGACTTATGTCCCTTTAAAAATGAGCGGCTTATATTACTTGTAAAAATGCCAATATTGTTCTTAATTTTTTTGTTATTACATTTTTATAAGTAAAATACACACCGCTTATCTTACAACTGTTTTAAGCAGACATAAGAAACAAATTACATCGTTTTTTTAAATTCCATTTTATGTGTATTTTTATTTTATGTTTGGAAGGTACATTTTATTATGACATATTATTTGGTACGATGTAAAACAGTGGAAATGGTATTATTTAAGTATCATGGTTAACAAAGATATTGTGGCAAATATGCTGTGATGCGAACTAGATTTAAAAAATGGACACTAAAAAACTGTGAACCCATTTTTTTAGATAAAACTGGTGGGTAAAAAGGCTACAGTGGCAGGATGGGGTAGAACGAGGCACGGACAAGCAACTGTCCCTTCAACTTTACAAGAAGTAGATGTAGAAGTTATTTCCAACGATAGATGTCAACGGTGGTTCCGTGCAGCAGGAAGAAGAGAAACCATCCATGATGTTTTCTTGTGCGCGGGTTATAAAGAGGTACATTTTATCTTCAATAAATTAAGCAAATCTCATTCATCCTAAGATATTTGGTTTGATTTCCGAAATAGTTTATGCAAAATTTCTGATGTCTGATTTGCGGTTCAAAAATTGAAGAATTTAGTTTATCAACTATAAGTTTAAATCGTTAATTAATCTCTTGTTATAAATGATTTTTAGGGAGGTAGAGATTCATGTCAAGGAGATTCTGGTGGACCGTTGACGATGACTGTTGATGGTCGGAAGACTTTAGTTGGCCTCGTCTCCTGGGGAATTGGATGTGGCAGGGAACATCTACCGGGAGTTTATACCAATATTCAAAAATTTGTGCCGTGGATAGATACTGTTATGGTTTGAATGAGTGCCAGTTACAATAGAATATGAACAATAAATATGATATTTAAATTATTGCAAACGAATGAAACAGAATGTGCGGGATTATAAGGTTATCCTAAAATAATTGTGCACTTATTAAATGAGTGGTAAGGCATATTGTGATGATATAATAGATGATTTTAGAAAATACTTGTTTGTCCTAAAGCTAAAACTTAAGTTAGTTGATTAAGATTATATTGCATATAAAACTTATGGTGTTTTAAAGTTTGTCATCCCACATAAATGACAAAACAAAACCAAACAGATAACATTCATTCATTCTAAAATGTTATTCCTTATTTCTTTAAACAAATGTTGAATTGCAAATAAAACTAGTACTTATAACCGCGCTTAGTAAGGATTTGTTACACAAGTTTGAATAAATTGTACACAAAAAGAGCAAAAAAGATCTATTTTTTGCAAGGAATTAGATAAATTTGCGCTTTTTTTTAAATGATAAATAATTGTATTTAACGAAATACCGTTCAGTGCCCTCTGAGTAGCGTAAAGTATTTTTAACATAATTGCAACTAATCAGATTAAAAATAAATTAAAAGTCAATATTTCATTTCATTAATCGATCTGTTTTGTGATTAACTCTTTAAAGTTTTACATAAGCATCAAATAAGTTGATGTGATATTACTAAAATCAATGAAAAGTTTGAACATTTGAGCGATATATTTCTAAGTAATTGATTCATTTTACATTTCCATTGTCAGTTACCTACATAAGCCCATTTTATGTGTTTGATATTATAACAATTCACTTTTGTATATTATTTTCCTGTGATGCTAGATTACATTTCATAAGATTTTTTAAAAATACTTACCATAGTAAGTAATTGGTCTTAAGTTTTGTATACAACTGTTGACTAGCTTTAGTGGCAAAATTACCTCGAAGGTAATAGGACACATTGATTGAATTTAAACAAAACTGTTGACTATCGGCTTAGCTATATTGTGTAATTATTTTTTATATCAAAATGAAAACTTATAAATAAAGAAATATGTACAGCAATATGTGTTTGTCTATTACCAATGTGGGCTTTAATTGCATAAATAATTTACTACTTTATCTAATAAAAAGTGTGTGTTTCTTTATTGGCATTAGCAATTTGATTTTCAAAAATTAGACAAAGGTCTGTCTTAATTAATCCAGCTTGCTTCGTTTTTGAGAAATGAGAGCCAACATTTCTATTTTATGGGTGCCAAATTGGATATTTATTTTACCACAACGAATTTCATCATAAATACATCATTGAATTTTAAAAATAAGTTTCTATATAAAGGGTGTTCAGGTTTGAATCACGTTATCAAAGAAGATATATCAGTTATTAATGAAGTTGCAAATAAAAGTTAAGATGTTATGGACTAAAATTAATGACGGTAATCTTAAAGCAAAAACAGAAATAAAATATTGAACTAGCGATTTCTTTTATACCCCAGCTTAGGTATTTTAGTTAGTAGCTATATTGTCATGAATTGAGCTCCAGGGTAGCGTCACGTAATCAGCTCTAAAATACGTCTTCAAAGAAATGATTAGAAGTTATTTTGGTGTTGAAAAGGAAGAAAGCTATTTCACGGAAAAAAGACTAAGCAAAATAATTAAACCTATTGGACCTATTTTTACCAGTTTAATAATTTAGCTTCTATTTGGTTTTTTATTATACTATTTCTGCTTGAAAGGAATGTTTTACGAATGCAGTTATAGAAAAATGTTTTAATCTTAAATAATTAATCTTAGGGATTCATATGTAATCGTAATTTTACAGTAATTCATAAACTGTTTGGTTTAAGTTAGCCCAGTATGTAATTCTCTACGCTGTGTTTATTAGTTCATTTTTATCTTCATCTCCTACTTTATTTGTAATCGTTTTACATTCATCTTATTACCTCTATTTGATGATATGGTACTCCATTTTTGCGTAAAATCTTCCACATTCTCTTTAAATCTTTAAAACTTTTAAATTGGAACCTTTTAAAACATTTTTAAGACAAATGTCAATATGACTAGTCATTCAATATAAAATCTAAGACATTGGTTTAAAAAAATTTTAACTTTATTATTTGATACCTGGTAAAACATCATGTTTATGAAAATGGGTCAACTTGTGCATTTTACAATCTTTTGTTGGACCAGTGTTTCCCAACCTTTTTTTAAATCATGCCCCACCTCAACGCCCCAAAAGATTTTAATAACCCCCCCCCTCTAGAATAATAGTCAAACAAATTCCGAAAAAGGAGAATGCAAATTAATACTTCAAATAAAAAAGAACATAAGTAAAACTGTTTTTAATCTGACTTCAGTGAATATAAATCATATAGGAGTATTACATTATGTATATTATTTGCCCCCCAAAACATTCAATTTGCTTCCCTGTGGGCCCTACGCCCCACGTGTGAAACACTGGGTTAAACCTAGGGTTTAAAATGCCCTACATTTTCGAATCTTCGGTAATGCAGAACGGGAAAATCGTATTTCTCCAGAATTCTCTATTTGATCTTTTTTATTTTACTAGTAGACCCGACATGATATGACGTAATTGCTTATTAATGACAAAAAAGAAATAGTCCATGATATTCATAATTCTTGCTGAAGAAATTCTGATGAATCGAGTAAAATTCTTGAAGAATTGTTGATTAATTTTTGTTATATGCACCTGTATGTAAGTTCTAGCAACGATGATGGTTATTTTTTTAGGTATATTAAAGCAGGGTGAGTTGCATATGTCAAAGGAGCTCATTGTCACAAAAGACAGTGCTCTAGATTCACCTCCTCCTTCATTTTACACCTGACCATTCTTCACAAGTCGATCATCAAAGTGAAGTACTAACGGTATATCCCCACCAATAGTACCTGCAACAGCAGTAACACTGCGTTGCTGAAGAGGTCGTCGACCTAATCGTACTTGAGGATGGCAGAACTCTTCTTCTATCAGTTCTTGCTTAACACCGGCTAGGTGATGAGCGTAGCCATGGGGATGACTTCCAACGTATAGCGCGCGAAATATTAAATTTGAAAGCCCGACCGCTATCGCGCATCGTATTGTTACTTGTTTCGTCTTATCGTTTTTAAAATACTTCTAATTTATTTTGAATGAACTAGTTTTATCTTTGGTTTACTAATAATGATCCTCGCCGCGTGATTAATATATACATTTTGTTGTTGAAGTTTTAAATTATTTAATTTATTTATTTAAGTCGCAGTTATATTTGTTATTGTGTAAATATTTCTAGTCTTATTAAGGTAAGTGAATCTTATACAATTAGGTATAGTAATAATCCTTTGTAAGGTTGTAGTAATACCCTGCTAATTCGTAAGATTACCGAGCATAGCTAATGTTAAATTGTTCCTTTAAACTGGCCTGCTGAGATTCCAACAGCTTAACTGTTCTTACGATTTAAAGTCGAATTAACAGTTTTAAATAGTAATAAGACATTACATAGCCAAGGGTCGAGAAGTGACCCACTTTTATGCTTCGTACGACAATATTTTCGTGTGTGATTTTTTTAAGTAATTACACTGTTTTGTAACCAATTATTATTGGTTTCTCTTGTAGATCAAGCGACGTCTAGACTTAATGTAAATTTTGTAGTATCCATGGCCTTGAGCTTGTATGTCCCAGAGGTTAAAAACATTGACGAAATGAGTTTATTATTGGTGTTAATCAATCAAATTTTCCTTTTTATTTTGCTTGAGATTTTAAATATTTATTATGACAAATATTAAAAACAAAACTCTGCTCAATGAAAAATGAAAGTCATGTGGTCGGTCTGCTAAAAAAACATCTGAGGGTGCCAGCAGTCATGCATGGAAATTATCTCACTTGAGTTCCGCGTGTTTTAAATTTCACCTTCAATGAATTATGTTAGGGATGATATAAGTGTTTATTAGTGCAATTAATAAATCAAAGTTTCAATAATAACTTCTGTATTTAGCCCCAATTTACAAGGCCGTGTTGTATGCTTGTATGTAAACCGTAATGTATTATTTTTTTATATTGGGGTTATCTTCAACTGTTTATGGAAACAATAGTTTAGAAAATGTGTGATCTATAACTTTCAGTAGGTATTCAAAAAAGTGTAACGCAGCTTTTTTAATGTTTGTGATGAAAAATAAACAGCATTCACTTTAACTTTTACACCTGCTGGTATTTTTTTAAACATATTGTTGATGTATAATATACAGGGTGGTTCACATAAAAGGGCCACTATTGGTATCTCGTAAACGGCAAGAGCTACAGAGAAGTTTAAATTAAACAAATTGTTCCCCTTTCTGAAACCTATTCAGTGATGCTTTAATGTTTTAAAAAAACTTGCATGGCCCGCTAGACAACAAAGAAAAATCAAAATGGGCTGTTTTTGAATCGTTAATAACTCGGTTATACTTAATGGTACTAAAATACTTTTAGGGATTTTTTTTTAGATGTTTTTACGCACTGTAAATTAAAACATTCATTGTTCCAATATTATTCATGGCACTCTATAGCTTCATAGGGACTTTTTGATGAATTTTATTTGTTTTAAGCCCTAAATATCAAAATAAATACATTAAACTTTATATTATTGGAAAGAGCAAAAAAATGCATTTGGATGAGGTCAGCCAACTATGGACTCCATTTAAAAAAATGCAAGTTTGTAATTTATCCAAGAACTTAAACAATATTGGAACAAATGAATGTTTTCATTTTACAGTGCGTAAAAAATCTACAATTTCTTTCCCAAAAATATTTTTGTAGGGTCAAGTATAACGATTAAAAAAAAAACAATTTTGATGTTTGTTTACTATCTAACGTGCCATGGAATTTTTTAAAACATTAAAGCTTTACTGAATAGGTCTCAGAATAGGGAACAATTTGTCTAATTTAAACCATTTACGAGATTCCAACAGTGGCCCTTCTGTGTGGACCAACCTGTATATGTTTTCACAGACAACAAAAGGCAAAATTTGCGAGGTGCAATGCACTGAAAATTCTGTCTGATTCATTAAAAAAAAATAATCCTATCAATAAATCTTCTAAAGCTCACACGGTCAGTTCTATGATCCTTATGGCAATGAAATAGCTTTTTGATGCATCTTACTTAATGTATGTTGTTTTACAATTTTATTTTTACTAGAATAATTTAAAAGGGTAACTACTATAACAGTATAATTTTTAGAGGTTATATTCCATTACCGACAACAAAATTAAAATTTCATATATTTGGGATTTACTCTAGGGGGCCCTTATTACCTTTAGGTACCTGCTAACTTAAGCAAATTACATATTCACAAAAGCACCATATTTACATTTGTGGTTTATCAATTAATTATGTATTCCTAATTATTAGTAAAAATAATCTTTAAGCAGATATTTTTCACATTAAAAGCAGTTTTTTTAAGTGAATCATAGCATAACTGCGGTGACTTATAAAATACAAAACAAAGTAGGTTTTTATTAATTATTGGTTAATTGTCTTAAAGCGGTTGTCTTATCTTCAAGTGTTGTTCGTATATTCCAAGCAATGTTTTGCTTATAAGCAACGGATTCGTACTTCTTTAGCATAACAAGGAGAGAAGAGTTGTAATTAGCGAAATAACGACAAACGGAAACGGAAGTTATGTATGGTTAAGCGGTTTGGCTTTACTATGGGCAATCTTTGGAACCAAACGTTTGAAAATATTCCTTGAAACAAGTCTCTTTTAACGTAATTCTTAATGTTTTCATTGTTGTTGTCGGTTATGCGTTCATATTTTACAAAATTAATACTTTGTTAGATCACCCTACACCTAACAGTAAAAGGACTCATGACTAAATAAATAAATAAATAGATCAACATAGAGAAGGAATTAGTGAAAAGTAGTGGGACATACAATTTCACTGGCGTTTTATTGTAACTAATGTCCTCCAAGGTAAATATTATTTATTTTAAACGCGCCAATTTAATTTAGGGAACGAAACATACCTTAGAGACGAAGTGACGTTAAGTTGGTAATTAATTCTATACTCTTACCTAGAGAGTTAAGAAAAAATAAATATTATTTGGCTAACCAGGGAAGGGCAGGATATGTTGTCGCTAGAATCTGATCAAGGCTGTGTTTAGTGTATCAAAAACATCAAAACTAAATATTTTGTAGAGTTATACGTGCCACTGGCCATTTCCTTAGGAAAAATAGGGAAAGAACTGAAAATTATATTAATAAAAATAATTTTTGCAATCACGTTGGTCATGAAACCGTCAGAGATAAAATCGACATTTTTCTATTTACCAATTCGCGCATCCTTTGCAAGTAAAATGGTGCAAAGTTTTTGAAAAAATCTTCAACGGTTCCGGAGAAAAACGTCAAAAAGGAAACCCCTGCAAAAGCGCTATGATTCGAAAAGTTGTACAATTAAATCTAGGCGACTTGCAAAGGCGTTTAACATAGAGGAAACAGTTTTTACAAGGACCTCGGTTTTCGCGTTTTTCTCCAGAACCGTTTAAGATTTTTTCAAAAACTTTGCACCATTTTACTTGCAAAGAATGAGGGCATTGGTAAATAGAAGAATTTCGATTTTATCTCTGACGGTTTCATAGCCAACGCGATCGCAAAAATTACCTTTATTATTCAACTTTTCAGGTTTTTCTCTATTTTCCCGAACGAAATGGCAAGTGGCACGTATGTTCTTGATGCGAAAAACACAGCCTTGATCAGATTCTAGCGACAACATAATATCGTTACCCTCCTTTGTAAGATTGTGTATCTAGTTTTTACATATTTGGAACAAAAATTGTAATTAGTAGATTTATTTTATGGTAAATTTTTATGGACTATTCGTTGGATTTAGGCAACCTGTTAAAACAATTGTGTTAATATGTCGTGTATTAACTCTAGTTTTTAATACTTAACACATTTCGATTAACAACCGAGATTATTTGCTTAAGTTTAGATATAACAGACTTTTTATTACTGATATCGATAGTTCTTGTCCTCGTTTTTTGTCATTTGCCATTTATCTAATGTTTGTTATTCTTTATGAAACCAACAAACCACAGATTTATCCAAATGGCAAACAGCAACAATGTCAAATTAACAAGAAATTTAAGATAGTACAAAATTTTTGTATAAGTATACCAAGCCGATTACAACTGGGAGATTTCTAACCGTTTAAGTACTATTTGCTTAAATTTGACAATGGTTTAAGTTTGTATTTTGGAATGCAAAACTTATACATTAGAGATTACGTATATTTTATTCGGCAAAATTAATATTGTATTGAAAATTTATGTAATATGCAAAAGATTATTACATTCTTTGACGCTTGTCATTGTGAGATTACGACCAAGTCTTGTATAAGTCTCCATTCGCATGAATCATTTGGTTAAATTGACGATTCATGATAAAATCTGTGGTGTGACCACCAAATAACTTTTGCCATACGTGTGTGTGTCTGTAATGAAGGCAAATGTAAAATAGCGATCGTTTCCTAGCGACATTTATTTCATGTTAATGTAATTTTTATAGCAACGCAATACACTTGACAAAGTAATTTATATAGAAACTTCACTGATTAAAAAAGGATGCATTATACACAATTCGAAACGGTAATCAAGCCTCCATAAAAAAAATAAAAACTTACAACTTAATGCTGATGTGATTTGCAAAATTTCTTTAGAATATGTAACACAAATCAACGTATCTTATGTGTACCGTCTGTCTATACAAATCAAAAATATAATTACATCATTATGCAGCAAATAAAAAGTTACTCCATAAAGCGCTTTTATTTAATGATATCTAAAAAAAAAGAAACAGAACAAGGAAAAACAAAATACACTGCTTTAATTTTTTCTAAAAAACTAATGAACTGAGAAAGCAATAACATTTAGGTAAGATTTATGATGCACTTATAATTTTGAAACTTTTACCTTATTTAAACGACTTACAAGGGAGGGTCACGATACGTTGTCGCTAGAATTTGATTAAGGTTGTGTTGTTTGTTATATCAAGAACATCAAAACTAAATGTTTTGAAGAGTTATACGTGCCACTGGCCATTTCCTTCAAAAAAAACAGGGCAAAAACTGAAAAATTGGTATAAAAAGGCCATTTTTGCGATCGCGTTCAAGATTTTTTTTATAAATTTTGCATCATTTTACTTGCAAAGGATGCGCGCATTGGTAACTAGAAAAATTTAGATTTTGTCTTTGACGGTTTCATGGCCAACGCGATCGCTAAAATTACTTTTATTACTCAACTTTTCAGTTTTTCCCCTACTTTTTCGAAGAAAATGGCCAGTGGCACGTATAACTCTGGAAAACTTTTAGTTTTGATGTTCTTGATGCAATAAACACAGCCTTAATCAAATTCTACCGACAACGTATCGTGACCTTCCCTGGTTAGTATCTCTTAAGATTCCAGTAGGTACTGGAACAGGTTAATTGGTACACCCTGCCAACATTCTATATTTTGACGGTAACATTAAGAAACTATATTAATAGGATTTAGTGGCGGATTTATGATTTTGCGGCTGATAGGCTGAGAGCTATTTGCCGCCTTATAATTTTTTATATACAGCGTAATACAAATAGTCTGCAACAAATGAAAACATTTTATTCTTGAGGCTTTCGCGGCCGTTATCCATAATACAATCTTGGTTTCCGGGTTTGGAACCGCGTCTTCTATATTTAGAAGTAGTTGACGTTTCGACCA
Source organism: Elmis aenea (assembly GCA_947652605.1). NCBI lineage: Eukaryota > Metazoa > Arthropoda > Insecta > Coleoptera > Elmidae > Elmis > Elmis aenea. The sequence continues at coordinate 10,912,718 of OX393578.1, read as the reverse complement.
TTGTGTCTTGGTCTTTTTCAAAACGACTAATTTGTGAGGGATGTTGCTGGGTTTATATATCCAGCTTGTGGAGGCGTGGCGTTCCGCTTGATGGATTTGTTCTGCCTCAGTGATTTTGTGATGACTGGTTTCCAGCAAATTGAAACCGAAACACTGGTTCCGATACGTAGACGACACCTTCGTCATCTGGGAACATGGAAAAGATCCACTTCAAGATTTTCTAACACACCTGAACAACCTACACAAGAACATAAAATTTACGATGGAGGAAGAGAAGAATGGCGCGTTACCCTTTCTGGACATACTGGTCAAAAGAGAAGCAAACGGAACACTTAGCCACAGCGTTTACCGTAAACCGACCCATACCTACCGATATCTAAATGCTGCATCACATCACCACCCGGCCCAAAAACAATCGGTGATCAACACATTAATACATAGGGCTAAAGAGATATGCACACCAGAAAACATCAAAGAAGAACTGAACATGGTCACGAGAGCCCTGCAAGAAAACGTTACCAGCGTAAACAAATACTTCGTACCATACAAAAACATGCCACGCCAAAAGAAGGAAAAGAAAAGAAAGAATACATCGCTACGACTTACTTGCCCTACATCAGCGGAGTGACTAACAAAATATCAAAGCTTCTACAAAAACATAAAATCAAAACCGTTTTCAACGCTCCTTTGAAGCTCTCGAATAAATTAAGAAGAACACACGACACAGGACTACACCACGCGGGAATCTATAGCATACCTTGCTCCTGTGGAAAAGTATACATAGGACAAACTGGCAGGAGTATACAAACGCGTCTCAAAGAACACGAAGGACAAACAACAAGAAAACAAGTCGATAAATCAGCGGTAGCAGAACACGCCCAGGGTACAGGACACAACATCCTCTTCAGAGAAACAAAACTACTGGCCCGCGCAAACCATTTCTGGCCAAGATTATATCGAGAATCATTGGAAATCATCAAGAACCCAAACAACTACAGCAGAGACACAGGCATACAACTCCCAAACATCTGGAAACCAGTCATCACAAAATCACTGAGGCAGAACAAATCCATCAAGCGGAACGCCACGCCTCCACAAGCTGGATATATAAACCCAGCAACATCCCTCACAAATTAGTCGTTTTGAAAAAGACCAAGACACAATGGTCGAAACGTCAACTACTTCTGAATATAGAAGACGCGGTTCCAAACCCGGAAACCAAGATTGTATTATAAATGAAAAAATGTTTAAAATAAAATTTTCAGACAATTTTATCTTTGATAAAAGTTGGTGCATGACCTAAAACTAATTTTAAGGTAAACAAAGTTTAGTAAAATATCAAATGTCAGATTTTCAGAATAAAGAAATATTCACAGGAGTAAAGTGCCCTTATTTTAAGAGTTACAAATAAACTTTAGTGGAAAAAGTTGTTTAGAATTTCAAAATAAGGCCAAACATAGATATTTCAATTTTAATTTTTGTAGTAATTTTAACCCTAGAAGCCCAATCATATTTTTGAGGCTATTAAGCCCAATTATACGTCAAAATGACGTACAATTATAAAAGAGCTCTATCTAAATAAACTTTACTGCAAATACTAGTTTTTTGTATGGTTTATGTGAAATACTTTCTATGTAAATAAAAATACAGAAATTTAGAAAAAATATTGTTTATTTAAACTCTGAAATGTTCACTTTAATTAAACATACAAAAAATGGCACGAAAACTGAGATCCTTGTAATTTTTTCTTATATACTACAAATTGTTTACAAAAATCAACTATTTATATTTCTTTATGAAAAACTAATCAACTCTTATCAAACATAAATCACTTAAGTCAAATATAATTCAGAAAATTCGAAAAGTGCAAAAGTTAACAAAGCCCAAACATACGTCATAACGACGTGAACATTGCGATAACAACAAAATGGCGGCACTTATCAAAGCGAGACTGCTGTCTCCTGTTAGCTATGGGCATGTACCTAGTTGGCTCGGATGGTCACGGCGATCTAAGCAAGCATGCGAAAGAGATCGCGAATATGTGTTGGAGTGTACGTCAAAATGACGTAGATTGGGCTTCTAGGGTTAACATTATAAGTCGGTAACAAACAGAAAAGTTTTTTATTATCCTGCTCTAAGAAAATTTTATTCTTAAAAAAGTTGGTGCAGTCTTAAACTAACTTTAAGATTAAGATAAAAAATGTTTAGACAAAAATCGTGACACTAGATTTTAGCGATTTTGGAAATATTCGTAAGAGTAAAGTGCTCTTATTTTAAGAGTTTCAAAGAAATTTTAAAAGATTTTTTTTTAAGAATTTAAAAATAATTATTTGCTATTTAGTCATAAGTCCCTCTACCGTCAGGTGTAGGACTGTTAAGCTGTGTTGTGCCGACTTTTTCCCATGTCTTTCTGTCTTGTGCTGCCTTTTTTATTTCTTTCTATTTGATTTTTCTATCCGTTGCCGCTTATTTAACTTCGTCTTGGTTTTTCCTGTGACCCTGCCTGGCCTTTCTGGTTACCGTTTCTTTTTTCATTCTATAAATGTAACCCAACCATCCTAGCTGTCTTTCTTGTATTTTTGTTTCAACTGATTTTATTTTTAATTCTCAATATGTTGCTCTATATGTTTTCTATATGTTTCATTCCCAATTCGATCATTTTCTGTTTTTCTTTGGATATCTTATTTCTGCTACATTAACACAGCTACTATTTTTGTTTGTTTCCACGTTTCACTTCCGTATAGAAGTGCTGGAGTTTTTAAAAATAATGTAAAATTGACAAGACAGCGAAATTACATGTGTATATTAGCCAAAAAGCCGTTAAAATCGAAGGTAATATGTGATCGTAGAAAAAGTAAGCTACATAACACGAGTTGTAAAGCAATCACTTACTCGTGGAAATATGCACTCGCCGCTACTCAGCTCCGGGCGCCACTTTTCCACTCGTGCCTAATATGCTTCTTACAACTCTTGTTATGTAATATATTATTATTGTACAGTAGTACACCAAAAGCGCCGCCCATTTCTTAAACTATTTTTGTTAAATTTAAAACCCAAATTTGCCACCCCATGAAAATTGCCGCCCTAGGCTAAAGCCTACTTAGCCTGTAGGTAAATCCGCTACTGGTAGAATCAATAATGTGTTAAACGTTAGACTTTGACAGTAACTTCAAATACAAACACATGTCGTTTAAACCTGTTAATAAAATATATTGCTTGATGTTTGGATTGTATCGTGAAATTTCATAATTTACAGCGTTTTCTGTTTAAAAAAAACAGCATATATATAGGCAAATTTATTATCATATTCTGTTTTGTTATTTTAACTGTTATGCCTAATGAACGTTGTTTGAGCATATGTACAGACACATGTGAACTAGTCTAATAAAGTGAATTAATGCGGTCTGTAAAATTATTCATTATAATATGCAGATAAAGTGAACTTTTAAGCCAAAAAGTAAAATAAGAGACAACCAATAATTATCATTTTTTAAATCTGCCACTTAAAAACAAAGGTTATCTGTCTATACGTTTTCACTGTCGTTTAAAACATTCAATAGTGTCATCAACCAAGATAAGTTGCTAAAATGTTGCTTATCCCGTGCACATAATTTACGATTTTTGCTAAAAAGCCTTAGCTGTTGATTTTGTTACATGCCATTAAAAACGAGTTCTACGGTTTTCATTATTTTTTTGTGCATCCGACCAAGAACAAGTGTAACGGCATTAAACGCGCAAAACAAATAAAACGAAACCGAACTAGTTGGGTTCAAATATATAATTACAGATTTTATAATTAATTACAGTTAATGAACGGTAATTGCTGGTATGAAAATCTATTTATGAATATTTTGAAAGCTGCTTGGAAGTATATAACAATGGATCTAACGATTAACAGGAGACAAAAGCCCAGGACTAAAGATTTCATAACAGTAAATTCTATAAAAAGTCATAAAACCTCACTGCTAATGTTATGATTACACCAATTTGGCTGACATAAAAAAATAAAACGTGAATTATTCCAATTAGTGTATAAGTCATCCCACTATACCACAAAATAAAATTCCTGAGGTCTAAAAATTACATACATCTGCATTAATAGCTATTATTACGTTTGTTATCATAAAAATAGCTTTAAGGCCATTTGTTTTAAAAACTTATCGATGCATATTAATGATTGTTATTGTTACGTTGCTTAGTCACGCGAATATTTAATTACAAATAACTTGGTAATTGGTGGTTGCAAATAGAACATATTTTGAAGCCGAATAAATACGCACACAAAATCTCTTGTCTACACATGGTCGTTTTTTAATTGTTTTTTTGTACATACCTACGTAAGTTAACAAAATTTTTGAACGACATTTCTTGAAACCGAAATATTCAGGGTGGTCCACATAGAAGGGCCGCTATTGAGATCTCATAAACCGTGAGAGCTACAAATAAGTTTAAGTTAGACAAATTGTTCCCCTTGCTAATAAGATCTATTCAGTGATGCTTTAATGTTTTTAAAAAGTTCAATGGTACTCTAGACATGAAACAAAAATCAAAATGGGTATATTTTTACATCGTTTATAACTCGGCTACACTTGATGGTACAAAAATATTTTTGGGGGAAAGTTGTAGGTATTTTTACGCACTGTAAAATGAAAACATTCCTTTAATACTGTTTAAATTCATGGAGTTTTTCATAGTAATATTTTGATGAGTTTTATATGTTTTGAGCCTAAATATCAAAATATATACATTTAACCTTATATGATGAGAAGAGAGAAAAAAAAAGCTCTTTGACGAGGTCAAAGCCAACTATAGTTTCCATTTAAAAAATGCTAGTTCGTAATTTACCTAAGAATTTAAACAATATTGAAACAAATTCATGTTTTGATTATAGTGCATAAATCATCTACAAGTTTTTCCCCATTTTTTTTTGTATATCCAAGTTATTTACGTTTTAAAAAAAAATGCTAATCTCGAATTTAGTTTATTATTTAGCCTGCTTGGAATTGTTTTTTAAACATTAAAGCATGACTTAATAAGTTTCAGAAAAGAGAACAATTTGTTTAATTTAGACTTCTTTGTAGCTTTTACCGTTTAGGAGATCTTAATAGTGGCCCTTCTATGTGGACCACCCTGTATATGCTGAAGCAAAACTCTTTGAATTTTGCTCTATGAGTATGCCGATAATAGTCATAATTATTACTAAGGGGTGATTTTAAAAAAATTTGTACAGACAGATTTGTAAAAACAATTGTTTTTGCTGCAGCTAAGCAGGATAAACAAATTCCTGTTAAGTTCAAGTTTAACTTTTAAGCAGTTTAAAAATTATTGAAGGATATGGTACACATACAGTACACAATAACTGAGATAGCTTTCAAAATAACTATGTATTGACCCGACTTATTCTAAAGTGCACAGTTTTCAAAAAAATTGTTCCACGTCCTCTGCAAGTAAATACTTTATTATTTCACAGATTTAGCAAAGCAGAGTGTTCCAGAGATACTTGGCACCTTAATTATTTTGTTTTGTACATGCACAAATTGGAAATCAGGCGTAAAAGGCTGCATAAAATGGCGTTCAAATATATTCAAAATTTTTATGTACGTCAAAAATGCGTTTACTAGAATTTCTAGACGATATTACTATGGTTTAAATCCAAAAATAGATTGTAAACTTTTTTATTCTTTCAATCATTTAACCATCTCATTATGATGATTTATAAGAAACAAAAAGACATAATTTATAAGGGCAAGACGACATATTTTGTCCCCACATAAGAATTTGACTGACTTTTGCTTTAATTTTAAAGCCTAATCAAGTATACTGCTCAAAACGATTTTTATTTATTTAAAAGTTTGTATTCACATATAAAATATTCTTTAATTAATTGTTTTGAGCAGTGTCGTTTACTGGGATCAACTTTTAATTTCAAAATGTATGGTACTAAATCTGCCTTATGCGAAAAGGGCTTTAACTGCCCACTATTTAACTTTTATCAAGACAAAAAGGTTAAAGTAATACAGTGGTGGTGCTTTTTAAAAAGAGAAATGATATTTTTTTAATGTACATCACAATTCAATTTTAATGATCCATATAACGCCCTGTTTATTAAACAGAAAAATTAATGAAATCGTTTACCGTTTTCAAAAACAAACATGAAAAATATGTATAAATGCATTGTACAAACTGTATTGTACGCATTTTTTTTTTTAAGCATTCCAATCAGTATAATAAAATATTGAGGTGTGAAGGCCAGTCAAAAATACTGTCAAATAAAAAGTGCATAGAATTCATAAACAAGCTGATAAGCATCAATCTGTCAAATAAAAATTGCATAATTTTTTGAAAAGGGTTCGATTCGTTAAAATTATTGTCGCCGGCAAGTAATAAAATGCAAACTAAACGCATTCTAAGAATTTTAACATCTTTATCTAGATGGTAGGTAAAATTTGTTTGTAGACTTTGATTTAAACGGTTACCAGATTTTAGCCGAATTTAAAATCACTCGGAGTTTTTACCTGTTTGCTCATTAATTCGAATTGGGTTCATTGATTCTGTCTATTCTGCATATTTGCAGTCGCACGACGTGGTCAATTTGACACCTAAATGAAGTTGGCAATCATTTGAAAAACTGCTCAATATAAACGTATTCCAAAACAATTGCAAAAAGGAGCCAATTATTATATTCAGGTTGGTTTTTGTTTGACTCAAATTCATTTTTGGTACGTTCGAGTTTTGGTAATCAAATGTTAAATTTAGTGGTCTTAATTGTATTTTTGTTAAATTTTGTTTAAGTGGATTAATTTTTTGTAAAATATCACATATGAATTTTACAATAAACAGTTTTTTTCGTTCGCTTTTAGGTCGATTTGTCTTTAATCACATACCTGAGTTTCATGTAAAAAGAAACTAATTTTGTTATATACTTTATAATTCTCCAGTTGCATCAATATTGGAACAAAAAACACACGATATGTTGTCGCTAGAATCTGATCAAGGCTGTGCTTATTGCACCAAGAACATCAAAACTAGATTTTTTGCAGAGTTATACGTGCCACTGGCCATTTCGTTCGGAAAAATAGGGAAAAAACAGAGGTTGAACAATAAAAGTAATTTTTGCGATCGCGTTGGCCATGACACCGTCAGAGATATAATCAAAATTCTTCTATTTACCGATTCGGGCATCCATGGCAAGTTAAATGGTGCTAAGTTTAAAAAAAAATCTTAAACGGCTCCGGAGAAAAACATGAAAAACGAGACCCTTGTACTTAAGATCAACTAACATAGAAATTATATTAGGTAATGTACTGTACTTTAATATCCCATTTACAAAAATATACAATGCAATATTATGTACGAATTATGTGTGCATATATCTCATGATGCCATTTTACTTCCTCTTAAGCAGATATTTAAAAAAATCCAGGTTTACTTACACAGAAGGTCAAACAGCAAGTCAAGTTGAATTAAAAGCAGCATTTTGTGCGAAATTGTTAATAATGCACTACACGAGTTTTTTTTTTGCAAACTTGATAAATTTTACGCTAAACTGAAATTAATTAAAGCTATAAACTCTGAATATTATATTGAAAGGTGTCATGAAACAAGTTTAGCTATTTAATTTCTGTGTAGAAATTTTAAAATTTATGATACTTTTATGTTTCCAATTTATTTCACAGATCCCAATAAATAATTTTATAGTAGTATATTTCCCGTCGAAATATCTCCTATAAAGTGGTATTTTATTTGGTATTTCACATTCATTACGATTATTTAAGTTACTGTGCAGTTTTAATGTAACTAAAATCTACATTATGATTGATTGGACAGTAATTCTATTAAAAAGAACAATTATAATGATATATGTATCTATCTCTAAGCGATATTCATTTTATTGTATTGTATTTTTAAAGTAAAGCAGTAAATTTTCAACGTGGAACATTTGGAATATGCACTGAACACAAGGATTATTAACATCTAATCCTTGACATTAAGCTTAAAAACATTTAATGAAAAAAATAAGTGCATAGGTTATAGCGTTTACAATTTTTTTTAAACCAAACAATTGGCTTTAAACTTCATACTTACGTTATTTACACTCAACATAATAATGATTCTTTAACTTAGGATCTTTATGTAGCGTATTATGGCTGAGTTAAGCATACATTTGTGTATGTTTTTGATGCTTATATTGTTCCAAAAGTTGTTCTATTTTGTTGTTCTTTTTGCTCTTTATGTGTTACAACATATTTATATATGTAAACCATATATCTAAAATGTGCGCGTTAACTCAAATAAGCACAAAATTAAATCAAGTTTACATAGTTTTTTTTTGAGTATTATGTCAAATAAATAAAAGTTTAAAAACTATTGTTTTTTAACGAGGATTTCTTAATTACCAACAGTAATGAGTTCACCAACGGATTTCAGTTGTAGCTAAAACAGTTATGGCTGAAACTGTTTCGGTAAAATTTTAGTGTTTTTTTCAATATTCACATTTTGTGTTATTCCGATTATAGTATGTACAGGGTGGACCAGATTTGAATGTTTTACGGGGTATCTCGGTCCCCATATAGTCAGCGAAAAGCTGATATTGGTCTCTTGAGCTATTTTTTGAGAAAAGAACGCCTATGTTAACAGCTTTTTTATGTCGCTTTTCATTTTGGCACTACAGACTAAAAATAAAATTTCAGCATTTTTGAAAATTTGCTAAAATATTGTTTAAATTCACGGCACTCTATAGCTTCATAGGGACTTTTTGATGAATTTAATTTGTTTTAAGCCTAAGTATCAAAATAAATACATTTAACCTTATATTATTGATAAAAGGGGAAAAATGCTTTTGATAATGTCATAGCCAACTATGTTTTCCATTTAACAAAATGCAAGTTTGTAATTTATCTAAGAATTTAAACAATATTCATACAATTGAATGTTTACATTTTACAGTGCGTAAAAAATCTACAACTTGCTCCCCAAAAATAGTTTTATACCAATAAGTATAACCGTAATGACCATTTTGTTTTTTTTAAATTTTAGGTGTGCCATGAAAATGTTTTAAAACATTAAAGCATCATCACTGAATAGGTCTCAAAAAGAGAAACAATTTGTCTAATTTACACTTCTTTGTAGCTCTTACCGTTAACGAGATCATAATAGTGACCCTTCTATGTGGACCACCATGTACAAAAGCAGTTATTTTTGAAAATTTTATAGACTAAAGTTTAAAAATAAAAGAATTTGGGTTCAATTAAACTTTCCTAGTATATCCTCACTTTACCGAGGTAAACTGTAACTTAATCTACAAACTTTCGTCATTAAAGTTTTTCTGCAGCAATTATTTATTGTAGTAAAGTTTTAATAACATTTTGAATAGCTTAGTTTCGACTAATTTTAATAATCATAAAAGTTTTAACATTTTTATTTAGCATAAAACATATATGAATTCATAAAACATCTTATATTTTTTTACCATTAAATATATTTAATGTATCTTACCTATTTACTATAAGTATAACCAGTGATATATCTTTCATAATTATAAACGCTTATGTTTTGTTTGCTCTGTATAAAAATAAAACGTTTTTAACAAGTAGCGTAAGGTTGGGCTAGTAATAGTGTCATTTTTCGCGTTTTTCAAGTACACTGCAAAATCAAGGAGAAAAACTTGTCAAAATTTTGGTTAAGTGAGTGTCTAGTCTAGATTTTTCTTTTTAGATTTTCGCGGTTACCATATTTAAAAAAAAAGATAGGTATGGTCTACACTCAATTAAGTAAAATTATTTGGTAATTGACAAAAAAATTTAATATTGTCCTCAAGTAAATAAAAATTATTATTCACTTTACTCAACAAGTCACTATATTGTTTACTAAGTACTAAACGAAACTGCTCTTCACACCTTGCAAGTAGATGATAAATTCACTTACTTGATTTAGTTACTTGCTTTAGCTTTAATACATATGTAAATTCAGCAATATACAAAATTGCTTCAAACATAAATGAGTTATAACTACCGAAGGAATTGTTACTAATAATTATGCAAAAAAATTTATTCTGAAATTCAACTCAGTTTCGATTGGCTCCCATTTGAAGTATTTATTTTAATATACAATGCCTATGAACAGTGGAGTCTTATCAGTAAAAAGTTCTTGAAAATATAAAAACATGAAATGGGTAAATTTGTATCGTTGCCAGTTAATAATAATGCAAAAATATATCGGTCAAATATACCTAATGACGTTTAAAACACCCCAAATTATAATGTTAATTACGTCAACAAGTTAATGCATCCACATAAACTAACAATTAGTCTTTATTTAGCCGCATTATCACTCTTTTTGGTTGACGAGCATCATTAAATTATTAAAAATAAAATAACCTTTTGTGTTATCTTAATTGTATTATAAATGCTTCTTTTTGGTCGTAAATTACTCATTCATCAATGCCTTTTATTAACATTCCATTCATAACCTCATATACTGTTTGACGTATTCATTTAAATTAGTTTTTAGCTTACGGCACTTCGCTGATAACTGACGGAACTGTCATTTTATTCTGTTCTTTAGTTTTAATTTCGCTTTAGTTTAATCAAAGTCTATTTTCTTAAATAATATATGCTAATATAAGCTTCACTGTGTTAGGTTGAAGCACTTAATTTATAAACTTCGAAAACTTTTATGTTTGAGAATAATTTGCTTTAATAAAACTTGGTTTATTATTATTCAATGTATAAGTTGTGTTCTTTTTAAAACCGTATAGCGATGCATTCTTAGGCAAGAACAGTGGATATAAAGCTAACAATTTTTTTTTAACTCTTAGAGTTACTATTGATTTTTCACTTACCTGTGTACAATTTTGGCAGGTTTTAGTTATAGCATGCTGGTAGTGAACTATCTTGAATTATCTTTAAATATTGTGCAGTGTATTTGTGAATTGCGCACCAAATAAGTGTCAAGATATGCACAATATGCGGTTCTAGTTAAGATGTATCTATAAAGTAAGTTTGCACATTATCTATTACCATATTTAGTATTTTGCCCCAACGTCATAATATATTGTTCAACATTAACGCAATTTTTTCTTACACTGAATTCCCTATCAAAAGATGTTCCACAATTAAATCACTTTATACAGTGTGTCCAAAAGGTTTGGAATATGTTATATATCTCAGTAAATATCCACTTTAGGGTAAAATGTTTTGAATAAAAGTTGTTTGGTAATAAGTTTTTCACCATAAAATAATTATTTTTTTTCGAATAACAAAAGCCAAATGAAAAACAATTAAATTTTTTTAAATGACAAGGTACCCCTATATTATACTCACTTGATAAAGAATTTTTTTCTTTTCAATAATACAAAACTTAAGAACCCTTACTTAAACAACTTTTTGAGAAAAACCCAAAAATTATTTTAATTGATTAGTATTTATTTCTAACAAAAACATCATAAGAACAAAAATTTTTTGACGAAATATACAATAAGTGTTCAAACTGTGAACCATTTACAGCTTGGCAATAATAAACTTTGTTTTTAAACCTGTTTATAACATTCCCAACCATTTCAGGTGTAATTTCTCTAATACGATCTTTTAAATTTTCGATATTTTCCGGCCTCTTAGCATAAACTCAATTTTTAAGGTGACCCCATCATTAAAAAGAGAAAAGAAGCCTCTGAAACTAAATCACCCGGTATAGCATATTCCATACCTTTTGGACACAGTCTTACAGTGTATATTACTACTATACACATTTCGCAGTTTTAACAAAATATATTCAAAGTTTCAAGCAATGAAACCATGACCAAACAACGCGACATATACTCAAACACCTATTTGCGCGTCACTGGTTAAGTTACCAATATCATAAAATCTTGCTGTAAATGTTATGAACGTAACCCATGAAGTCTTTAGATTCGAAAGACTACTTTATATTGATACTTCACATTAATTAAATTCTGGTCCGAAATTAGGGGCCAAAATTACAGACAAATCCTGGTAAAAACGCAGGAGTAAGCCTTGTAACTGGCCTGTAAATTTATAGAACAATTTCAGTGCTTACTTTAGTAAAATGAAATTTTAATTTGCTCCAACGTTGTTATGAAAATAATACAAAATAATCTAGTCAACTACTATCGTTGATGCACTATACAAAATAGATAATATAGTGAACTATAATTATCCATATACCTTCGCTAACTACATCAATTATTATGCGACAAACGAATTTGATATTCTCTGTATACTTTCTAAACTAACTGTATTAACTAACTACGTTTGGTAAGCTATGACGTGTACCTTAAATTGATTTAAACTAAACTGTTTGTGTTATATTATAGACGTACAACTTTAATTATACGGCATGCTAAATTTGCTAAGAAAAAAATCATTAAAAGAAGATAAAACTAACCATCTTAAACTATAAACAGACAATCAAGTCTGTTTAGGTGTTAAAAGTGTGAATGATCGCCTTCAAGCAACAGTTGGTAGTCATTTAACATTGAAGAAAGTGATGCTTATCTTCTTAAGTCAATCTTCGCGAAGTTCAATAACCATGCAAAGTAACGGACAAGTTTTGCAACATCCAGATATGACAGCCGATTATTTTGCAATTTATATGGAAATATAAATATTTGTATAAATTTAATACCTTATGAAATATCATAGGTACAAAACGTGTTTTATTCTCGCATTTTTAATTTAAAAATAGTTATATTTCATGAACAAAAGTTGGTTTACGATAATTTTTTGTAAAAGAAATTTGAGTTTTTGTGGAAATACACTTTTAGTACAATAATCTAAGAGAACTTGATGTGAATCTTGAATTCTTGTAACTTTCAATTTCTGGTTCGCCTCAGGTTTCATTGTCTCAATTGTTTTGGTTTGAAATTAATTAAATTTTGTTTTTACAGGGATCTTACCGTTAAAAGAAATTAAAAAGAACATTTCATTCTTCTACATTGAACGTAACAATGTTGATTTATTAAATTATAATAATAGAACCTGAATACGTGCACGATTTTAGCCGCAAAACGACGTGCTTTTATTGGTTGTAACATATTTTTATAAGAAAATTATGGTAAAAGAATTAAGGTTGTACCATTATTGTACAATATACACATTCAATACATTGGTAGCTTATCGTAAAATACTTGCACATATACAGGGTAGTCCATATAGCAGCGCCACTATTGGAATCTCGTAAACGATAAGGGCTACAAAGAAGTTTAAATTCGAAATTAAATTGTTCCCCTTTTTTAGGCCTATTTAGAGATGCTTTAATGCGTTTAAAACTTATATGGCACGCCAGATAACAAACTAAAATCAAAATGGGCATTTTTTAAAATTGGTTACACTTGATGGCACAAAAATATTTTTGGGGAACAAGTTGTAGTTTTTCTTACGCACTGTACCTACAATAAAACATTCATTTGTTTTAATATTGTTTGAATTCTTAGTTACTTGCATTTTTTTTTAAATGCAAACCATAGTTGGCTGTAAACTCATGGAAAAGCTTTTTTTCCCTCTATGCAATAATATAAGGTTTAATGTATTTACTTTTATATTTAGGATCAGAACAAATAAAAATCACTAAAAAGTTCCTACGAAGCTATAGAGTGCCATGAATTTAAATAGTAGTGAAACAAATGATAGTTTTCATTTTACAGTGCGAAAAACAATCTACAAGTTTTTGCCCCAAAATATTTTTGTACTATCCTACTACATATCAAGTATAACCGAGTTATTAAGGATTCAAAAATAATGCCCATTTTGATTTAGGTTCATTATCTAGCATGCCATGGAACTTTCTCAAAATTATTAAAGGATCACGGAATATATCTCAGAAAGGGGAGCAATTTGTCTAATATAAACTTATTGCTCTAACCGCTTACGAGATCCCAATAGTTGCCCTTCTATTTGGACCACCTTGACTCAATTAATTTCATGAATATATTATGAAATTAAAAAGTTCTATCTTAAAATTTGACCCATTTACCAACAAAAAATTAGGTTAATGAAGATATAAACCGATAATAACAAAGATAATAAAAAACTTATGACGCGAATAATAATTTAACGTAAATCTAACCATGAAACAGCTGTTCCATATTTATAGCGTATTTGTCATCAAACTTTATTTTATGCCATACTAAATAAAGTCAAGATAATGAATTTAGCATAAAGGCTTTATGATTAAACCGAATATAGAGAAGCACATATATTAAGGCCTTTGAGACAGTACTTCGGTATCAAACATAAAATAATACGCACACGGGAATTTCACATTATCTAATATAGGTAACAAGATTATTTACCCGGCGTTGCACGGGCGATTACAATTTTAATTACTTTTTTAACTTGAATAAGCCCAATAATTCCAAATCATACACAAATGACATACTCTGATCAATCATCTTTTCATTTTCTTATAATTCATTAAAAAATAACTATATATTGCTTAAAAATAGAATAATATCTCAAATTTATTTTCTTTCAATTAAAAATGTACTAATAAAAATAATACTTCATGTACATTTATTACTAATTGTATACAAAACAATCTTTACTTGAGAAATACACCGCGCCGTATCGTGTTTTGACCAGGTATTTGCCGACGTAAGATCGAATCCCGTCCAAGTAATTTTTTTTTTTTTTTAATTGGTAATATGTGCTTGTACTTAAAGTTTGGCGTTAGATCTGCAAGGTCCTAAATAGTAATTGTGCAAAATTTGGTCCCGATCGGTCAACGGACCTAGGATTCTATAGCGAACAAACAAACAAACAAACAAACACACAAACAAGCTCTTTTATATACATATATAGATAAGAGAAATGTATAACTGAACCAAACACAAATATGTATAGCAGGAAAAGAAGAATAAAAAAATAAACACAGTGGTTAGACAGGGTTGCAGTATAATGACACATACATATATATTTAGCAAAATTACAAAAAAAAAAGGTTTTATATACCTGTTAAATTGCACTAATTATCACCCACTTAGGCCAGTCGCGCACGACCAATACTTTTATCACTTACTTAAAAACCTCCCCAACAATAATTGTATTCACATACGGGTAATGAAAAATCGTCATTACACACTGTTTTTGGTGCCCTATGATTTGGAAGTGCACTTGCCATTGTTCGAAACTTTTATAGATCTTAATTTACAAATAATTAGACGAATGTTATCACTATGCGACGATTGGTTAGTATAGAAAAGGATTTATACCTCAAACCAAATGTTTGCAATAAAACGAAAGTGAAAAATCCCTTTTACAACAGAGTTTAAAACTGCATGGAATTTAATGCCTAAAATAAATTAAATGGGTCATAATTTTATTGAATGGTTGGCAGTTGGCACCCTATCATGAATTTTATTATTTGAAATTTCTGTCGTTACAAGGGGCGAATTCTCAGTGTAGCCAGGTCGGCTAGCCATTTTACCCTCCAACTTCAATAAGAACTTTTTATGTGAATTTTTCATTTCGACTAGAGTTCCTTCATCACCACGAGATTTTAATGTTTACCCCATTTGGGTAGACTAAAAGTGCCACCCAAAAAAAAATGCCGCCTGGGGCGAACCGTTGCTAAATATTACTTCGTGAGGAAAAATGTAGTCAAAACAGAATCAAAAAGTTTATCATTGGTAGCGGAACA
Source organism: Elmis aenea (assembly GCA_947652605.1). Classification (NCBI taxonomy): domain Eukaryota; kingdom Metazoa; phylum Arthropoda; class Insecta; order Coleoptera; family Elmidae; genus Elmis; species Elmis aenea. The sequence continues at coordinate 10,897,064 of OX393578.1, read as the reverse complement.
ATCAAACGAACGTTAAAGAACAAAACTAGTCAAATTGTAAAGTAAAGTTCTATAGAGCAGTGTCAAAACCAACCATAATCTGCGGCTGCGAAACTTGCACAATAACTAAAAGAAAGAACAGATACAAACTGCAGATATTGAATTCTCTGGAGCAGTGGACCGGGCTGAAACTGGCAGCGGTTCTAGCAGCGAAACTCATTGAGAGCCAACATAAAGCGCGCATATAATGTTCTATAAAATAACTTATTTCATTAACCACATACAATATTTTGTCACTTTTTTTAGTCTGTTATGGCCAATTTGATATGAGGAACTCGAAAAAAAATATGCCAATGACGTCAGTGGCGTAGGGGCTTTAGCAGGCCCTTGTTTCATTTTATTTAATTATAGAATTAAATTTCTAACTTTTAAACTAATCACTGTATCAAAATGGCATTTTGGGATTATATGTAAATTGATTTGGTGAACTCGAAAAAAAATATGCCAATGACGTCACTGGCGTAGGGGCTTAAGCAGTCCCCTGTTTCATTTTATTTAATTATAGAATTAAATTTCTAACTTCTAAACTAATCACTGTATGAAAATGGTATTTTGGGTTTATATGTACATTGATTTGGTGAACTCGAAAAAAAATATGCCAATGACGTCACTGGCGTAGGGGCTTTAGCAGCCCCTTGTTTCATTTTATTTAATTATAGAATTAAATTTCTAACTTTTAAACTAATCACTGTATCAAAATGGCATTTTGGGATTATTTGTAAATTGATTTGGTAAACTCGAAAAAAAATATGCCAATGACGTCACTGGCGTAGGGGCTTTAGCAGTTCCCTGTTTCATTTTATTTAATTATAGAATTAAATTTCTAACTTTTAAACTAATCACTGTATCAAAATTGCATTTTGGGATTATATGTAAATTGATTTGGTAAACTCGAAAAAAAAATATGCCAATGACGTCACTGGCGTAGGGGCTTTAGCAGCCCCTTGTTTCATTTTATTTAATTATATATGGACTGTTCGGATAAAAGTTTTGTGGAAAATAATGTGTCGAACAACACAAGTGTTTTTAAGTTTTTTTCAATAATTTGTAACTTATAAAAAAATGCATTTATGACATCATCATCCAACCACTTTCCCGGATATAGAGTTGTTAGACTAATTCGGTTTACGCCATAATTAGAATTTGAAATTTTAGGATATGATGCAATGTTGTGCCATTTTTAATTTTAATTCTATAATTAAATAAAATGAAACAGGGGACTGCTAAAGCCCCTACGCCAGTGACGTCATTGGTATATTTTTTTTCGAGTTCACCAAATCAATTTATATATAAACCTAAAATGCCATTTTCATACAGTGATTAGTTTAAAAGTTAGAAATTTAATTCTATAATTAAATAAAATGAAACAAGGGGCTGCTAAAGCCCCTGCGCCAGTGACGTCATCGGCATATTTTTTTTCGAGTTTACCAAGTTAATTTACATATAATCCCAAAATGCAATTTTGATACAGTGATTAGTTTAAAAGTTAGAAATTTAATTCTATAATTAAATAAAATGAAACAGGGGACTGCTAAAGCCCCTACGCCAGTGACGTCATTGGCATATTTTTTTTCGAGTTCACCAAATCAATTTAGATATAATCCCAAAATGCCATTTTGATACAGTGATTAGTTTAAAAGTTAGAAATTTAATTCTATAATTAAATAAAATGAAACAGGGGACTGCTAAAGCCCCTACGCCAGTGACGTCATCGGCATATTTTTTTTTGAGTTTACCAAATCAATTTACATATAATCCCAAAATGCCATTTTGATACAGTGATTAGTTTAAAAGTTAGAAATTTAATTCTATAATTAAATAAAATGAAACAAGGGGCTGCTAAAGCCCCTACGCCAGTGACGTCATTGGCATATTTTTTTTTGAGTTTACCAAATCAATTTACATATAATCCCAAAATGCCATTTTGATACAGTGATTAGTTTAAAAGTTAGAAATTTAATTCTATAATTAAATAAAATGAAACAAGGGGCTGCTAAAGCCCCTACGTCACTGACGTCATTGGCATATTTTTTTTCGAGTTCACCAAATCAATTTACATATAAACCCAAAATACCATTTTGATACAGTGATTAGTTTAAAAGTTAGAAATTTAATTCTATAATTAAATAAAATGAAACAGGGGACTGCTAAAGCCCCTACGCCAGTGACGTCATTGGCATATTTTTTTTTGAGTTCACCAAATCAATTTACATATAATCCCAAAATGCCATTTTGATACAGTGATTAGTTTAAAAGTTAGAAATTTAATTCAATAATTAAATAAAATGAAACAAGGGGCTGCTTAAGCCCCTACGCCACTGACGTCATTGGCATTTTTTTTTTCGAGTTCCTCATATCAAATTACCCATTACAGGCCAAAAAAATTGGCAAAATACAGTATGTGTTTAATGAAATAAGTTATTTTATAGAACACTATATGCGCGCTTTATGTTGGCTCTCAATGAGTTTCGCTGCTAGAACCGCTGCCAGTTTCAGCCCGGTAGCAGTGGCAGGGTACTAAAAATAAAGAAACGATTACACACGTACCGCTTCAAGACAATATAAAGGAATACAGAAAAGCAAGATATAACATCGAGAAAGAATGAATAACACTTATATCCCAAAGAAATATACCGATATAGATCCATTGAAGAAGAATCATAGAGATGAAAAGGCTAGTAAAATAAGTGACGTAACGGGCACAATAGCCCAATACTTGTAGAAGAAGACTAAAAATGCTTCTGTAATAGTAATAAGAACAGATAAAATAGTTTAGCTACCAAAAAAAACTGTAAGTTAATGCAGATTTGATGTTATTAACTAATTACCAAAGTAAATGTTCTAGAGACTAATGGCATAGCCCTCCTTGTAAGCGTAGTTCTCACGATTGTCCAGATTCCAGAAGACACTACAAACGATTAGCGTAATTCCAAGTTTTTGTATTGCTTGGTAAAGCATTCTTACATTTATATTGCTAATGTAAAAACTACTTTAGGAGGCTGCGTATTACTGCAGGATTATTACCTCAAGAAGTTGTTTAAAGTGTCCAAGAAAAGCAGTAAAATATGGTTACGCTAATACAATTAATATTCTGCTTTAAGAATTTAACTGTATAAAACTATTTAGTTGCTTAGTTTAAATTTACACTTAACATAAAACAATTTTACAAGCTTACTTAAGTTTATTATATGATGACAATCATTATTTTATACTATTAAGTAAATGTAGCAGTGTTTTAATCCCTAAACAATTTTAAATTTAAATACATAACATTACGCTATGTAACAGAAGTATCTGAAGGGTTTTGTTAAAAACTCTGCCTGTGTGTTACCTTAAAGAACTTATCTTCTATTACACAATTTATTACGAACTTTTTTCGATAAGATACATACATATCGTTAACACTGGCTACATATTTTGGCAACCTGTGATTATGTTTTATGAAATAAAATTACGTATAATAAGCTAACCTAGTAAATAGTCGGTTATATTTGCGAATCAAAGTTTCTTAGCTTACCAAACCGCAATAGTAATTTAAATTGAAGCGTTCAGTTTATAACTGTTAAAGACATAACGGAAATGTAATGAAACTCATTATAACACCCACAGACTAATTTATTTACTGTAAATATATGATTAAAAGGTAATTAATCGTGGCATATACAAAACGATTCAAGACGAATGTCTTAGCAAAATCTCATTAACAAACTTTTGTAAGGTATTAAGGATGTGAAGGTTTTTGGAAATATGTAATTTTGGTACATGTTAATTAGAAAAATCTAAAAGCTTTGATGAACATGGAATCTACCATTCATTTATTTGTGCGTAAAGGCTGACAAAATTTTAGGTATCAAATCAAGCACTTAGAAAAACGAAAAATAAAATATTACTAGATCCAATTCGTCGAAACTGATGTACAGGGTAGTCCAAAAGTATAGAAACGCTGCTGTAACGGCGTAAATACAAATTTTAGGAAAACATGTTTTATACATATAATATAATAGGTGTATGGTAAATTGTAGGCTACATTTTGACAAAAAAAAAAAAATGTGCTGTCCAGTATTGTATATTTGAAGTCAAAAATTTTCTTTATCGTATTTTGAGTGTAATTGTAAACATATTATATACAGTATTACACACAGAAATTGCATTATATCAGAATTATATGGTTTTATGATAAGATAAAAGAATTATTCGAACTAGATTTGAATTTGAAAAAACGGTAAATATTGTTAGAACACACAATGAAGAAACGAAAGAGTTTGACACAAAAGAGAGCTTAAAACAGGGATGCGTGCTCAGTCTATTATTATTCTCAGTAGTCACTGATGAGGTAATTAAAGAAGTATAATAAAAAATGAGATCGTTTCACCTAGGCAACTGGAAAATGGAAGAAATAAACATAACGGAGCTAATGTTCGCAGACAACATGTTCTTAGTCGCGGAAACAGAAAAAAGTCTGCAATATAATCTAAAAACTCTAAACCTGGAATTGGAAAAAAAGAATATGGAAATAAATACCGAAAAAACTAAAACTATAATCGTTACAACAGAAAACAAAGGCATTAAAATGACATTAAATGGGATTAGGTTGGAACAGGTAGGAGTGATCATAGAGCAAAATGGATGAGTTGGCAAGGAAATAAGCGAAAGGACAGGATATGTGGGAAGAATATTTAACAGTTTAAGAACATAATTTTTTGGAAATAGAGAAGTCCCAAAACGAACAAAAGCGGAAGCGGTCAAACAGGTAGAAACTCCGGCACTTTTATACGGAAGTGAAACGTGCACACTCATAAACAAAAATAGTAGCCGAGAGAATGCAGCAGAAATGTGATTTCTAAGAAAAATCCAAGGAAAAACCAAAAAAGAGAATCAGAAATTATACACATCGAGAACAATTAAAGATACAATCTGTTGAAACAAAAATACAAGAAAGACAGCTGGAATGGTTGGGTCACATAGGGTGAAAGAAGAAAGGTCAATCAGAAAATCATATGAAGCAAGGTCACAGGGAAAAAACAAATGAGGTAGACCGAGAAAAACCTGGCAAGACGAAGTTAAAAAAGCAGCAACGGATAGAAACATTAAATGGAAAGACAAAAACGCCAGCACAAGACTAACAAACATGGAAAAAAGTCAGCACAACACAACTCAACAGTCCTACACCTAACACTAGAAGAACTCATGACTAAATAAATAAGAAACAGTATTAGACATAGAAATTGCATTAAATCAGAGATATATGGTTTTATAATAAGATAAAAAAATATTTTGAACAACACGTGGTTGCACCAATTCTATTATGTTTTTATGTTCTTTGCTAATCATCTTTGTTTAACAAAATTTACTGCTTTTAATTCACTATACTCCCTGAAGATGTTGGAAAAATCTACCCAACGGAACATGTCGGAATAATAATAAATTGACTTAAATAAAGCCTGTTTAAACAAGAAAAACAACCAATCGTTTTTGATAGTTACTAAACATCGTTCCTAATTAATTTAGCAAATTCCATGATATTATTTGCAAAATAAATGGCAGTTTTCGTGAAATGATTACCTATTTAATCACGCAAAATCTAACCCTTTTTTAAATTCACTTGATTTTGCAGGTTTTTATAAAGCATTTATTTTGTATTAGTTTCGTTAGTAAGTATTACACTTAAACTAAAACCTTAACGGAAAGACATAGTTTGTTAACTCTACTTGATTTCCATTCCATTAAACATAACTGAATACTTTCAGTATGAATACAATAACGTTTCAAAAATAAAAATTTACTTTTTAATGCAACAAGTTTCTATAAAAATGTATTTTGGGAGCTGTGTAACGAATTAAAGTTTGATTTTGCTCAGATAGTTCTTACATGGAGCTTAATAATAAAACGCAACTTTCAGCAAAACCCGTTTTGTTGAAATAAAGGAACTTCCTCCGGAAATAATGTAGTCATTTTAATGCGATGAAGCTAGAACTTTACTTTGTAACTTTATTTTCTTTTATGAAGTTACTCAGGAAGAAATTGCTGCGTGATTCAGCTTCAAAAAATCTCTCTGCTCGTTAATTGTGTACCGATGACATTAAAAAAAGCCCAAAAACAGTTAGAATATAATAAAGTTGGTGTAGCAAATTGGATTAGGTCGCAGATATAATATTCTTCGCATAAATGACCGCACCTTGATGCCTCGGTGATAATCTAGGGGTATTCTGATGTACGGTGAGTCACAAAACGGTTTAGTTAATAAATTGTTATTATAAAAATAACCTGATACCGACTGAGATAAATTAAAAACGGTATGTGCTGTATAATATGCAAATAGCTTCGTTTAACTTGGACAACCATTACTGACCTGCAAAGTATTTTAGTCATATGAATTATTAAACCGACATAGATATGTGTGTTAAGGCTTTAACCGGCTGCAAATATGATGTAGTTGATATCACGTCATATCGCATCTTATTTGCTACTACCGTTAGATTATTAGTTAGTTTTTGCTCGCAATTTTTAGTCTTGTTTCTGTGGCATGTTATCCAACGTTTGTTTTTGTTTGCGGCAATTATCTGTCTTATAATCTCATAATTATTGGACATTGATTATTTACTATAATTATTTGTTGTACACGGTGTGCAAATTTCGATGTTTTAATAGGGAATCTCGGTAACTATAAGAGGTATCAAAAAACGGACCGCGCATCCTCGATCTTTTTTTTTCTAGAAAAAGTTAATGGTGAAAACTAAAATTGGTTATCGTCTTTTGTTTTCGAGTTATCGCCGATAACTCGATTTTTCGACTTTTCGTTTTATGGCCATATCTCAATTGTTTATGAAAATAAAGAAGAATAATTTTGACGTTCTACATGCACTTTTTTGATAAAAATGCAGTGGCGTACACAAATTTTCAAAAACAATCTAAATTCGAGTTGTAACATAAAGTTGTGTTTTTTTAAATAGTTGGCTGTGACTTATTTAAATTCCTTATTTTTTTGTAAAAAGAACATCACGATGACAACCAGGTACGTTCTGGACTAGGCCGGTAAAGATGTATTTCCAGCCTAAAAATTGAACAAAAACAACTGATTTTCTAGACGGATGAAAAGAAAAAAAAAAATTCCTGGACCAATGAGTCGTTCATGATACGTTCCTGTACGTTTTTATAAGTTTTAATTAAAAAGAAAACTTCTTTCTGAACGTGCTACCAATACTGGCAAAGTCGCAAAATTCTCAGAAGAATAAAACGCATTTGGAACACTATTTTTAAATAATTTTTACATATTTTAACAGAAGTTTTAATTAAAAGGTAATTTTTGGAATTCGCCTTACTATTGTTTGTAATTCACTACATAAATATGACCCGTCAACATCTTTCGAAACATCATGTTCTTAGTAAATTTAAAAAGTCAAACATAGTTTAAGCACTTTACTGAAAACTTTTTTTTGTAATTCACATACCTATAGGTATTTAAAAGAAAACCATTCTTTTTTTGAATTGTAGACATATGACACATGCAATTGCGTTATCAATAATTAAAAAGTCTACCTTAAATATTTTTAGTCGGTTATGATTTCATCCTCTGCTTTATACAAAAGCTGCTTATTATATTTTTTACTCTTTCTTTTTTTTAAATTAGGCATTACACCTTATACCTCAGCAATTTTTCTCGCATCTGTTAAGATTTTTCAAATTCATCATTTCTTTTTTTTATGGGTAAGGCTGGCGCCCCCAGTGCAAGGATCGCCAGTAGGGTTTCTCATATTTGACCATTTTGCTTGTCCCGAGATTCCGGGAAGAAATCGGCCTATGTCCCGGGATTCCCCGGGATCTCGGGATGTAATACATGATGACAATATATTTAAATAAATAACCCAAAAAATTAAGGGAGCGGTTTGTTACTTAAAAACAAGTCATATATGTAATAAATTTTGCTTCATAATCATTACAAATAATTAAATAATATTGATGAGAGAAACATACATTTGGAAAATATAACCTTTTTATTGCAATTTCATATTTATGAACACAATATAATTTTTAGAATGAATTTTTGTAATGTGATTTAAGAAAACAAAAATGATCTATGATTCGGTCAATTAATCTTTTTCTTAATTTATTAACAAAAAGTCCAACTGCATAAAATGCTCTCTCAGTCTCTATTAATATAGGTGAAATTGTCTTAAGAGCATCATCAAAGAAACATCGGTATTATCAATTTAAAAAAAAATTATAAGCTGTTTTGCTTCGAATTACAAGGGTACAGAAAAATAAAACTGTAAAAGTATTTTAAAGATCTTAACTTTGCTATGGAGACCGAGCTTCTTTACGCCATACTAAAAGAGAAAATGTAAAAGAGAAAATTTATTTTGAAATAAAAATTAAGTTTCTCCATAATTTACTGCTAGTAAAGATATTTATAATAAATTCTGATAAATTATGATAGTATTACAAAGAAATTAGCACAAAATAAACTTTTTTTTTTAAATCCCGGGAATTCCCGGGACAAAAAGCATTTCCCGGAAAATATAAATAAACTTAAAATGAACCGGGATCCCAGGAAAGAAACCCTAGTCGCCCGTATGAAAGCAAACAAAAAAGAACGAAAACACGTATGGTTCGCCTCCAATTGGCAACTTTACCAAATGTAAACCAATTCTTTATCTCTAATGGTAATAGAGGCACCAATGCTCGTTTTCGAATTTGAATTACTCGGTATATTTCATCTTCTTCTTCTTCTTCTTCTTAATTTTCTTCGCCTGTCAGAACTTAGGTCTCCACCAGTACTGATAGGATTTGAAATTTCAATAATAATTAATTAAGGAACCAGGAAAGTATATTCCCCATTGCAATTAACTTCCCGTTTTATTATCCTGTGGTATTCAAGACATTTATATTTTTATTTATCGAAAGATCGTAACCTGTTACATTGTGAACTAATTCTCACGCAGAACCCGTGAAACGTAAATAACGTTTTTGTTAAAAGTGAGATCCTGACAAAGTAATCGTTCATGCTTCTCAGTGATGTGGTTTGCGCGTCGTGAATGCACTCTTATTCACCATCTTAAACATAATAGAATAGAGATTTGTTTTTGTCTTGTTAGTGCTGCTCGCTCGCAGTGAAATGAAATATACATATTTGCTGCAATTTAACAACGACAATGTTTTATGCTATCATAACGTAGCGAAGCTATTCGTAGCAGCACCCGCAGGTAAACAAGTGAATTATAGTAGAAGATTATTACCAGTAGCAGATGTTGTGGGTCACAGTAATTGTGTAAGCCATGGGCCAATGCTCCACCAGGAGGTCACTGACTGCCCGAACACGCTGTCCAATTATACCTGGACAACACTCCTGGGACTTACGTTTACACCACTAAATGTTTATTATTTTAATTATTCCTTGAATTGGATCTGTTGCACGTTAAACGCTGACAGCCTAGGGAACCGTTAAGAGACGGTAATTGCAACATTCACCAAGGTTTTTTGCACGTGCGTTATTAAAAACTTTGAATTTTAGTAAAAATGGATTATATGAATACATTATTAATTCTGCACGTGTCACATATAATTACGAAAGTTTTAATTAGTTGAAGTCTCTAACGTCTTGCTTGAAGGCACGGAACGTATGTCAGTAAATATTTTCCTACCGTCATTACTCTCAGTTAATATGGAACCAACAGAGTCTGCACCAAAGTCTCATTTAGGGATACAGACATCCATTATACAGGGTGTTTGAAATTCGAGTTTAAGCATGGGATCTCACTTATTATAATAGCTAGAGTATAGGTTTACATTTGGCAAAGTTGCTAAATTCAGTGTTCATTAATAATCCGAAGAGAAATTGGAAATATCTCAAACGGTATCTGAGAAAATTAGGAAAAACTGGTATATTCGATTTTTTAAAATCGTCTTTAACTCCTTTGGAGTATAAAATATTTCAAATGTGTAAAAACATTGCCAAGTAATTTTTTAAGCCGATTCGGATGGTGGTTACAATTTTTTTCTAGATTGATTCGTTTTTGTTTTATGACAACCAACTTTGTTTTTTCTTATGGGGGGACAATTTTCGCTATTTACATAATTAAATAGCATTTATTTTTCTGAATCCATTGATGTATCACACATGGTATTTTTCTTCTTCTTTCATTGTCAAATTTGACAAAATACGTTTTTAACAATAACAACTATAAATCAGGTTGGCCGGTCATTGTAGTTTATATTGTTTCCATGACAACCAATCAACAAACTAAAACTTTTGAAAGCCTATTACTTGTCATATTAATAAATTTGTAAAAATGAACTTTAATAACAAAGAAAAAAGCGATGTGCTGCGAATTTGTTTTATACAGTTCTTTTAAGTTTTGTTATACTTTATCACATGTCTTATACAAATTTGCTTAAGTTTTTGTTTAAAGTAAAAAAAAATAGTATTTTTTCAGATCTGTTTGTAATAAAAATGTTTTTTTTACTTTCATCTGAAACCTTTCTGCCATATTATCTTCTGGGTTTGGCAAAAGCCCCATATTTCCCTAAGTTTCTGTCCAACGTACAACAATATGTGTGCGAGGGTTGTTTTCCTTCTGGATATATTTCTGCATATCGTTGACTTGACAATGTAGAATTCCTATCCAACGAATAAAAAATTCGCAGCATATCGCGTTTTTCTTCGTTATTAAAGTTTATTTTTACGAACTTATTATTGTGACAAGTAATAGGTTTTCAAAACTGTTAGTTTTTTGATTGGTTGTCATAGAAACAACATAAACTACAACGACCGGCCTACCTGATTTATAATGGTTATTGTTTAAAACCCTTTTTTTAAATTTGACAAAGACATTCCTTAAGTTTTAAAAAAGTTGCATTTTCTTAGAAAAAAAAATATCTGTGCTAATCATAACAAATTTAATGAAGACTTATTTAGCTGTATTTAGAATTTTTGTAATTTGGAATAAATAATTTAACGTTCTCGTCGGTAAAACCGAAAATACTTAACAGATTTATCCAATTCAGTGGGTGTTATTCGTAGGTCATACAGTTAGTTACAATTTAAAAATGAAAGAAAAACGGGAGCAAGCATGATTTTTGTTTCAACATGTAGAGGAAACTATATCATAGCACATTAAACTTAAAAGCTTGTTCCAGCTTTATCACTCCATTATTTTATGTTAGAAGCTTTTCCTACGAAATGCACGTGTTTATTTATATCAGACGTGAGACTACGAGAGTACGTACTTACGAATGCATTTACGGATCAAATGGAAAATGGTGTAACATCTTGTTTGAATGTTCCTTGGAAACTGCACTGTTTTACATGCCTACGTTACAAATAAACTGCAAAATCAATTTGCTACGTGGAAATCATATTGAAAAGGAAAAAAACTCATACTCAAATATTTACTACTGAATACAGAAAGCGCGCTTTTATTTTTTTAGTTTTTATACAGCGTTTTATTAGAAACAAGGCAAAGTTTACCCTTTCATAAACGAATTTTATGGTAGGTTTTTACAAACAACAAAAGTATATTGTTTTAAACAGCGGGTCTGTTGTATACGTCTGAGTATAGTATTATGTATGTTACGTGCAATATTTAACAAGATCAAATCCAAGATAAAGTTTTAGCTTTATTTTTACTGTTTGTTTCAGATGCTACCAGCAACTTTAGTAACATTAGCCACTTTCCTGTTGGAATTATGCAGCGCATCACCTTTGTATAGCATGCAACCAGCATTTATCACTGCCAATATAGGTAAGATATCTAAAGTTTCTTTTACACACAACAGTATTCGACAGTTTACACCAGGATATCAACAACCCACAAAAGAAATGACTGCCCTTACTATTAAATATAGAAATAATAAAAACTAAACCAATTTAAAAAGTGATGTTTATATTTTCATGATATATTGAAAATAATTACATTATTATCGAAAGCAGTTTATAATGGTTTCAATTAAATGCGTTTACAAATGTTTATAAAGTTATTCCAGCGCTATTTTGGATAAATATAAAACCATACGGTTATGCATACTAACTAATTCTAACTTTAAAAATATAACCACCGTTGTTAACTCTGACCATAATGTAAGCTGACCAAAACATAATTTATATTCCACTAAAGTAGGTTGCAATTTCGCTTCCAAAACTGATTGTGTTCAAATATTTTAACGGACATTCTTGTTGTGTTTCGAGGATGAAGCGCCTTCGTGTTCAAAAATGTAAAAAATTGTTATAACACCCTGCATTTTAGCTAAGAAAATTGTTCTCTTAGTCATCAATGAAAAGGTGGTTTTAACTACATTCAACAAAATTTGTTGATTAAAAATTATTGATTCAATATTACATGTCAAGTAAGTGTACAAGGTGGCCTATTTTCGATGCCCATACCCGGGTATCTCGGTTATTATCAGAGATAGAAAAAAGCTAAGTACGTAGTCTCGATTTTTTTTTTCGAGAGAAATTCATTGTCGTAAACAGATTTTTGATATATTTTTTAATTTTCGAAATATAGCCTAAAACCGATTTTTGGCAATTTTCAAAAATGTTAAATATCTCACTTAAACGAAAAATTAAAGAAAAACTTTATAGACACTTTTTGCATGGTTTTGAATATGGCCTTCTTATTAAGAAAAAAAACTATGCAAAAAATGTCTTTAAAGTTTTTCTCTATCTTTTCATTTTAGCGAAATATTTGACATTTTTGAAAATTGTCAAAAATCGATTTTAAGCTATATTTCGAAAATTAAAAAATATATCAAAAATCTGTTTACGATAATGAATTCCTCTCGAAAAAAGAAATCGAGACTACGTACTTAGTTTTTTTCTATCTCTGATAATAACCAAGATACCCTCCCTGCATGGGCATCGAAAATAGGCCACCCTGTACTGTCTATAAAACCAAGGAATTTGGGACACTTATAATATAATAATATAAACAAAATAAATTGTAACAAAATACGTGATCAAATTATTTTTTCTTAAGGAAAATTAGGGTACGTCTCCAGTTGTGTTTTTATTTATACTGATAAATTACGCAATTGACATAATACTCTAGTGTTAAGCTGCATATCGGTTTGAAAAGAAATTCTATATTCATTTTAAAAAGGAAAGTACCGAAGGACGCCCAAGTTGTGTGGGTGTATTAGACCAATGCACCACAATACTTCAAATGGTGTACCTTTTTCCATAAATCTTGTCGAACTCGATGTAGAAACGTATACATAAGGCGATTACCTTTGATATCATAACATCGTTCTCAGTTTAAGCAAATTCAGACGCATGTCCTGAATCCCAATAGGTCTGTGTGACACTAATAACAATACACGGAAGCGATTCGAGGTCAGCTGGAACCTACACTTAATAGAGTACAGTTGTATGCGCGGGCGGATTACAAATGTATGTCACCCGGTGTCCTCTTGTCTGGCTTGGCTATTTTATCAGGATTTATGGTTATTTAGATGATTCATCTCCATAGAATGCGCTTTCGTTGGTTTTTTTTTTTATGCTCACAAGATGCAGTAAAATTTAGTGTTCCGATATGTTATCCTGTGTTGATAGAATATGGAATGCTATTGGGTTTAAAAATAATTTTAGTACATGTAGTTTTAATTATTTTGCAATTTAGCAGCCAGTCGTATGCCATTACATTCTTTATACTGATTTTTGTAAACTCAGATATTCCACAGTCTGAACGTATGCCATTCGCTAATTAATTACAATCAGTCACGATAATTAGTTATCCTGCCGATGTAATTTTTTTTTATTCAGGAGTCCAGATTTTTGGTTCTATGGTTTAACAAGCACAATGCATGTGCAGATCTTTGTGGGAAATAATAACACAATTTTCAACCCCATTTGCTCTAATTGTAAGATGTTTCTTCTTTCATTTCCAACATAAAATTTTATAGCTTTTCCAGAATTAGGGGCAGTTTTACCATTGCAGTTCTTCAATTCTTCGTGGAATCCAGTTTTATCAGTGATAAAATTAGTACACACTGTATCTGTAAAATTAAAATTATGAAGAATGATAACAATCACTGGGTATCACAATATTTTGCAAGTGAGCTCGCTGATATTAAAAGTAACTACTATTTGTAAAAGTAAGACCCATAAGGTATCAATAAAATTTAAAATCTCATAATTAATAACGATCAATGGTCATTAAAACGTTGGCTAAAAGTATTGACTAATTTATTTTAAAAAAAAAAGAAGCTAATTACAACAAATTGAAGGTCCTTTGACCAAAGTTAAGAACACCTGTAAATTTAATCAATGCCTTGCATCATAAAACTAAACAAGTTTTATGGCAAGTTGCTTTGGACATTAAAAAACATGTATTTAAGATATTGTATTAATAAAAAAGTTCTAAAATGATTCAAATCCAACAATTTTTAAATAAATCACCTTACAGCTTTAAAGTAGTACCGATATTATTTATTTAGCCAGGAATTTTGGGGAAGATGAACAAATTTTGGTTGACGTATATTAAATAAAAGATAATTTGCAGCAAACTATTTTTCATTTTAAAATATTTTTTTGTATGAAAAGACTAACACGTTGCATTCCTCTTAGTTTTCTTTTTCTGTCACTTCAAATAATGTTTTGAACGCGTTGATTTTTTTCAATATTAGTCGAATCGTAAGGGCTTCCGGTACGTTGATCAATAGACCTTCCAGGAAAAGCCATTGGCAATTTAAATTGGGCAAAAGACCTTACCACGTATATTTACAATCTAATTTTTGCTAGATTTAAACGTTTCATGAAAATGAAAGCAGGTAAAATTTATAAAATCGTACAGCGAATCAAGTTCTCAATGGTGGAATGTTTTTTTTTTATAACCAGTAATCTAAAGTTTGGTCTAGAATTCATGGAAGTTGACTGGATACTGGAAGCATCTTGACCATGTATTTCTTTGATACCTGGTGTTATCCACGTTTGTCAGTGATATTAGTAGCAAAGATGGTTACTGATACCATTTATATACAATTTAAAACCTGCAGGACAATATTGACTTAAAGTACTAATTGTAAGTACTAACTAATATTAAAAATTTACTGTTCACAAAAAATTAAAGGCACAGTTGCAGGAAGTCGAAAACCGATTTGTATAAGGTATGGAACAATTAAAAAACTGAGTTAAGGGTACGAGCATAATGTAATATGGCTAACGCAAAAATTCCGTTTTTAAAATATCGAAATAAAAAGTAAATAAGATCTAAGGTAAATCAATAAAAAAAGAGTTTTTGTCATATTAGCAACTTGATAAAGCTTATATTTTAAATTGTTTATTTATATTTATTTATAAAAGTACATTTTTTTCGACAAACAGAAAACTGAAGAACGTAGGAAAGCGATTTAAAAGTAAAACACCAAATTTATACCGGGTGTAAATAAAGTGTGGTAAACCACTATTGTTTTCTTTAGTTTCGATTTTAGAATAACGAAATTTTAGACATATGATATGCGCAAAAAACCTATTTTTGTAAGTACAGGCCCACAATTGCTTTACTTCCGGTATCACCGGAAATGCCCCCAACTTTGTCATTTTAAATGGAACACCCTGTATATTTTCACATTTTTGGAAAGAGAAAGCAATTTTGGATACAAATGCACTATTTTGAACCAAAATTTAATTTTTTATTAAGTGTGCTGTGACCTGCACAAATTGAATTTTACAACAACTGTCCAAAAAACGGTTTCTGTACATTTTAATTGACATTTAGGTTACTTTAATCCAAAAATGTGAAAATATACAGTGTGTTCCATTTAAAATAACAAAGTTGGGGTAATTTCCGGCGAAACCGGAAGTGAAACAATTGTGTTTTTTGCACATATCATTTGTCTAAAATTTCATTTATCTAAAATCAAAACTAAAGAAAAAAAGGGGGTGTACCACACTTTGTTTACACCCGGTATAGTTACGTTAAGGTTTTTTAAATGTGTACCGTAAAACTAAATTATTGCATATTAATGTTAATTAAATCGAATAGTAGGTACCTAACTTTGCACTGTTCACCAAAAGTACAATGTGCAACAACACCCAACTTTAAACTAAAAACAAACACAAGTTTACAAACGTTTATTTTTTAGTAAAAGCATTTTTGTTGGGTAGTGGCTTTGTTTATTTAAACATAACGAATAAAGGTGCTCATACCGCAGAAACTTATTTTATGTGCTAGTTGTCCCAAGAGGGTAAAGTCCCTTGCGATAAATTTAGACGATTCCCCAAAGATTTACGCTGCAACAAACATGAAAAATAAATTAGACAAACATGAAACTCATTCACAAACTACAAGCTGCAAATATTCTACGGGGCTTTAAATATGTTATGTGATTTAAAAAAGGAAAACTGTCAGTAAATTGTTTAAATTAACTTTTCGTGCTTTTAAGCGACGCAATTCAACATGAAATTGGACTTAATTTTATAATTGGTAAATTTCATTCGCCAAGCGGAAGTAACATTAAATTTGCAAATTTTGCGACCACAACTTTTCGCAACACTAATGTTCGCACTGCCAGATATAACCGTATCTTGCAATTTAAACTTTAACCGGAGTAATTTCCGGTGTTAGGATAGCATGATTTTAAAAACCGTGCAGAAAATGATAAGGCTTGCCAATAAAATGAATACAAATTTAAGCATTGTGCAAAAAACACAAATAATGTTTATCATTCGACAAATAACTTTTTTAAAGTGTAAAGGTTTACCTATTAATATATTTAATACTTTTGATTTGATTAAAAAAGCTTAAAACTTTTTTTATAACTGCCTTTTCTTCGCTCAAAATCTTACATCTTTCCGACCATTTCATTACTTTTGGTAATGATTTTTCGAGAAATTTAAAGTAGGTATTGTTAATACATGCACATAAATGGCAGTTATTAGCTATTTTTTGATAGTTACGTAAAATATTGTTATTATTAACACATAAGTTTCCCCCACAACAAGTCGTATTTCTTTAAAATAAAATCCGGCCTGGTGTTGTAAAAGCTATTTTAAGTTTTACCAAAATTTAAAACATTTGTTTAAATACGAAAACATTTCACCTTCATTAAATTTTTGCATAAATACTTTTTTTTAAATTTAAATAAAACAACCTTGTACAGCACTAAAAATAGTACAAATTAACCAATTCTTTTACAAAATAAATTCTACTTATGTAAATGATATAATAAAGTAATATATTTTGATAAATGAAAAAAATTTCAGCTCAGGTAAAAATCAAATTAGTGCCTATTAGAAATATAAAAGTCGATGTCGAAAAACAAAACTGAATTAATCTAGCAAAAATTTGATTAGACCATTAAATGCAGAATGAAAGTTTGTCACTCGCAAAGTTAATACAGAATATTATAAATAAATAGTTATCGCCAAAATATAGAAAGTAAATTTTACAATTTTTTTAAAAATCGAAATTCCTGAAAAATATGACGTATGTTTTGAGTCTATTAAAAGTGCAAATTATAGCATCTTTTCCGAATTGAACCTATACTATATCTCCTATCATAAACGAGATCCCTGTGACCTGTTCATGATTTGATATTTTTTTAACCAAAGAAATATAGTGAAACCTCTATATTCATCAATAATTTGTTCTTGGGGGACGATCGAATATCGAATCGGTGCAATGTAGAATCATGTTTTTTTCATAGGAATTAATTAAAATCGGAATAATCCGTTTCTAGCTTCGAGTTTGATACATAAGTAAATAAAAATTTAAACAGATATTACTTAGGAGCGATGATGGCGAAAGATGAAGAGAAGGTAAGGAATTTTGCTTTAAAAGAGTCACTTTCCATTAAAACATGAAACAACTCAAATTTTGATGATCGATGTCTTTTTTATCCCTTTCTCGACGATTTATCGGGACTCGATGAAGCAAATAACTTGTCCAATGTCACCCTCTGGTGATAGCCACTTAAAGAATCCCGTGTTTTTGAAAAACTCCAGGATTTACTTTAAAAGTGTTTTTCTTAACTCTTCTTGGTTGGCTTTTTTCATCCCCAGAAGTCTACGCCGATAGTGAGTGAATCCTTCACTAGCGTATTACGTGAAGAGGAGTTTCTTCTTTTTTACCACATCCTCTTCATATATCTGCCTCCAAGAGCGCTAAGAGCCCTATTATGTAGAAGAGTTTGTTTAGCCCACAGTGTCCTGTGGCTGCTCTGATGTCTACTCTGCTCAACCTGAGCATTTATTCTGTATTTTCTATGGAGACCATTGACAAGGTAGCCTTAGAATTGGCTTGTCCTGCAACTTTTTTCCAATGAGCAATATGCCCCTGTCATTAAGACACCGCTTGATTGTTCCATAGAATGTACCAATTGCGGGTTCTGGTTCGAAGAAAGGTGTCTCGCTGCCAATTTTGGCTAGGCGATCTGCCTTCTCGTTCCCTGGATTATTAGTGTGCCCTGGGTAGTGGGTACCATACCAGTTTAACATTACGTTCAGAACAAGTCCTGAGTTTACTTCCGACGAGCCAAGAGCTTTTAACGCTGCTTGGCTGTCGCACACTATAAAGATTCTTTTATTATTAAAATCTCTTTCTAATAGTGTATCTGCACATAAGTGCATAGCGTACACCTCGGTTTGAAATATGGATGCACACTGTCCAGTGCAATGTATATTTTCAATTAATTAAAAATGTTCATAAACTTTTCGTCTTTTTGCAAGGATTTTGCAAGCTTATTATCTGTTACATCCCTTGATCCTTTAATCTTTTACGAGGTCGTGTTATGGATCTTTACCGTCTTGCTCTATTAATATTTAATTTTAAGTGAAATAGTAAATTCTACATTGTTAACAACCCAACTTAAAGCTAAAAGCGAAGTAGGTACGTTACCGTTATAATAACACCGGGGTAATTCCTACGTACTTAACCGTCAATTTGGGTCAATATAAGTTAACATTAGCCACTTACGGATGTATTATGATAGTTATTGCTGAAATTGCAATGCGTAATATAGAGATGTCCGATTAATAACCATATCCTATTACATGGAAACCAAATAACCCACTGCGTAATTATATAATACCGTATAGTTCCTAAAAAAGAAAGTGTAATGTAATTCTAGTCCATCCTGTCCATATTTGCATTAGCATCTTGCTGTACCAGATCATTCAAAAATTCCGTTGTCTTTTGCTTTTAGTGGGCCAACTGACACTAATTTCCACTGAGTCATAATGGGGTACCGCTAGGTCACTGTAACAATCACCTTGAACTCGAATAACCAGTAACCAAGTATTGTCAGGGAACTGCTGCAAATGAAACTGTCGTTGTGCCAAAATATTTCGTACTATATTATTATCATTATTAATATTGTCACGAAAAGTTTTCATATGGAGTAGTAACATCCTAGATTTGGATTTATTCCTTAAAATTAACTTTACAAAAATATGTAAAGGAATCTCTATCAATTTAGATTTCTTTTTGAAACATTTTCTTGGGTATGATATAAAGGGTGATTGAAATGCGAGTTTAAGCATGGGGATCTCGCTTATTATAATAGCTAGAGTATAGGTTTAAATTTGGCAAAGCTGCTAAATTTGATGCTCATTGATAATCCCAAGAGAAATTGGATATATCTCAAACGGTATCAGAGAAAATTGGGAAAAACCGGAAAATACGATTTTTGGAAATCGTCTATAACACCTTTGGAGTATTTTAAATGTGTAAAAATAAATTTTTCTTTGAATACTTGACATGCTCCAGGACTGAAACTACGCCCAGTCAATATGTAATTTTGTTGTACCCACTTATTACAAGATTAAAGAGACGGTTGAAACTTGAAAGCACTTGAGGTATAATTATAACAACATCATTGATGTAAAATGTACACTTGCACTTTATGTTGTTACCATTAAATTTGTGCAAAAAAACGTTAAGGTTTTATTTATCTTTGCAAAATAAACTGCTGTAAAGTAAAATCAAAAAGTAAAAGTTTATAATGTCATAAGGAAATCAAATAATTAAAGGTTATAAGTTATAACACATAACTTTCTGTGGATTGGAGAATTATAATAGCAACATCTTATAAGAAAACTGTTAATATAAAAATTTTCAAGTAATAAAAAAGCCAGGAGAGTATAGACCGTTAAAACAATAATATTTATTGTTTTTCGCAAATTAGAAATGTTATCTTAGTGATTTCTCGTGAAATAAATATGAAACAATGTATTACACAAAGTACAATAAGCTTATTAATTTCTGTTTGTATAAAAGACAAAATTAAATTGAAATCAAAATTATATCAATATATCAGTGTTAAAAAAACCTTACAGATTTTTTTACGGTATAACATACAGGATAGCAGTGTGATAAAAAATTTCCTTCACCTGTCAAATTTGCGTTTTCAACCCATCACTAATCTTAAATCTTCTAGAGATTACCAATAGAACCATTATTACACCGTAATAATTTTACATTCTCCTGTCAGATATTGATTCTCCTGTCAAATTTGCGTTTTCGGACAATAACAAACAAAGATTTCCTAGAAAAGACCAATAAACATAATCATAGAGTGATAATATCCTTTTCGCAAATAACAGATTTTAATGCGTTTATTGGTCGTTTCTAGGAAATCTGAGTTTGTGATTGGTCGAAAATATAAATTTGGTGAGGGAATTAAATATTTTGGTCTTGATAATTTTTTGACGAATTTCGGCGACCAGTAGCGTTACTTTAACGTAGATTAAACCACACCCCTGACGCACCACTCTGACAGTACTTGTAAAATTTGACATAACATACATTTCATTTGACAGGTAAGTTAGGTGAAGGAAATTTTCTGACAAAATATAACTCGTGCATTGCAAATAATCTATAATTTTTGACAAATCTTCACTCATGCAAGTTGAATCAGAAAAATCACTCGTGCACTTCTGCTTTCGTGTTTTTTTCAGCTCAACTTGCATTCGGGCATATTTACCAAAAATTATCGATAATTTTCAATGCACTTGTTATATTACTACTGAAAATACTTGAAGAACTTTTGGTCAGAACATGATTATCAATTTTATTTACGTACTTCAATAAAAGTAGGCCATTAATGTATAAATACAGAAATGTAATGCGCAATGAAAAATTGAAAAACCAATAATTCTTATTACAAGTAAATAATAGAAACAGGCTCGTACTGATGATAATAGTAAGGTAATCTAATTTCAATTAAGCTAAAGCTGCCAGGTATATGCTTCATAAAAAAACTTTACACATTGATTTATGTGTGTCATCGATGGCGCACATTCATAAAATCCGAAACTGTATATTTGGCAAAGCCTAGAAGTCCCACAAAATTTAATTGCTACCATAAAACTGTATTCATACAGTGTTACAGTGCTAAAATGAAACATAAAATTCCAACAATTATTGCTTATTAGTAATCTATGCGAATTGTACCACCAGTGCTCATATGACTAGTCATAAATAACTGATTATGTTAAATGTCAATAAAAAAGTTTTTGAAAATACACACTACAGTTAGCTTTTCAAAGATTAGCGAATTTTAATTAGCCATTTTACAGTTTGCTAATATGCAATAAACTTCCTGTGTTACACAATGCTATTCACATTTACTCCACCAATAATTTTGTTACATAGCAAATAAAAGAAAAGCCTTTTTAAATTTATTATTGTTAATAATTTATAATCTCTAAATATTGTTTAATGTAACTGTAGTATAATATGCATATGTACATAATTATTATCATCAGTTGAGCAAATACATGAAAGTTATTTTCTAAAAATAAGGGCAAAAAACATGTTTTAACAATTTATATTTAAAAATTAACTGAGCAAATTATAACTACCTCAAAAATGTATGAACTAAAAGTGTAGTATAAATATGATAATTATTCATAATACAAAAACTTTGTTTGAAATATGTTTTCACTGTAAATAATTAAATAAATGAGCAACTGTGCGTAATAAAATATTTAACAACAAACCATTTCAGATGAATTATTTCAACTTACACAAAATATTTGTTTTTATGTTTATTGCAGTATATCTAGATTTATTTTTGGATTCAGACATTTTTTATAGTTATTAACTGTACGGAAATTTTAGTAATCCTTTTTAAATAAATTGTATTATGTTAAGGTTAACCCAAGTTACCTCGATTATACTCGTATAATAACATTTTAATACCATGTCTTAAACAGTGCTGAAAAACTTTTGTAAATATTTAGGAATACATCGCTTCCTTTGATCTCGAATAATTAAGTAACTGAATATAGTCAAAGGAAGTAGCATTCTTGAAATTTGCTTTAATTTACAAAGAATCAAGAAGATTAAAATCTCTAACGAGTATTCGCACATATCAATTAACAAGCAACTGTTTTGGTAACATCGACATCTAGTCAGCTATTTTAATGATTTGAATGTGATGGGCATGGTTACGATTTATTGTCCTGATTTGAAGTCGTTTTAAATCGTAAATAAAACTTTTTTGCTTCAACTATCAAGAAATTTTTTTAAACAGTGTTGGAACTAAAGTGCATTTTTAAAAGTACTGTTTTTAAATTGGGGTTTAAAATTTCTTGTTTATGGTTTAAGCAAAAGCTTTTTTATTTTATTTCTCAAATTTAGATAAACGAAGGAGAATGATATTTGGAAGATGTTTATTATTAAAAGGTTAACCATTGTAATATTTTTAATCATCTCCCACCTTCACAGAGGGCTGAAAAGTGCGACGCCTGTTTTTCAGAATTTTTTGGAGGCTTAAAATTTTGCAATTTTAGCCCCCTGTGACGGTGAGAGATGAATGAAAATATTACTATATGAAACCTTCTAATAAGTATAAGACATCTACCAAATATCATTCTCCTACATTTATTCAAATTTGAGAAATAAAATAGAAACCTAATTTTACCGCTCTCCTTTAGGGGGTTGTAAGTCCGAAAAGAGACGTCTAAGGAAAAAATTTTGTGTAAAAGACCCTCTTAATTTTCGATAAGGAATCACCTCCCGAATTTTTGTGTACTATTTACGAAACACCCTGTATATCTTTCTATTACAGTGTCTGTGCGCTCCTAGGTATTCGTAGTTTTGTTACATATTCTAAATGTATTTCATCAAGCCTTCGTTTACATTACAAAATTGTACCTGAATACCAAAATCAAGATCAGTCTGCTTTTACTAAATTAATTTATCTATTTGATTATCTAAATGTAATAAAACGAACGCATTATTTTCCCAGCATGTGTTTAATTACCGTACATATAAACTCATGAATGCTAATATGTTACTTTCTTAACTGAGAGGAAGATATTTGTCAATTTTTTATTTTGTTTGGACGTAGAACTGTTAAACCTCAACAGTTGCCAAGTTGCTGCAAGCTAAAATTCTTCACAAACCAACCTGTTGAGATAAAATCTATAGCGATGAACACAGAAACGACCAAGAGGAATGCGATGATAAATGAATTCAATTCTTCATACCTCCATTATCACTAGAACATTTTCAAGTAGCGTCCTAAGATAATTAGTTATTTATCTATTCGAAAAATCTGACTAGAAAAATATCACGCGCCTTATGATTTAGCTTAAAAAATATTGTCTTAACAAGCAAACGCACAATGAAAACGTGTTTGAAGTGAGATTTTACACAAACTAACAGGCGTTAGTTTAATTTTTGTCACAGTGTGTTGAAAGGTGGAATGTTCCATTATTGCATGCAAGCTAATGCTGAATAAATAAATGCCTCTGTAATACGTTTTTAACATGGAACAACACGTAAACCCTTTACTGTACAAGTTCCACGAATTTTTAAATCGGTAGCTAAATAAACAAAATATGACATGCCAACTTCGAGATAAAATTATAATTAATGTTTGGGCATATGAATCTGGGGAATTGCGTCCGACGCTGAGTTTAACAACGTAATACCAGTTCAGGAGGGATCGATCTGTGATAAAATTTATTAGTTTTCATTCAACATCGTTTGTGTTAAAACACTGCAGTGTCTGTTAAGCATCACTCCACTCTCAACAGCGTAATATTTTAAAATATGCATTGGTTTTCTCGTCCTCGTTAAAACAACTTATTGGAAATATTTCATCACAAAATGAGTTGCAAAATTTTGCATATTAAGATAAATTTATTACGTGATAGGACTAAGGTTAGATATTTAACAAAACTTTGACACTAATCTCAACTCTAACCCTTGCCATCTAGCATTCTCTGTTTCTGACAGTATAGAGGCAAAACTAAGTAATAAGCTGCTCAACATAGTAAAGTTGATATGTCTGTGTATGGTTTCTACAGTTGAGAAATTAAAATACACAACAGAATCTCGATTTACCAGCTTAAACGGTAAAAAATAATTGGTTGATCCAATAGCATCCATCGATAAATCAAAAAATTGTAGAAAAACGTACGAACACAAACTAAACGTAACGTAACATAGTCATTTCAGCAATATCTTTTAATTTTTTTTTAGATATGTTATGGTGTCTCAGTTAATTCACTCTCCAGATAAAACGATACCGGAAAATCATGCTGTATTATAAAAGAAATTTTGAAAGGAAGTGAAATAGTTTCACTACTTATTAGGACAATTTGTTTTAAGTTTAATCCATGTGCATAATATACAAGGTGTATGTTTTTACCTAAAGAACATCTATAATGGTGCGATTTCTTTTCTTACTGTCCAACGACACCAAAATCACTATCGTCACCATCCATAATTGAACAATAACTTAACAAACTACAAGTGAAAATTCACTTGGTGGTATAATGACGCTTGTTTGAAATCAACAAAACAACTCATCGCCATGGCAACCAGTTAATATCCAGCCTAGGCCGGTAAAGACAACTCATCGCCATGGCAACCAGGAACTTTTTGGCCTAGGGCTGTGAAGAGGGATTGTCCAGCCCTAAAAATTGATCGAAAACAAGTGATTTTCTGGACGGACGCAAAATATATATTTTACTTACCAGGGACGGTCACGATATGTTATCTGATTAAGGCTGTGTTTATTGCATCAAAACTAAATGTTTTGCAGAGTTATTCGTGCCACTGGCAATTTCCTTTGGAAAAATAGGGGAAAACTGAAAAGTTGAATAAGAAAAGTAATTTTTGCGATTGCGTTAGCCAAGAAGCCTTCAGAGATAAAATCAAAATTCTTCTATTTACCAATTCGCCCATCTTTTGCAAGTAAAAATGTTGCTATGATTTTGAAAAAAATTTAAACAGTACCGGAGAAAAACGTCAAAAACGAAACCCCTGCAAAAGCGCTATGATTTGAGAAGTTGTATACCTAAATCTATGCGACTTGCATAGGCGTTAAACATAGAGGAAACCGATTTTATAAGGGCCTTGTTTTTCGCGTTTTTCTTCGGAACCGTTTAAGATTTTTTCAAAAAATTTGAACCAATTTACTTGCAAAGGATGCGCAAGTTGGTAGCTAGAAGAATTTCAGTTTTATGTCTTACGGTTTTATGGCCAACGCGATCGCAAAAATTACTTTTATTATTCAACTTTTCAGTTTTCCCCTATTTGTCTAAAGGAAGTGGCCAGTGGCACATAAAACTTTGCAAAACATTTAGTTTTAATGTTCTGGATGCAATAAACACAGCGTTGATCAGATTCTAGCGAAAACATATCGTGATACTCCCTTGTTAGTAACTCTGATTTGCAAAACTATTTTTTGCTTCATTTTTGAATAACGTTTTTTATGACTTAATTGGCTTGTTTATCTTAAAGCAAAATATGGGTTAGTGGTTTCTCACTATTTGAAATTTACAATGTCACAAATATTTCTCGTACATGTACTTATACCATGTGACAATAAAAGTTTATTATCGTTAAAAAAATTGCTGGATAATACCGTTTATTTTACAATAAATAGCCTATAAATTAAATAAGTTATGCATAACAAAACGTCTCTGGCATTTGTTACCGTTATTTTGTAAAACGTCAACTTAGACAATCGACCTAAAAGCAATTATAAACATTATTTTAATTCAATACTATCTATTTTATGAACTACTCTTTTTGAATGTTGTATTCTTTCAGTGGCTAGCGGTTAATTGCCCTAATAAAAGTTATTTTAAATTAGGAACTTTGTTAATATTTCAGTTATATTTTACCGTTTCATACACAAAGTAATTCTTTACATTAAAAGCAGGT
The DNA here is from genome assembly GCA_947652605.1 of Elmis aenea. Taxonomy (NCBI): domain Eukaryota; kingdom Metazoa; phylum Arthropoda; class Insecta; order Coleoptera; family Elmidae; genus Elmis; species Elmis aenea. The sequence goes on along the minus strand of OX393578.1, from coordinate 10,870,905 downwards.
TAAATAAAGTTATTGATTAAATTCTTTTTACACGATTATTCACTTTTCTAATAGTAGTTCATCCAGTTAGTCGTAGCGATGTTGTTCTTTCTGAACTTAATACGGAATTTCAACATGAGTTTGGTAAAACTGAGGCACATCTCTCCAGCTGACTCCTATTTCTTTAACACTCTGCCGCACTTCATTTTTCTACTTTGTTCTTGGCCTTCCTCTGCTTTTTGTCCCTCCATCTTCAATTCCATCCCATTTTTGTGTACCTGCTTTCTGGCATGCGTAAGTAATATTTATTATTAGCGTGATAGGAGATATTCTTCTATTTGGACTTTTCAATTGGGCCTGTTCTGCAACTATTGTTCGTAAATAGTTCTTGTTTTAACATAACTGTATGTAATGGTTTTTCGTCTCTATTTTTTTTTACATATATGCTCACATTGTATCATTTTAATACCCCTGCACCTCTAGAGTCTAGATTATGCAGAAAGTATTTTTCGTACGGAAAAATACAGAGAATGAAAAAGTGAAACGTCGATGAGCAGTACTTAAGAAAAATTGCCAATATTTATCAAACGTCCGGCATTGCCTTTTGGAATTTATAACAAGACTTTGGTCGTATTTTCATGTACACTGAATTTTGCTTGTTACTTTATTATTTTCCCTATAAAAGCTAAACCTCATCAACTTAAGTTAATGTTTAAACAGTTAGCATTGGTGTTGATTCACATGCGTTTAATATAAATTAGGAATGATCCTAAATACGAATTGTGAAGAAGATTATTACTTTTAGTGTTGCGTTAACTAAAATAGACTAAATTTGAATTTAAATACAGTTGTACGTATCCAATATTTAACCCAAAGAAAGTCGAGTATTTCTAGAAGCATAGACAAGGAGTTTAACTGCAGGTTCATGTTTTCCTGCTGCATTTACCGCATTTTTGCGTGCTATTCCATATAGTTCTACTTTCAGTGTTTTGCATATAAAATAGGTTGGTTCTTAACCTGAATATTAAACACTCCGACTCTCAACCAGCAGTGACCTTGAACTCTATAACAACAATGCACAGTTATAGCGTAATAATTGTTACAACCGTGATGGTGGAAAAAGTTTAAATTCTTTTTTTTTATTTCCATAGACGTGGAAGCTTCGTTATTTGATTTAATATTTAAAACCCCTTTGGGTATGGTGGCAGTGAATACTGACCAAAGGCTACTTCAATGTATGTACAACGTACTTCCACTGGGCCAAGGTAACGGGATCTATGACGTCACATAGAGAGAGACAGTCAGCTGTTTATTAAGGAATGCGTGCACCGTTACATAAGAAGCTCCATCAGCTTCCTTTGGGAGACTGCGATCAGCTTTATTTACTTATTTTTGGATTCCTGAATGAATAACAGTAGAAATACATTAGTTCTCCAGCGTTCAAATCATGGTTGTGGGCTAAAATAAACACTGTTTTTTAATCACCCATTTATTGCTTGCGTTAATGTTAAAAAGAATTTATAACAAAATACTGTTACGAAAAAATCAAACCATGTTCGTTTTCGCCTACGTACGAACATGTAAGTCAAACTAAAATGATAAACAAGAACGTGATTTACACCTTTTATATCGTTATTACTTATTAGCAAGTCCATCTCATCAATTCGAATACCCTAATAGGAACCATTTTGTCTTGAAAACATGTTTATTTTTTTATTGAGTCTCATAACATTTTAATTCTGAGTTTTATGAACTACATACATGTACATCTTAATTTAACTGTTTTGGTACCCACGATTTATTTTACCGGTTCAGCAAATAAACAGAAATAAAACAGTTTATATGTAATGAAAAATATGTATTTTCACAAAATTAACAATCACTAATGAATTTTGCTTAAAAATAATTAACAGACTCTGCAACTAGCAAGTATAGGTTTAGAAGGGAGCATTTTAATGTTATCAAAATTTCCGTTACCCTCAAGTGTTCGAAGCCAACAGAAACAGAAACGATTTCGTAAATTTGTTGCTTTATTCAATTTTTAAAATGGTTTAAATGTAAATCTTACTTAAAGAACAAAAGCATCCTTAACGATTTGATTCATTAAAATTACCGAAAAACTTTAACCCTTAAAGACAAATGCTTCCTCTTGGTTATGATTATGAACTTATTTAACTGTTAACGTTATTAGTGGCTAATAGGGTTTCTTTCCCGGGATCCCGGGAACCCATTTTAAGCTATTTTATATTTCCCGGGAAATGCTTTTTGTCCCGGGAATTCCCGGGATTTAAAAAAAGTGTTATTTTCGTTTATTTTGAGCTAAGATCTTTGTAATACCATCATAACCTATCAGAATCTATTATAAATTTCTTTACTAACAGTAAATTATGGACAAACTTTATTTTTATTTCAAAATAATTTTTCACTTTTATTTTTTTGCTTTTGGTTTGGCGTAAAGAAGCCCGGTCTCCATGACAAATTTAATATCTAAAACACTTTTACAGTTTTATTTTTGTGTACCCTGGTAATGCGAAGCTAAATAGCTTATAAATGAAATTTTATTGATAAAAACGATCTTTCTTTGCTGCTAGATGCTCTTAAGGCAATTTCACCTACAGCAATAGAGACTGAGAGACATTTTATACAGCAGGACTTTTTGTTAATAAATCAAGAAAAAGACTAAGTGATCGAAGCACAGACCAACTTTGTTTTCTTAAATCACATTACAAAAGTTCATTGTAAAAATTACATTATTGTGTACATAAATATGAAATTGCAATAGAAAGGTTATATTTCGCAAAGTATGTTTCTCTCACCAATATTATGTTATTATTATAATAATCATGAAGCAAAATGTATTACATATATGACTTGGAGTTGTTTTTAAGTAATAAACCGGTACAAAGGCAAAATGTTCAAATATGAGAAACCCTAGTGGCTACTGTTAACTTATTTTCTTAAGAAGTTTATTCAGAAAATCTAAGTTATTTTAAGACTGTTTTTTTTACATTTTTTAGGAATTAGATCCAAAAACGTTTTTTTTTTTCGTTTGTTTCTAATACTCTCTTACCCGATGTGATTTTGATTGTGACACAGTGATCTTTAGTCTCTGTCGTTCAGCCTAAACTCTAAACTGTTTTGATTCGTATGTACCTACTGTTATTCTCATCTTTTTATTTTGTTTCGTAATTTGATATTTTCAATGCTCAACGTCTTGCGTTTAATCCGTTTTGGTTCATGACTCCTATAGTTTTTTTTTTAACGAAGCCTCTTCCCACAAAAAGTACATATTTCAAACTAGTTATGTAACTTTATAAAATAACGAATCCTAATAATATAAAAAAATATGCACTAAAGAAGCCGTATCTTAATATAAATAAATGTATTCTATTTAACTATTCTTTTTTTTAACTTAGAAAGTTGCTGTAGGATTCCTATTTTTTAGGAGATTTAATCCAGATAATACTGATTTGGTCTAATTTGCAGTTTATTTACAATAATTTCTATAAGTAATGTATTTCTCAAGAAGAAAAATAAAAAACTTCTCTGTTAGGAAAAAAATGCATTTTTTATAATTTTTTGTAGCATCACAGTAACAGACAACCTTTTAGATAACTATCGTTTTTGTGACCACTTGCACTATCTACAACATTTTTTCGTTTTTGCCTCGTTTTAAATATTTTCGATTGAAATTCCATAGATTCTTTGTAATTTTATACACAGTATAATATCGACACAAATTATCAATTTAAAATCTATTGGTAGTTACTTTATGAGTGTTGACTAACAGTTTATATTTTTATCTCTTTGGAAGAACATAAATTCTCCACATCAGACACATTCACTTAACAGCAGGTGCCATCTAAACGCACGATAATTAACTATTATACCATAACTACGATATGTGTTTATGTCGCGCACAAATTGTTATTTCAGGGAAATAGCTTTTGCTAGGGCAAAAAGCTTTAGAACGCGGATTTCGATTTAAACTCTTTTTGATTAGAAACGAATGCTACGTTCACAAATACCAAACATAACTCACAAGGAAGGGGCACGATATGTTGTCGCTGGAATCTGTTCCAAGCTGTGTTTATTGCCTCAAGAACATCAAAAAACGTTGTTTTGCAGAGTTATGTGTGCCTTTGATGATTTACAGAGGCAACACAGGGAAAAACTGAAAAATTAAATAATATAGTTAATTTTTGCGATCGCGTTGTCCATGAAACCGTCAGAGATAAAATCTAATCCGGAACCGTTTGGAATATTCTCAAAAACTTTGCACCATTTTGCTTCCAAAAGATGCGCGCATTCGTAAATAGAAGAATTTTGATTTTATCTCTGACGATTTCATAGACAACGCGATCGCAAAAATTACCTATATTATTTACTTGTTTAGGTTTTTCCCCTATTTTTTCAGAATAAAATGGCCAGTGGCACGTAGGTATAACTCTACAAAACATTTAGTTTTAATGTTCTTGGTGCGATAACCACAGCCTTGATCAGATTCTAGCGACAACATATTATATTACCCTCCCTTGTAAGTTTGGACCAGTAATAAAGGGTCAGGTTAGAAGTTAGCTAAAGATTTTTTGTAAATAAATAATGAACATAAACCAATAGATTAGCTTTTATAAAAATAAACCTTTAGGGTGTTTCTTAAATATTGCGAAAAAAATTGGGAAATAATTCCTTATCAAAAATTAAAGAGGGGCTGATAAAAAAGCCAACAGAGGTCGCACTTTCCAGCCCCTTGTAAAGGTTGGAGATGATTAAAAATATAACTATGGTATACCTTTTAATAAGTAAAAAAACATTTACCAAATGTCATTCTCCTACATACATTCAAATTTGAGAAATAGAATTAAAACCTAATTTTATCGCTGCTCTTTAGAGGGGTGTAACTCCGCAAGGAGACGCCTAAGGAAAATACATATATAAAAGCCCTCCCTTACTTTGCGATAAGGAATAACTTTCCGATTTTTTTCGCAATATTTATATATTTAAAAATAACAGTATAAAAGTTTTTGAAAATTACATTTCAATACTTAAATAAGTTCGTGCAAGTAACATCTGCATTGTCGTCACAAGGTTTTCATACTGTACAGTGTACACGCTAATGTTATAACCGTATTTTTGTAAAGGAAAAAAAGACTACTATAGCTATTAACAAATTTAAGACATTTGTAAGATATGTTTATTATTCTTTAATTTTGTTAAGATTGTTTAGGTGTAAAGTTACTATATGAGGTGGTTTATACATTTTGTAATTACAAACGACATTATTGAAACAAAGTGTTAAATAATCTATTGTCAATCTAATCTCCAAGCAAATTTCTTTAGACTTTTCAGTTTTTAAATGTTAAAATTTTTTGAAAGTAGGTACTGTTTTCATAAAAATGCAATTTTCACGAAAACTGTTGACTTTAGACCCATATAACCTTATACATTTTTTGAAATTTTGAAGAGGAATATATAAATATATAAAATATACAGGGTGTTCCATAAGAAAAAGTATAACTTTGATATGCTACTCATTTTTGGAGCACCCTGTATGTGTGAAAATATTTGTAAAATGTAGCCCTTATTTACACATAATCTAACTGCAACAGAAGTTGGAGAATATATGCCGTTTCGCCTAATAACTCTTGGGCCCATTTTGTAGAACAGACTGTATACATATTTACTTGTGTTTTAGTACATGAATATGACGTGAACTAGATATGACTATTAAAGAATATTTTGAATAACTTACACATACCTTTAAAGAACACCGCTCTTGAAAAATCTTTGATGAAAACGTAAAAAATGAATTCAAAGCAAAAAAATAAATGTTAAGTTATTTTTTACATTAGGTTCTATTTTATTTGTAAACGTTTAAATAATTTGATACACACAGCGTAAATTTTGCCCTAAAGTATGTAATTGAGTGCCAAAATTAAACTGAAATGATCTCTTTTACCTTCCTTGACTAAAAGTACATAAAAAAATTTAAAATCTATTTTTTACACATAAAGTATGTACAATAAAAAACAAAATTTTGATATTATTTACATTTTGCACCCTTTTTACAAACATAACGTAGTAGAACTTAAATATTTTATGTACCAAATAAACATAAAAAATAGTATTTTTCATGTTTTTTCCTTAACAACTTAATGAATTCTAATAAATCGTTTTTCTGATTCATTTATTTGTATTAATAAGCCTAAATAAAATTACTTATATTGTCTGTTAAGTATATCTTATCTAAATACTAGATAAATTTCAGGACTCGCGTATATTCATCAAGAGATGAGGGTCTTGAATCAGGTAGTGCATTTAGACAAAAATTCTTTGAGCACACAAAGATAAATGATTTTTAATTAAGCTAATTTACGTTAATTGAATTTTTGTGTTCATTTACTTTTATACGCGCATTTTTCCGATCGTCGTTAATTTACGAACAAAGCCCGGGGGAAAATTAATTTTTCCTACAGTTAAGACAAGCTTAATAAAATTTAAATTGCCCCTAGAGTTTTTTTATAAATATGTGCCTTATGGACACAAACGCTGAAACCTGTTAGTTTATATCTACACTAACCAAACATCAATATACAGTGTGTCCAAAAGGTATGGAATATGCTATATATCTCAGTAAATATCCACTTTAGGGACAAATGTTTTGAATAAAAAACATCATAAGAATTAAATTTTTTTGACGAAATCTACAATAAGTGTGCAAACTGTAAACCATTTACAGCTTGGCAATGATAAACTCGGTTTTTAAAGCCGTTTATAACATTCCCAACCATTTCAGGTGTAATTTCTCTAATACGATCTTTTAAATTTTCGATATTCTCCGGCCTCTTAGCATAAACTTAATTTTTAAGGTGACCCCATCATTGAAAAGAGAAAAAAATCCTCTATCAAATGAGTAGGTATAATATAGGGGTACCTTGCCTTTTTCATGGCGCTTTTGATATTCGAAAAAAAAAATTGTCTTATGGTGGAAAACTAAGTAGGTAGGTACCAAACAACTTTTATTCAAAACATTTTTCCCTAAAGTGGATATTTACGGAGATATATAGCATATTCCATACCTTTTGGACACTGTATTAAATAATATACAACGGAATTTATTGTTAAAGATTAGTTAAGTTAGACAACCAACAAAACAACTAAATGTTAATGTATAAATAAAAGGAACATATTTAATAGTAAATCTAACATCTAACAATGACGTATTACTTAAAAATTTATTAGTTGTTATGGTTGCCCAACTTCTTCCATTAGCAATAGGTACGTACATCTCAATATGAGAAGCGTCATAATTTTTTGGCGATCAACGTTAATACTTGATTTAGTGTTGACACAAATAAACAATCATGACTACTACAAAATGTACTTTTATAATTGCTAGCTTTGAAGTTCATTTTTTTTGCGTCTTATATAAAATTGTGAAATGTTTTCGCAAGAGATGCGTTTAATGAAACCACGTTATATTATCGATCAAGTACTTAAATACGTTAGTGTGTGTATTATTGTCATTACCGAACTTCAAAATGTTAAAATTATCGTAGCATAGGATTTTCAAATTATAATTATCATAATTTCAATTCGTAATAAAATTTATTTAGTTGAACACTAAAATCCTTTTAGCTTGGCTATAAAGATAAAATTCTTCAACCTATTACTCATTACATACCACGCAATTCCAAACTATTTTTAAACTTTTGATTTATTTTTGCCAGTCGTATAAGACCAGCAGTAATCCAAAATATGCGAGAAATGTAAAATATTTAGGTACGAAAATTAATACAGAGTTCGATACAATGCTACAAAACACACCGTTAATTTTTTTCTTTTCTAACACAACTCATAACCAATTACAACTCGAGATAATTCGATTACAGAAGAAGTTAACAGTAAATTTAAGGGATGAATAAATATTCTATCAGGAGTAATTCCTGGGTAACTCTTCCCAAAATATGACAAAAATATGCACTCACACTATTTGTTAGGAATATACTTATGTAAATAAGGCAAACATCAGACAAATTCTTACAAAAGAAATATAAGTATAACGTGAATTTTTTTATGTTACAGGAACTGCAGGAAGAAATATAAGGAATCTACCATGCGTTTCAAGAAAAAACAACCTAAAAGGCACATGCATGTTTGCGATAGAATGTGTAAAAGCCAATGGAACACATTTAGGAACATGCATAGATAGGTTTTACTTTGGTTCATGTTGTCGAATAGATCCGATCCACGAGGTTGTGGGAAACACCATAGACACAGCCATAATTCCATCAAGAGAGCCACCTAGTCGATTATCAAGTACGACAGAAAAACCAATATCGAACGAAATAATAAGCGCACCACAAAGAAAACCCACGCTAACGACAATTAAACCACAAACAACTTCTACAACACAAAGCGAGAGAACTGCCAAACCAACTACGTTGCAAACTGCTACAGTATCATCAACTAAAGTATCAACAACTAAAATTCCAAGTTTTGGAGAAAAAATAACAACTACAGCAAAAACCACAACCACGACGGCAAAGTCACCAACTACAAAATCGCCTTTAGGTTTATTAACACCAAGTCCAGTTGTACAAGAAGCGAATGTAGCTGAAACAACGGAAGTATCCAACAAATTTTCCACGTTCCAATCTGTTGATAGTATTACAACAACCACTACACCTGTGAAAACTTCTTCACCACTCATACAATCAACGCCTTCTCCAGCAACGACAGTAAAACGACCATCCAGTGCAAATCCGTTAGTTAATAAACCATCACAGCGACCAGCTTCCACAACTACATCACAAACAAAGCCCAAACCAACTAAACCACCGTCCAAAACCACACTAGCACCAACAACTAGACCAGTCCAAAGCAAAACAACTGTAAAACCAACGCCGTCCAAACCAAAGCCAGGAATACGTCCGGTAATTACACCCAAACCGGTACAAACGAACAAACCAACACCTAAACCTGTAGCCACGGCCTCTAAAACAACGAAAAAACCAACAAGCGAAGTCACAAAACCTCCACTAAAAATTACCACCACAAGCAAACCTCTTACAACTGTACAACAGTCGACACCAGCCAAGACAACAAAAGCGCCAACTAAGGCAACGACAACAAAACAAACTACTAAACAACCATCAACAACAGCACCAACCACCAAATTAACTACACCAAAATCAACGACAACTAGATTTACCACCACCACAACAGAAAAAGTAACCTCTGCAAGTACGTCAAAACCAGTAACAACCCAAAAACCTGCGGTTACCACTGAAAAAGTCGTCAGTACCGCGACACCAACAAAATACCCAGCAACATCCATCACAACAACAAAAATTGCACCTAAACCTTCTCCTACTACCGAAAAAATAACAACGACAACCAAAGCAAGCGAGAAACCAGATTCAAAGTTAAACGTAACTTCTGTTTTGGAAGCAGTTAATGGTAATCTTGCTACTAACGAAATTGAACAAGAAAAACCTACAAAACAACCTCCAGGTTTAACTACAGCTCCTGATTCAACCACAAAACCGTCGCTAGTCACCTGGACAGCAGTCGACCAGGAAGTATCTTCAAAACCAATAAACGCAAGTGAAGGTGAGCAATAGATTCTAAATTACGTGCTTCATGTTTTCAGTTTTCATTTAGACCAAACAAAACGACATGTATGAAATATTATAACTCAAATCCCAAATTGCTACTTATAATATGTAGCCGTGGAATATAAGGTGATAGATTACAGTAACAAGGATACCCTATTAATGTAAGTCGTCCATTATTCCGTTATTTCCTGCGAATATGCGAGTAATACGCCGAGAGCAATTACTTACACAGTGTATTAAAAGCAGTCGGCATATAAATTTATGTGACGTTAAAGATTTTATCGCTCTTAATGCTATTGTATTCAACTGTAAGTGGTTTATCAAGCGGAACAGTTTTTGATATTCTTAACGGTGTCGTTTGTTCTTCTTGGAAGGATGAATATGAAATGCAGAAATGAAATATTCCAGTCGAGTTGTATTATGTTCACAGCTTACAGTTTCAATTTCACATGCAGTTTCATAATCTGTTATTTTAGGGAATAATGTAAACAAAACTGTGATCGGAAGAAGATGTCATTTACATCATACATAAGGTTAGATAAGGCTCTTCCCTTTTTAAGGTGCAGGATAGACCAAATTCGAATGTTTTACGGGATATCTTGGTTACGATAATAGTTAGCGGAAATCTGGTACAGGTTTCTTGGGTCATTTTTTTGAGAAACGAACGCCTATTTTATGCGATTCTTTTTAATCACTTTCCATTATGGCACTATAGACAAAAAATTAAATTAATAATTTACTTTAACTTCTTCATATATAAAAAAGAAGTAGATGTTATCTAGGTATTCATAAGCATTTTGAAGCTTAATTAATGAGATTTTTTTTTTAATTTTAACGACCTTCATTTTTGAATTATGAAGTAAAGTTATTATTTTTTTTAATTAAAATTATTGTAGGCCATGTATATGAAAAAGCATTTTTTACATTTTTAAATATACAGGTTCTTTCTTAAATATTGCGAAAAAATTCGGTGGGCAATTTCTTATAGGAAATTAAAGGGGGTTTTATTTTTTTTTCCCTTAGACGTCTCCTTTCGGAGTTACACCCCCCTAAAGAGGAGCGGTAAAATTAGGTTTTTCTTTTATTTCACAAATTTGGATTAATGTAGGAGAATGATATTTGGTAGATGTTTTATAGGTACTTGTTAAGCGGTTTTCCACATTTATATTTTTAATCATCTTCACAAGGGGCTGAAAAGTGCGACCCCTGTTTGTCTTTTTAATCAGAACATGTTTGAGGCATGAAATTTTGCGATTTATTCAAAAATTGTTTTTATCCTTTAACTTTTCCTACAAAACCAATAGTTTTTTAAATTAAACGAGTGAACCTGAACCATTAAATATTCTAAAATAAAACTATGTATTCATTTTGCTGGTAACCATGGTTTGTTTATGTTCATGCTGAGTAGAATTGACGGGTGTTATCGTGTTGTCACCTCTTAAATTTCAAAATGAAATACACTCTTCAATTCCACCCAATATGAACATTAACTAACCATGGTAACCACCAAAATGTATAGATTTATTTTAGAATATTTAATGGTTCATGTTCACTAATTTAACTTGTTACTCAAAAACTATAGGCTTTGCAGGAAAAGTTGAACATTTTCTAAATAAACCAGGTTTCAAAAGATTTTTTTCTTATTTGCGAAATCTCAAGCCTTCAAAAAGTCCTGATTAAAAAAAAAAACAACACATGTTGCCATTTTCAACCCCTTGTGAAGGTGGGAGATAATTAAAAATATGACTATGGGAAACCTTTCAATAAGTATAAAACATCTACCAAATATCATTATTCTACATTTATCCAAATTTGAGAAATAACATAAAAACCTAATTTTACCGCTCCTCTTTAGGGGGGTGTAACTCCGAAAGGAGACGTCTAAGGGAAAAAAAATCGATAAAGAATTGCCTTCCGAATTTTTTGCGCAATATTTAAGAAGAATATATAGTTTTATATATTTATTGCAAAAATTAACTAAGATACCTATGGCTAATTTTGTGAAAATATAATCATTAAAGTTTTCCACAATTCGTAAACAAGTTATGTTTGCAATTAATAAACAACTATAAGCCTCATTAACAAAGAACCATTATCAGATTTTTGCTTACTATTATGGTAACTGAGATACAAATTCGAATTTGGTCCTTGGCATTTAATTCGTCTTAAAATTCTGTCCCCCGTTGCTAATTTAACCGACTATGTAACTCTTATAATAACAAAGTAACCCATACAATACAAGTAGATTATTGTAACCCTGTATACAATTGTAGTGTTTTGATGAGTGTACTATTGCAACTTTTTGCTTAAAAGCAATAGAGTTATTTTAAAATTGTTATTTATATTGAAGTAAAAAAATAATTTTTTTAGCGAGAACTTTTTAAAAGTAGTTTAGAAATAAAAACTGTACAATAAACGCAACGAAATAATTTAAAACATAATATTAAAAAAATGGGATGGATATAAACGATCTAATAATATAAATAATAAATCTATTTTCTAAACAGGTTCACAAATGCAAATCCACTATAAGAATTACATAAAAGTTGCAAATGGCAAGTCTAAATAAAGATTCCACGATTATTTTTCTAGTCGTTACTCGTAACTACAAACCTACTTATTTGTACAATCGCAAAAACAGTTCTAAATTGCTTCCATATTTGTCTGCCAGTACCCTTTTGACAATAAAACCCCATTATTTAGATGTGTATACTTCAAGTTATTTGTTGACATTTAATTTTCGAATATCATCCAGATTTCCCGGAAAACAAGATAAATGAGGTTTCAGAAGGGGCTTCTGTTGTTTAGACGATGAAAAACGATGTGCCTTGTTATTATATTTCTTCCACACGAATAAAAGTTGTCATTTTTTTTGTGTTACGGCTTCAGTTCTTTACGTTTAATGAAGCTTGCATCAGTAATTCAGTCATATACAGACTTCATTATTAACTTATTTAATATTCTTGCTGGTGATAAACATGTACATAGATAATTGCAAGTATACAGGGTGTCCCAGTTAACGTGAACCGCATGGGGATCTCGTAAACGGTAAGAGATGCAGAGTTGGTTAAATGAGTCAAAATGATCTATGATTTGAGAGAAATTATTCCATTAAAAAAATCTTGAAAAAATTTATAGTTTTTGGGCTATTTATCTATTTATCTTCATTTGTTTTTGTTATTTTAACATTAACTTTCTTATTTTAAATACAAGTCGAAGTTGGCTATGACACCATTAAATAGAGAATCTTTTTCTCGTTTCATTGATGTATAGGTTGTTCGGTTTATCTTTAAAAATAAGGAAGTTAGGTATTACAATATTATTGTATTTGTCATGTTTTTCAATGGCCACTTTGATTAAATTTTATATTTGGTATGAATTCGCTCTGACATAAGCCAAGTTGTAAAAGATCATATTTTTTTTAGACTCCTGTTTCTATCAATATTTTTATAAAAACTTAAATAACTCAAGAAGCGAATTCAATTTTACATCTAAAAATCTTAAAATATACTGAGCGTTCTACTTAAAAAAAAAACAACAAATTGACGCGAAAACAAAACACTGTGTATAGTTGAAATTAATTTAAGGTTATATAGTAAATGACCACAAATAACTTTTATTTAAAACTTTTTTTGTAAAGTTGTCACAAGACGAGATATTGATCCGTTACGTTACTTTTTGTAAACACTGTATAAAATAATGCAGTTACTTACATTGATAATATAAAACTTACATGGTAAATAAATTGCGTCAGAATCAAAAGAACTTGTATGATTTTAACGTTCCTAGCAAATCTATAAAAAATGGACCGACATAAAATAAAATGGGTTAAGTTTTTAAGTAATTACATCATAAAATTATTTGATTACTTCCATTGCGTATAAATACCGATAAAGCACGATATACGTTTTTTTGCCTTACCTAACAAGGGTTTATGTGCAGAACTGCATAATTAATATACATTCGAAGCAATCTACATGTTCTCTAATGGATTCACTACGTAGGAGACACATCTGTTGAGCATGGTTTGGCTTTTTAAAATATTTAGAAATGCTTTGGATAAAATAGCTTTCCTGCTACCTTACAAGAAAATCGAAAAACTCTAAGTAGTGTTTTGTGTACGTTTTGTAAAAAAAATTACTTGCTACAGTGTACAGGGCGTCAAAATGGGTATGTCGCTTATTTGATAAGCTATGAAGTCGAACAAATTGAGGCGGATTTACATAGGTGATGAATTTAAATCTGAAATGAATATGGTCATCGCACTATTAACGCATAGGGGCTCAAGCGTTCTTGTTACACCACTGTCTAAATTAATGTATATTATCACTTGAAAATAATTATGTGGAAGTGTAATAACAAATGATTTACTTGTACAGATGAATGGAGACCAATCACAACTCCAGATGGATGGATTCTTTTACCAAGCGTAACTACAGCACCTGAAATCACTTTATCAAATGCAACAATTACGAACGACACATTTGGTGCATTGTCTACTGCCAGTCCTATTAGACCACCGACTAACATAACTACTTCTTCAGGCTACACAACAGAACAAAGTTTGTTGATCACACAATCTACAGAATATAGTCCTAACGTCTCATCAACAACGGAAGGTTCACTCGACTCAACACCTCAACATGTGGTGAATATGAGCGATTTTACTGATGGTAAGATTACCCACTGATACTTTTATATGTGCTATTTACAACGAGAATGGCGACCATAAATCTTTTTAAAACATGTATTTAGTGTTATGGGAGCAGTTTCATTTTATACTATTGCTGTAAAGCAATGAAAGGGTATACTGAACCTATAGCGTAAAGAAATAAACAAGAAGTTCAATTAAAAATTATAGTAGAATTGCATATAGTTTAATTCCATTTTTAACGCATAAGACACAAAGAGTTTCAAAATTTACCGCTGGAAATTATATAATACAAACAAATACTATTTGGTATGTTAATGATAATACATTTTGCAATACATGAATAATTAAAAGATAAAAGCAGTACTATTAATTAGAAGATTAATTCTTTTGATTATAAAAGGTACACAATTAATGTCCTGGCTTAAATTTTCATATATATGTTGTTGCACATAATCGTAAAAGATATTTCTGCTCCACATTGTTTCTGTTATGCTTAATTTTTTTTTAAAAATACAGAAATTTTCCTTGATTTTGTTATATAAAAACAGGTGGGTTATTTGAAAACACAAAGAAAATAAATATTACTCCTATATTACTTTGAAAGACGATCTGGTTGTTTTAAGCGAATCAATCGACGTTGTCTTACAATGTCGTTGTTAAAATAATTGGAACATGCTTTTCGTCCAAAGAAAATTGTATAAAATACGTTTTAAGATTCGGAAAAAGCCTTTGTTTAGGATATGCTAAGCGCTTAAGTTCTTGCGACAACAAAACTGCCTAGAAAAATATTGTGGTAATAAATGTGATGTATGATGATAAAATTTGTCCACAGAAATACAATAACGAATCTGTACTGATCGGCAATTTAATATTTATTTCGATAATCGTAACACGTTATTTTTGACAAACAAGTATAAAGTGTTTATTGTTTTCGAAACCGCCTAATGTTACTGATAAATTATCAAATTGCAACAATCATATATTTTTAATATTGTTGAAAAATTTAAGCAAAAAATGGTGCAACCATAAAATTTGCCTGATTTGTCATTTGTGTAGCAGTCCTTGTTAACGAAGTTCATGCAAAAATTGCTTGTTTGCATATATTGCTGGAAGCTAAACGTATAAGGCAAGGGGACGAAGGATAATTTTTTTTATACTCATTTTATGCAGGTCAAAAAATAATCTAGAATCTTTAACACCTGCAGTTATTTTTTACTTTATTTAGCGAGGATTTTGGCTAATGTTAGGTGGTGCAGGTGTAACGTTTTAGGTAGCAAAGTGGTTAAATTTACATTTTATCGTTATTGAAAAATTATTTTTGCTTTTCTTAGTGGGTGAAATTAATTCTTAATCAACGACACAAAGCTGGTATAAAATTTATATTCAGTAAACATAATTTTTTAAGTTTTCATACGCAGAAAAATCAAAAGCGGTAAGAACTGGAGATATTGTAAGGTTTTCAAAAACTCTACCTATTTCACTTATTCAATGATCAGGAAATACATTCCCGAGATAAGAGACCACAGCTATACGACAATGTGACAATAATTATAATTGTTTACAGTGTTTGTAAGAGTAAATTGTGAATACATAGTTTCATTGAGGCTCGCGGTATTCTCCAAAGCTGGATTTTTTGTTATAAAGGAACCGTTCTTTTTTGAAGGTGATAATCGAGGTACTGTTACAGTAAAAACTGACCGTTACGCAGACATGCTGGGTGCTTTTGTCCTTCGAGAGTTGCGTAGATATTTCATTGATCCTGGCCTTTACTTTCAAAGAGATGGTTCAACAGCTTGCATTTTTTAAAGAAAAGCATAGTCACGGCGCGTAATGTCTACCAAAGACTTTTTTTTCTATTTAAAAGTATGTCGCTCACAATCAGTTTCTTCCAGATTGTGTCCTCAAAGCAAAAGTGCTTAAAAATCTATTAAATTGTCAGGAAATCGGTTCAGAATAAAGTGTGAAAATTAATGCTACCATTTTCTTGCCTTACTAATTACAACATAATGTTACAAACTTTGACACAAAGAGATATCACTTACAAACCATAAAATATTGGTCATCTCATCCGGTTCTCAGACACCTAAAATACTTTAAATTAAATTCTAATTCAAAATTAAATTTTATATTGCACTTATTAATTTTTAAGACACAATTTTTTAAGGTCTCCGTTCGATCGGTTCCTTAAAACAAGCGAATTTCAATCGAAACCACAACGTTTAGTATTTAGCATTCAAAACTGCTTATAAACATTGAACTTTAAGGTATATAGGTTTTTTGACCCGACATTTTATCAAAAACCATTAAAATAGTGATGAATATCTACTGTTGGCCTTAAACAAGATATTTTTGAAAAAAATGTAGTGGTCAGTTCGTAATTATGTTTGTTTTTGGAAATAATCCCAACAAATAGTATTTATTAATCAGAAACACTACATTTGTAGAACAAAAATGTTCCTCTTGAAGATGTTATGTATTTTATCAAACTGTTTTTCAAATGCCACTAGTAAATTTTTAAACAGATTTCAATTATTTTGTTTTGTTATTGTGAAATTAAAATCTTTTAATAATTATTATTTTGAGTAAAATTTCAAAACCTACGTGATATCGATAGGCCATTCACACACTAGAACCTGTATCAATTTATTTTTGCTAATAACGCTAATAAAGCAGTTTAATATCATCATCAATAAATCTTAATTGTGCATTAGGTTGCTTTCAAATCTTACTGACACGACATTGTTTAAAAAAAAATATTAACAAAGATATTGAAATGTTAAAATGACTGAAAAGATAAACAAATATGCTATCTAAATTTGACTTAAAACCATTTGAAATTTTTTTAAGATACACCATAACTTAATTTTATTTATTCCCTCTACCGCCAGGTATAGGACTGTTGAGTTGTGCTGACTTTTTCCCACGTCTTTTTGTTTTGTGCTAGCTGTTTTATCTCTTCCCATTTGATTTTTCTTTCCATTACCGCTTTGGTAACTTCGTCTAGCCAGGTTTTTCTCGGCTTACGTCTTCTGTTTTTTCCTGTGACCTTGCTTCATAGCCTTCTTTGGTTAACCTTCCTTCATTCATTCTATAAATATGTTCCAACCATCCTAGCCGGTTTTCTTGTATTTTTGATTAAACTGATTTTATTTTTAATTGTTTTCTATGTTTCATTTCTGATTCGATCTTTTTTGGTGTTTCCTTGAATTTTACTTAGATATCTCATTTCTGCTGCATTTACTTGGCTACTTTTTTTGTTTGAAATTGTCCATGTTTTACTTCTGTTTAAACGTGCCGGTGTTTCTACTGTTTTTACCACTTCCACTTTCATTCGTTTTGGGACTTTTCTATTTCCAAAAAAAAAAAGATCTTAAACTATTAAATATTCTTTCCATATTTCCCCTTCTTTCGCTTATTTCCTTGTCCATTCCTCCATTTTTCTCTATGACAACTCTTTAATATTTAAAGCTATCTACCAAAACTTAATAAACAGTTATATGCTCTTTTATGCAGATTTTGTAGCTATTTTTTAACATTTGAGGTTTGTTGGTGTTATTTCTAACAACAACAGATATTCAAGGTGTTGATGATCTTTGGAATATACTGTAGGTACACTTAAAATTGTTTGATCAATTGAAGGTCAACATACAAGTAAATGATCTTCTAGCAAAATCTATCGACATAAATTATGAAAAAACGCAATAAAAAAGAGTCAAACCATAATGACGAATTATTCTGCACAGGTACCCGAAACATTTAACATTGAAAACAACCTTTTTCGTCTATTAATCATGCAACCACTAACAATCAGTTTTAAGATCATAACCTTCCATCATATTTTGGTTTATTATTTCTCGCCGGTTTGTACGTACCGACTTCTTACAAGCGAAGCTTGTTATTTAGTGATCACCAGAACCATACATTACATATTTTAAATACTTAATTACTGTTTTGACCTAGAGCATATTCAATTTCACGTGCAAATAGCCGATAGTGTCTTTAACCCGGTCATTAACACAGAGCGACAAGAAATACGGTCGGTTTATTTTGATTTGAGAAGCTCTGAACAGAACAAGTAATGAATTATAAAGTTTGCATGATAATGAGCGGATATACCGATGAAGTTGTTCTGATGCGGTCTGTGAACGGCAGAGACGGACCTAATTCACACCATTGAACCAGCTACGCGTTAGAATAAACAAAAGACTGTTTAACAGCGACAACTGCGAATCGTATATAACAATAAGTATTTTTCATGGATACCAATTGTGAAATTGAAAAACTTTTTGCGAATTTTTGGGGGAAGAAAAACGTTAGTGTTCAAAAAGAATGATTTAATAATCCAAACAGATTAAAGTAATAAATAGTTGAACCTTTAGATTCAAAGGGAAGTATTTGAACAAAGCGTTAAAAAAAAACTGTATCCTTAACAATAGTTTTGAAGTGTCTTACATCAAGTCAACTTAAACAGTAAAATTGTTAGAATCCCTCCCTGTCTGGTTCACAAACCTTCAAGGTAATGCAAAGCCCACTGGCCACGCTGTTGCCTGAAGACATTAAAAATAAACAATTTTAGATCAAGTTTGCGCTCAGTTTTACCTCAGTGTAGATTCGCTGTTAGTTAGTCTTTATGTCTACGTTAAGAATAAAAAAAGCGAATCGAACGCCAATTTGTGGTTGATTACATTTTGTGGTTGTCTCTGTTGATGGAATGCAGTTCCGTACGTTTTAGTGCCAAATCTTCGTGTATTTTTTTATGAAACCAGCTTAAAAACCGTTCAAAAGTGAACATTTTTCGCCGGTTTTGTGTGTATCAACTTGTTTAAGAACCGAAAAAAGTTAACGAATTTTTTTTTTGGAAATCAAAGGCCACTTCATTAAATTGTGGTTGTTTATGTGTTAAATCTAATCGTGTCTACGTGTCGCTAATAAAATGACCATAAATAACAGTTAAAAACCATTAAAAAAACACAAGCAGAGTTTTAGAGATAAAATTACTTTTTTAAAAACCTGTGTTAATTAAAAGTTTTAAACAAAGACATTAATACGTTTATCCTAAGTAGCGCTCACATGTTTATCGCATTAAAACAATTGAAGCTAATTAAATATTGGGAAACACTCAATTGTTATTATATACGTAAATGCAACGGTATCAACTATAATACTTTAAAATTAATTAACGCACGCATTGAAGATGAACTATATATAGAATATACGAAAATAAACAACTTTCCCGATCATTAGGAGTAACCCGAGGCAATAAATAAAACACATCCTTCTGCTCAATACGTAGCCAAAGAAACACATTACGTTATTGTGCTTATAAATTCCATACGTACATGGAATTAAATTTACTTCGTTAATAGCATTGTGCGTTTGGATTTACCTTTAATTTTAGCTGTATTGTAATAATAAACAATTTTATGATGGTTATGTTAAGTTCTGCCCTTTTGTTGGCAACAGTATGTGGACGGAGGATGTATCCAGAAGCTCGTGTGGTGGGCGGTGAGACTGCAACATTCGGAAAATGGCCCTGGCAGATCTCCCTTAGACAATGGAGGACGTCAACATACTTACACAAGTGTGGGGCAGCTTTACTCAATGAGAACTGGGCTATTACAGCAGCCCATTGCGTTGATAAGTAAGTTGTGTAGCTATAAGAATGTTAACGAGGAAACTTTCTTTCATAATATAATAATTCATTTATTGGTATTTTATTAAAATCAGAAAACTGTTTTTACATAAAATATATCAAGCAAAGCGATAAAAAAAGCTTTATAATAATTCCTCTATGGCCTAATATTTTTTTTCGCAAAGTGATGCATGGAAGGGCTACGCGAAAGGTTTCAAAGAGTGCATGGTTGATTTTTTTTGGTACCTAATCAATGGGTTTTCAGAGGCAAAGAATAATTTAGTTAACAGCAAGTACAGCATGGTCCAAATTTGATGGGATTACATGGGTAACTCGCTTAATATTCAAGACAGAAAACGGTTAACGTACCAAAACAGTAAGACAAACTCAGAACAGTTTCCAAAAATATTTTATCATTAGCAGTTTTTGAGTTATTGGAAAAAACTGTTTTTTTGTCATATTTATATTGTGTCATATCTCCGTTATTGTTGTAAATATCGAAAACAAAATAGACAGATTATTTGTAGGTAGATATTTTTATGTAAAATTTGACGATACTAAAACAATTTTTTTCGCTCGCCGTTAAAAAGTTGTGAAACAAACTTTCCTTTTTTTAAATGGTAGCTATAGTTGGGTATGACCTATTTCAATTCCAATTTTTTTCTTATTCGAAATATATAAGGGTTGATGTATTTATTTTCAATATTATGCAATTTACAAAGGTTAATTAGTATTTTTCTTGAGAAAAATATAGTAGGCTGTAAAAACAAAGAAAGAAGAAATAGGTCATAGCCAACTATAGCTTCCATTTAAAAAAGGTAAGTTTGTGTTATAACTTTTTAACGGTGAGCGTTAAACAATTTTTTTTAGAATCATTGAATTTTACGTAACAATATCTAAAAATAACCTTTATCAATTTTTTTGACATTTACAACAATAACGGAGATGACACATTATAAATATGACACAATTTTTTTTTTTCAATAACTCAAAAATCGAAAATGATTGATTCGAAAACGTTTCTAAGTTTGTCTCAAAAAACTGCACATTTTTGGTAATTTAACCGTTTCTCAATCTTGTATATTAAGCGAGATACCCATGTAATTCCATCGAATTTGGACCACCCTGTACACATTATTATTATTAAAATATTTAAAACATACTTTTATGATTATTTTTTCTCAAAGTTTAACCAAAAATTGTACGAATTTTGAATGCATTATAAAACCTTTCCAATCTCTTGGTTTATTTTTGCAAATGGTTCACAAAGTCCCCAAAGAAGTATGCACCTGTGAGTTTGGAAAGCTTAAAATATCGATTTAATTACCAAATGGTTCAGCTATTTTTTGTCATATTTTGGGATTTTTTTATTTTTGAGTTTCGTTGCTCTGGCAACTAACTTTTTTCTTAAACTTATATTCTATTATATTGGCGATGTTTTGAGAAGATTTAAATCAGTAAAAAAAATCAAGGACTGTAAAAATATTTTATTTTATTTATTTAATTTATTGTTTCCATAAATATTTTTTAATATGCAGTTTTTTATTTTTGTAAACATTTTACGAGAAAGCTAGTAGTTGTCAATACATTGTAATCTATGTTTATTATCGTGGTTTATTAAGCGATAAACCTTACATATATATTGTGCCTGCAATGATAATTTAGAAACGTTTTCGAATGAGATCACAAAAAAACAGAAATGTAATAATTTATATTTCGAAAATTATTGAAATATAAAAAGGAAGGTGTCAATCTTAACAACAAAATGATACAAAATAGTGACTTTAAATTCCAGTTGATTAATTTTGTTCATAGAAAAAATAAAATATTATTTGCCTTAACCCTTTGAGGACGAAGTTAATTTTTTCCTAAGGAATTGGATTTTGTTAGGATTTTTAGAGAAAAATGGACATATAACATACAAATTTATTGAACAAATTTTTTTTTAATGTACAGTTTTTACAAAAACAGATGGTTCCAATAAGTAACCACAAGGCAATAGAAACAAATTTATTTTTCATGAAAAATTTATTTTTCTGTGGCATTTCGACTTCAGCTCCTATTAGACCACTTGCCACAACCAATTTAAAATCTTTCAAAGATATTGCCACAGAACATAGATATTGCTGTTTCAGCTTAATTTAAAGATTATAAAAGCATTGACAACTGTCAAATCTAAAAAATTTCAGAAAATTCTATGCCACTATTTTTTACTTTTCCGATCTAGATCGTAGCAAGCTTTAGCATATTCGTCTTATCTACATATCCCATGTGTCGATTGTAAATTTTTTACTAATTTTAGGCATTTCACTGTTTCTTTACTTCCCGTCTTCTTGCTTTCTTTGAACATTTTCTTCGTCATTCGGGTTGTGAAAATTGCTAAGAAATAAGATGGGCTTATCCATCCATCTCAATGCTAAGATACCTTCCTGACTCATCCTCCAATCGAAATCTCCTCTTTTATTAATTTTCTTTTCGTTTTCGAAATCTGTAGAAATATTTTTTCTGCCTTTTCTAGGTCTAGTGGTACCATATGGAACCATGTAATTAAAACGGCAAAAAGATAAATAAATCTACATTTTTCAACGAAATATTTATAGAGTAATATAGTTAATATGGTAAAGTTATAATGCAATGCATTACTTACTTATTATTGTTGATAAATTTACACTTTTATGAATAATTATTGTACACCAACTACACCCTTGCCAAATACAATGTTCAAATGCTGGATTTACGGACGCAGCATTGAAAATACGTGCAAACTAAGTTGCGAGTTAAAACTAACCTATGCTATGAGCTATTGCCGATGGTGGTTCCGGCTAACGCTTACCAAGCCGCTGAGAAATAATTTTGATATTTGTGGTTCCACGGTGGAACCACTGAGCTCCAAAGGGTTAAATCGTGTGTCAAACTAAAACATTTTGGAAATAAACCTTTTAATTAATATTTAGGTATTTTCACTAATTTACATAGAAATTTATATCTGAATTAACGAAAATGTTTAAATAATTGTGATGATTTTGCCTTGTTCTAGATTTAGAAACCTAGCTAAATTGCTTAAGTTTTTAGATAACATAGACGAATGTCTTTAATTCAATAACATTTTGCTACTTATATCGATAGAATTTATCTACGTTCCTTGCCCTTTGCACTTTATTTGATGTTCGGTGTTATTCTTTTCGATTTAGATCAGGGGTTCTTAACCTGGGGTCCACGGACCCCTTAGGGGTCCGTAGAAAGATTTCAGGGGTCCGTGAGCTCTGATGGGAAAAACTAATTTATTAACTGTATTGTTACTAACTTCTAACTGAAATCTAGATTTCATTTACTTATGAAAGTATGCATTAAATTACAATAGTATTAGCTGTATGGGTAGTTCTGAATAGAAATAATAAACATTTTTATATCGCAATGCAGTTGTTAAACATTTTGAAAAAAATCTTTTTTCTGATAAGGGGTCTACGACTTTCACCTAACTGGCAAAAGGGTCCATGGAACATAAAAGGTTAAGAACCCCTGATTTAGATATTAACACATCAAAAAGGTTTCCAAATAGCAAAAAAACGAACAATTGTTGAATTTGATATAAAATCTTGTCAAAGAACACTGGAACGTTTAACAGCAGTCGATTTTTAACTGTGTGCCATTAAAAATTCAAAGAAAAGTTATTTGTCATTTAAAATAATCGCAATACATTAAAGAAAAGTAAGCATGCCAAAGTAACTAACAATGATCTGGTTCAGTCAGATCAAAGACCATACTTTTTTTTAAAGTTTTTTACCACTCTCTGTATATATGAATTTTAAATAAGGTAACTAAAACAATATGCTAATTTCTCTATTTTACATACAATGTAAATCAATTTTAATAAAACTAAGGCGGTATATAATTAAAATATTTTTGACAGCACATTAGATATGATCGAAACAAATTTGGCGAACTGATTAATAGTGAAAATTTAATTTAATTTAACAAACCATTTCGTCGCAAGATAAGCTATGCTAAGTTTTATAGTTTAGTCATTTAAATTGTGTCTTTAACTCTTGATGTTATTTACACGGTGAACTGTTATATCAGGCTTTTCAAAGAATTACTGTAATTTTAAATTATCCAACATTTTTCGATCATAAAGATCCATAAAGATAAATCCTAAAATATTTATCTCTAAAATGGAATTATTTTTGCCTCTTTTAAAATGTAAAGCTTTAACAGCTAATATTTATTACGCAATTTTTTTTTACATTTCTATGTAGGCTAATTTCTAATTGAAATTTTGAAATTGGCATAATCTTAAATTTATAAATTTAGTTTGTACTCATCACAAAAGGTGAAAATGTGTAGTTGTATAAGAGTGTGCAAGTAAAAATTTCTAATACAAAGCAAAGCAAAAGGAATTTCAGCTCTAAGACAAAACAAAACTTTTTTTAAAATTTTAACCTTAGTAGAGTTTATGGCAATGCAATCTGGTCTTTGAGACCAATAAGCAGTTTAATTCTAGCCTAAATTAATTATGTTCAAACCTAGTCATAGGTTTACCCAATAGTAGTCCTTAGTTTGCTAATATATGAGTACACTAATTATTAACGTGCACACTACCGCACAGTCTCTGCTTTTAAACTTTTACTTAAACTAACTCAAAAGGTTTAACCCTTTTGAGTCTTCTTACTAATCCTGGTTCGCCTCTACGTTTACATATTGATGGAGCATTTCTTCGTGGCTCTTGGAAAACTTCTCAATGGTGTTGGTTACAGTCTCCATGTTGAGGTTCCGATGTATGTCACTATTTCTGCAATACCACGGTGCATCAGCGATGTTCCTTAGTGTTGTGTTCTGGAATCTGTGGATGATCTGAATGTTACTCTGTTTGGTGGATCCCCATCGCTGCATCCCATAAGTCCATACAAGTTTTAAAATTTGCTTGTAAAGCAAAAGTTTATCATGTAGGGACAGATAGGAATGCCGGATTAGCCGGTAGCCTAAATATTTAAAGCTTTCTGTTCCAACCTAAGCCCATTTAAATTGATGTTATGCCCTTTGTTCTCTGTTGTACCGATCATAGTTTTAGTTTTTTCGGTATTTGTTTTCATATTGATTTTTTCCAATTCCTGGTTTAGTTTCTAGATTATGTTGCAGATTCATTTCTGTTTTCATGTCTGCAAACATTGGCTCAGAAATTTTTAATTTTTCTATTTTCCATTGCCTAGGTGAAATGGTCTCATTTTTTGTTTTACTTCTTTAATTACCCCATCTATGTATAACTACTGAGAATAATAATGGACTGTTAATTTTAAAACAAAATATGATTGTAACTTTCATAAATTAATTTGTTTATAAAAAAGCTTGGAGATTTGTTCTCACAGTATTTTTCATGCTTAAAATATTGGATAGTTTCTTCTATTATCATTTAAAAATAATTACATTACAAATTTAAGAGTAAAAAGAGACAATACATTGATATTACTACAAATAATAATTATTACATCATTTAAGATATATAATTTAAGTCACGCGTAAGGGTTTTTTTTGTTAATGGATACCACGTGTGATAACAACAGCTAACTGCCATATTAAAAACAAATTACTGATAAATGATAATATTCTATTTTTGTACTAGTAAAACGGAAGTGTATTAGTTTTATTTTCAAACTTTTTAAAGTCTCTTTCAATCAATTGTTAATTAAAAACAAAAACGTTAAAACTATAAAACTTTTAAAAGCCACTTTCAAGTTCTAAAAAAACTCTTTTTATGTGAACCTACATCATTTTTTAGAATCCGTCTTTACGCCCGTACATATATTTTTTTAAATAATTAGTATAATATTGTAATTGATCGGATCATGCACATTATAACTGTAATCAAAGAGAATTGTAGAAATAGAAGAATTTTTAAACAAGGTTTAGTGAAATTCTCCCGTTCACGTAAACGAGTATGATTTTGTTTGTAACTCACCTGGGAGTTGTTTATTAGTTCCTAAATTATGCAATGTAGCTACTGTGTTGGGCTATCCTAACAAGCATTAATTTAAATACGAAGTTAGAGGTACATAACTAATAATTTAGTAAGGATAAAGTGCTCAATATGAAAGGATGTACTGCATAAGGGATTCAGCAATGGCTAAATAGTTAAATAATTATATCATCCATATAAAATAATAATTTAAGCTTAGTCAACCATTGAACAGAAAGAATACAATAACTACCTACTGTATATCTGGCAATCGACGTTTCGTTTTTAACGTAAAACACATCTTCAGAGACTTAAAGTTTTCATACACCCATAATTAAATAAACTTTTACCTATAAATACAAAAATATCTTAGAATGGATATAATTGTAATTGATTGATAAAACCAAAAATATATACAAGATTTTTACAAAATCGTGTTCTCATATAATTTAGTCTTAATCTATACCTAGCTTTCACAGTTCAAAAAAGTCTTGTTTTTAACTATGATAGCTGGCGAAGAACAATGTACTTATTAATTTTCTACCTTACTTAGGTATGAATATTCTTTTAACTTTTAATAACATCAGTACCTAAACTTTAATTTTTATCAATGAAATAATACAAGACATATTACCTACAAAGTTTTTTACGATTGTAATTTTGTTAAAATTTTGTGTGCAGATGACGCCATTACTTTTTTTTTAAATCAATTGCTACTAGAATTTATAGAACCTAGCTTCATATTTTAACTGGGTTTTTGTACAAATTAAGGATAACAAAAATTAATCAATATTTGTTCTGATGTTTTAATTTCTTATTAATTTGTGTTATATCTTAAAATTTTGAGATTTAAAAGTTGGAAAAACCAAGTATTTATAATTACTTATTTATATACATGTAATATATAAAAATTATTCATGATAATATTTTTAATATAATTTTTTAATATTTACAATAACTAATTTAATTAAGTAATCGAAAACATACTAATAGTATACTATAGGTTTATAGTCTTATACCTACTCTAGTAATTTGTATCCGGAAAAAAAAACACTCCGATTAAATGAAATTAATTTTAATTGGTGATTTTAGTTGGTAAAGCGCAGAATTTCATTGTTCTTAATTTATAATTTGGTAATTCCAGCTATTCTAGAAGAAATGAGCCCATTCATGAGTTTAATTTAAACATTAAATAACATTGTTATTATTTCGTAGAGTTTTTAAACAAAATATACAAATTTTCGGCTGAAACGATGTAAAATATTTTAATAATGATAGAAACAAGTTGAAAAATCATATTTATTTAAGTTTTACCATCGTAAATATTTATTTAATAAGCGATTCATTTATTAATACATACAGGTTTAATTATAAAACGCTTAATTTTTCTTTAAAGTATCTCTTGTAGAAGTGCTTCACTATTTTCACTCTCGACTCTTCATCAGTAGCTGTTATTGAATATAATCGTTAATAAACAAATAATCTTGAAAACAACGAAA
Organism: Elmis aenea; assembly: GCA_947652605.1. Lineage (NCBI taxonomy): Eukaryota > Metazoa > Arthropoda > Insecta > Coleoptera > Elmidae > Elmis > Elmis aenea. The sequence goes on along the minus strand of OX393578.1, from coordinate 10,843,571 downwards.
ATATGGGAGTTCTGAAATTGGTCTAACATTTCTACAAGAGATTGTTTGAAGAAAAGATGGTTTTATAATTAAACTTATTCATATTAACATGCAAATAAATCTGCGTACCAAAAATTTTGCTCCAAATATATTCAGTATCTTATAAGGCTTTGTGATAATTTTCAGTGTCCAACCAAGCGATCTACTGTTACGTCTAGGCGAATATGATCTATCAAACGATAACGAGCCGTACATACACAAGGAGCGGAGGGTCCAGATAGTTGCCTCGCATCCACAGTTCGACCCTAGGACTTTTGAATATGATCTAGCTCTTCTAAGGTTTTATGAGCCGGTGAAATTTCAGCCGAACATAATACCTGTTTGCGTTCCCGAAGTCGATGAGAATTTCGTCGGTCGGACAGCCTTTGTGACAGGATGGGGACGATTATTCGAAGGTTTGTATTTTGTTTAGGATTAAAACTGTAGTGATGTATCTGTTTTATACGAGGTGTTTGAAGGAAGTAAAAAGCTTTTGACTGTAAATATATTTTACTATTTTGTACCAAATGAAGCGATTTTAACGGGGCTAAAACCCAAAAATAATTTTACAAAATATGACAGCCACGAATACCAAAAAAGGATATTTTTAAAATCTTCTATTCTGTAACAAATTAACCACACCTTCATAAATTAGACATTTGTGAGATCAATATAGAAATTTTTAAGACCCTTATGCAATTATGAATACAACTGTTTAGGTCTGGTTACGATAAAGTTACTTCTACCCAATATGAACAAACAAACCATGGTAACCACCAAATTGAATTGTTTTATATTGGAATATTTAATGGTGCATGTTTACTTATTTTATTTTTTACTCAAAACCTGTAGACTACGAGAAAAAGTAAATAAAAAACCATTCTAATCCAATCAAGCTTTCAAAAAAAATATTTATAATTGCTAAATTTTAATGCATCAAAAAGTTCTGATAAAAAACCAACAGGGATCACACTTTTTAACCCCCTGTGAAGGTGGGAGATGATTGAAAATTTTACTATGGGAAACGTTTTAATAAGCATGAAACATCAACCAAATATCATTCTCCTACAATTATTCAAATTTGAGAAATAAAATAAAAACCTTTAGGGGGGTGTAGCTTCGAAAAGAGACGTCTTAGAAAAAAATGTTATGTAATAGACCCCCTTAATTTTCGATAAGAAATCACTTCCCGATTTTTGTCGCAGTATAGTGGTTCGTGGGGTTATTTAAATAAAACACTTTTTACCAAAATTAACTATACCAATAACTTATACTTTCAAAAAGAGACTAAGGTAAAAATTTTAATTAATATGAAGATTTTTTAAAAGATTACATTAAGCGTAGTATACTGTGCTAAATAGCAACAACTTTTTTTTGTTTTTCTTAGTACAGCTACTGTAGTTTTGTAATTAAAAAGTCAAAGGTTTTATTAAAAATAGTTTCTCTTTTGTCTATTGCTCTTAAGAGTTTAAGTTATTTTAAATTTGGGAAAAAAACATACTTATAATGTTTATTATGTACAGTGACACTCCCAATCAAAAATGTTTTTTTAAGGGAGGTTATATTAATAAAATAATTATTTTGATGCAATTAATCAGTGTACATAGATCGGGGGTGCGCAAACTAAGGGGCGCGATGAATGATGTGGGGGGCGCAATGACAGCCATTTTAAAAGAAATAATTAAGTTTTTTTCACATTTCATATATTTTTTCTGTTTACAATGTTGTATTGCTCTAATATTACGTATTGGTGGATCGAAAATTATTGATGCTAACTTCAAATCGAAAACAAACTTGTGGGGGGCGCAGGTTGGCATGCTGAAAAAAATTGGGGAATGGCATGAAAAGTTTGCACACCCCTAACATAGATTAATAGGATATATTCTTTATAATATTATAATTTAATTTTGTTAGCAATTTTTAATAAAATTACAAGTCTATTGATCCTGTTAAAATATTTTATACAACTAACTACAGTAGCAACTATCGATTCCTCAAATGTCGATAAATTGAGTGTGCCTTATTTTGTGCATATAAGGTATGTTTGTGTTAAATGTGGGTTTTTTTTTAAATTACTAAGCTACTGCTTATAAACAGATTCAATAAAATTATAGAACATTGAATACAAAATTTCTAAGCAATTCCGGGTTACATCCAGAGGATACGCTCAAATACATTTATATAATTAATGCAAATTTTGTAGATGGCCCACTTCCCAGCATCCTTCAAGAAGTAAGAGTGCCAGTCATCAACAATTCCGTTTGTGAATCAATGTACAGATCTGCAGGATACATCGAACACATTCCACACATTTTCATTTGCGCCGGCTGGAGAAAAGGAGGCTTCGATTCTTGCGAGGGCGATTCCGGCGGACCCATGGTCATCCAACGGCCAGACAAAAGATTTTTGCTCGCTGGCGTAATTTCATGGGGCATAGGATGCGCCGAACCCAACCAGCCCGGTGTTTATACTAGGATTAGCGAATTTAGAGACTGGATCAACCAAATCCTTCAGTTTTAACGAATCTAAACAACGTGTGATGTAAACTAAATCCAAATTTAGTTTGTTCGGCAATTGCAAAACGAACTTCAACTTAGTGTAATTTTACGATTAGAATTAAAATTGCCTATTGTGATATACAAAAATATGAAAGGACATATCAATAAAATTATATAAGCGGCATTGCCAACATGTTACTTATATAAGTTGAAAATGCATAGTATGTTGCAGTTTTTGTTAAATGCTTAAGTTAGGTTTCCGTTGCTGAATTTGAAATGTTTATGTAAAATTTTAATTTCACTTTTTATTCGCAATATTAAAATTGTATAATACAAAAATAGTTTCCCCTACTTTAACAGTGATGTATGACAGCAGTAGCGTATGCAGGAGGGGGTTAGAGGGGTCGTACTTCCCCTCCAAGAACCTGGAAACTAGGGGTCTCAAAAAAGCTTCACAAAACGTGTTCAACCAATTTTATGCGAAAATACATATACTTTAACACATCTCACAATTCGTGTGTATGTGTTGGGTTAGACAAGCAAAAATCAATTTAAAAGGCTGTTGCCTTTATTTTTTTTAACCCTTTCGCTGCGGTAGCCGTATTAAGCCGGTTTTATTTTTCGTATCTCATGTGCGGGAGCCGGATAAATACGCTAGGACAGCATTTCTCAAACTTTTAAACACGCTACCCAAATAATTTTCTAGAAATGAGAGTACGACCCATAGGGAAGGGGGTCTTTCCCCCAAGAAAATTTTTGAAAAAATACCTTTAGAAATGTCATTTTAAACCATTTTAAAACAAAAAATTTAAAGTTTTATTTTTGGATTTTATTTTTATTTTTTTTCTTATTGAAACAGTTCGTTTCGCGACTCGATAAAAATCTAACGTGACCCAATTTTCAGTAGTTTAAGAAATGCTGCGCTAGCGTAACCCACAAACTCCATAAGGCACGCACTTTTCAAACAAGTGCCACAGCAAAAGGGTTAACCCCGCCATGAAAATATCCTGCCTACGCAACTGTTTGGTTGTTCTACAAGAAATTTTCACAAAAACAGAACACTTTTGAAGAATTCTTTATTATTAATTTTTATGTGATCAGCACTTTTTGTCTCTTGGTTTCTAAGTTTAACGGTAACAAAAATTTAAACGTCTCGATTCATCGCAAATTACCGGGCCTTAAACATTAACTACGAGAACAATTCCAGATTTTTTATGAGATGGGAGCTATGCTGATTTTATTATCTTTCTGTGAAGTTTCGGTTAATATTGGACAATATAATCAGGGATGGGTAGTCAGAGTCGAAAGTCGGGAGTCGGGAGTCGGAGTCGGGAGTCGGGAGTCGGAGTCGGGAGTCGGGAGTCGGTAGTCGGTAGTCAGGAGTCGATGAGTCGAGGCTTTTTTGATAATTCGGGAGTCGGTAAATCTGTCGACTTTCGACTCTTAAATTCAATTTTTATCAACGATGAGAACAGAACGAAAACAATTGAAAATATTCAATACCGGTTTTAACCGATTTTTCTTAATGTTCTTCAGTGTAGTGCATTACTAAAAAGGGTCGGGAGTAGGAGTTGGTTTTAAAGAATTCTAACTCGGAAGCCGGTAATTTTTTTGCGCACATACATCCCCGAATATGTTTATGGTACTGGACGATTTATGATTTTGATAGATGTCAGAGTAAAGTTGAACACATGTATTTCTTTGAAAGTTAATTAGATTGTTCAAAATTTAATAAAGGCTTTTGATTCACAGGTAGCTCTTGATGTACGTTCTTTCGCTTTCACGACGTTGATGAAAAACAAAAGATTAACTCTATATACCTACATCGAATAATTTTAGACTTAGTCATTTGAACATAAACGAACATGTACTGTACATTGTAGAACAGAGCCAGTGGCGTACGTAAGGGGGGATTAGGGGGATAACCCCCCCCGAAAATTCGAAAAGAACTGTAATCATATTTACCGCATTTCAAAATTGCGCGATAGACTGCTTTTCCGTACATATAAAATATATTATATCTTTGTATATTTTACTCATAAATGCCAATTTTGGGTACGTGACCTTAAAAATTTAAAAAAATTCCTATGACGCTCTTACCCGGGGGGCTGCCGCCCGCAACTCTTTCTTACAACTCACTTTTTGTGTCTAGCCCCCCTATATCATTTTCTAATTGCACCATTACCGTGCCCCGATTGAAATTAGTCAGTATTATTTTTGAAATTTATAACAATATCCCCCTGAAATATTTTTCTGCGTACGCCACGGATGCACAGTGGATGTGAGTCAATAAAATAAGTATTTTTTGTTGATTTGTTTTCACAACTACATATAAATTCAAATTTTTTAAACTTATTTTACAACGTGTCTCCCTCATAATATATCAATCAGATCAACAGGAAATCGATATACGCAATTTCGTTATACGTCGTCCTTACGAACATAACTACAACGTATATCGTGCTCTCCCCTGTATTTCGGCTTTGTTCGTGAATTCTTTAAAATTAAATAAACGTCATTAGCAAAACAGCTTAGTAAACTATAATCTTAATTGAAAAGCAACAAAAGTTTTGTTTTATAAGTTTAATTTACACTGACACTATAAAAATCTTAAATTTCTCTAACCATCTTCAGCAAAACAAATCGCTTCAACTTTATTGTTGTTGAATAGTTTTCGGTTCATTATTATAAAACTGATACTTTATTCAAAATCTCCAACACCTAAAAAATTTCAAACTTTAAATATTTGATTTCGTCTAACAGTTTTACACAAAACTTCTTTTGGAACGAATCTGACAAATGCATGAATATTATTCACATGCACATCACTAGAGAAGGGAATTCCGCTCAACTAAGGTTTCCTACAAAATGCAATTCCTGGCCATGTCCTGGGAATTTTAAATTTATGCGCACACTTTCAATCATATTTTTTATTATTATTCACAGCGAATTTTATAAAATCAGTACATGTACGTTAAATTTTATTTGCTAGTTACGAATTCAAACAGACATTCTTAAAATATTTCTAATTGGTTTGTAAATACATTCAAAATGATTTTGTTTGTTGTGTGGAAGTAATAACGATGAGATGTAATTTTAATTTTTCTTTTTTATTTAGTAAATTGTCAAGCGTTGCACACGGAGAGCGTTCTTTCCTAAATAAATATTTTTCCAATCGTATCTTTAACAAGGAAAGTTGTTATTTTCATTAGCACAACTTCCCTTGTTGACTGCGAGAATATAATTGGGCTGATAGTTTTATTTCATAGTAATTTATTTTTATGTAAATAAACGGTGCGTGTAGTAAATTTTATCTTTGTATAAATAAATGTATTTATTTTTTAATATACTGTAGCTTTATTTTAACATTTTCACTTATCTTATCGGTTCAACCCATCTCCGTTTTTTGTTTTTAAACTGAGTTTGTAAATGCATACATGTTTTGTACAATTTGCATGAAAATGCGCATTTTACAAAAGCATTTCTACAGCACAAAAAGGTTTTATGATTTTTTTTACATCTGGCTTTGCGCAAAAATTCATTTTATTTGAAGTACAAATATTATAAATGTAAAATTTTTAGCTAGAAGTCTGCCCAGAAGCAGAACAAAATTAAATTCGGTATGCATTAAAATGCATGCGCTATTTTTCACTGAAGTTAAACCATATTGTGGTGGCTTACCTATCTTGCACAAAATCTGAAATATTTTATTTGGCGCACGATGCAACGCTAACTTTATTGTTGCCCCACGACCTCACGTAAATTTAAATTCAGTAAAATTTATCACAATTGATATTTCAAATTGTCTGTGCCGAATAAAATGAAAAATGTTTTTTTTTTTGTCTTTTAGGAAATATTTCGGATTATGCAAAATAAACATTAAAATAACAAAATAAACTTTTTAATTCTCTTAAAAAATGTTTTAATTTTTCTCCTTGTAATTACTTTCGCCATCCGTAGTATGAAGAAAGTATCTCTTTTTTGTTGGTTAAAAATAAATAATTATTATCTATTCTGTTACGTATAAAAATGTTTTAATCTTGGGTTTTTAATCGAAGTCTTATACTAACCAAAGTGTAGAAACAAAGCTTCACCTATTGCAAAACTTCACATTATTTATGCCAGTGGTCTTCACATATTTTTAAATTATATTTGGCACGTATTCTACAATAGGCATATTCTTATGCATAAGTGAGTGAAATCCCACCATAGGGGGCGCTACAATCAATAATAGCAGGCAAATAAACTGCTGTATTTTTTTGTCGATCGTAATTTCAATTTTTTATTGTAACAGTCGGATGGGTAGATCCAAAATGTACATTTTTAGGACTTAAAGTTTTTTGATAGAAACCATCGTTTTGGAGAAAAACTCGATATTAATAAAATATAACTATGAGATTTATTGAGTATTTAACAAAAACTAGTTTACTGTGAATTAACAAACAAAACAAATGTAGTCAGATGTCATATTTTCGTTTATTGTAACAATCAGCGCCCTCTTGTAATGAAATTTTGCTCCAAATGATCTAAATTTTTTTGTTAAAACTGTAGTTTTTCCCCAAAAATGGATAATAAGTATAACAAACAATGGAGCAATGGCTAATGATGTTTGGCGCTTTACTTTAGCAGTTTTCAAAGGTTGTCGGATTTATTAATTTTTCAAGCTGTATTGGATATAATACAGAAACTTGCAGTAAATTAAATGTTAATTATTAAGAAACGCATAAATCAATAAAGATTTAGATAAGGAGGTAACACAAAATAATGTTTTTTTAAACTTAAGTTTTGATGCTGCTCATCAAATACATTACTTCTAAACTTTTCTGGAAACTGAAAATAATTTTAGACTCAATTTTATGAAGTGATTTACATCGAATTTTAAAGTAACCCTAAAGTTAGCATCGAGAACTCAATGTTAACCTCTAGGTTAACTTTATTATGCGAAATTAGACGCTTTGTAAAACAAGAGTCTGACCTAATATAAAATGGCCTAATTTAAAAAGGAAATTAATACACATAGCTGTAAACCATTTCATATACTTTTTTTAAACAAAACTTTTCTTCCAATGCTGCAGTGTAGCACTGCATTTCCTTTAGAAATTCCACTTTTACATCTTCGCAATAAACGGTTTTAAGTGGCTATTTGTTAGTCATATATATTTTAAGAATACTTCTGCATTTTTATGTCGCTCTTAAATGTGTAACACGTTCTATTTACTGGTTAGTACTTTATTGCACTTTCTATTAGTACTGCAGTAACGTTTGCATTGCAATCGTACAAATAAAAACTTAAAAACATTTGGTAATATAATTTCTCTAGTTTACAAGTTTTCTACAACGAAAATAAAAATTGTTTACAAACAACATCGCCTCAAAGGCATCTTAAAAACATTTCTTATTTAGCATGTAATTTCTATTTTACAAGCACTATTTGCACAAACAATTACGATTTTACAGTATTCGAATGATGTTTATAAAAATTTTAGTATATAACTTATCTTCATGGCTTAATATATTACAAATATATATTATTACAACCAGAAAATTATATTTCTACATCTACCGGTCGGTAAACTTATTGACTTTTGAGAAAGTTCAGGTTTCATTGATGTTATCTGTATGTATCTCTAATATTAACGGAGTTAGCCATACAACAGGTTAGAAAAATGGGCACCCTGTATATAGCAAGTACAAACTTTTTTAAGGCGTTTTTTACACAAAATATTCGCCAATATTTTTTTTTTAAAGAAAATGTTCTTCATAATCCCCGAAGTTTTTTTTGTGGATATTTATTTTGTTTGCAGTTTCTATAATTATCGGAGGCTTAGAGTTCTGTGTCTCTGATTTCCACTGGGATATATTTTCAGTGTCTTTAATGCAATAAAAGTGAGCGTGCGATGTACAATAACTTTTAAACCCACATGAATTGCGTGGTTGAGAGCTTTAACACTAAAAGCTAATGCAATCGTAAAATTGAAATTATTAAGTACAGGGTGGGCCAAAAGTCACTTTACCATTTAAAAATTAGAACACTTTTTTGCTATTACATTTTTTTCACATTCTTAAGATATAGAATTTGGAAATAAATCATGGATAAATGTACGGCAGAGCATTGATGAAGAGCCGTAAGGCAAGTAATCTAATGTGTATAGGCAACCATTCATATTTAATTGTATCAAAGGTGGACCCATCACAATCTTCTGATGTAAAACTAAACACGAAACGATTAACAAATAAGAAATTTGTGCTTTTAGTTTGTTTTAAGGACACAAGAATAATTAATTAATACAGAAGTTATTTTATTTAATTTCATATCAAAATGGAAGAAAATGTAATTTGCTTTTAAATATAATGTCTATCGCGCTGCTTTTCCAAGATCTAAATAACTAATTTCATATAACGCAAGACAATGTAAAGGAAGTTAGTAATTAAAAAATATAATCAACTCTATTTTTAAACAAGTTTATGTGCCTTGTACCTTCAAGGTATTCCCAAATTAAATTCTTAAGTTTGGTAGTTTGGGACCTTTTGATATGGGTAAAGTTATTAAAAAAATATATGTATGTTTTTCTTTAAAATAATTAGAGACGTTTTTTCTATATTATACCACTTAATTATATTTTTAGGCTATGAGTGCAACAATAAAGAAACCATAAAATTGTGAAATTTCATCCTATAAATGTAATAATAAAAAAGCTACATCAAAATTTGCTTAAATTCAATTTTAAAATTAACAAAATATATATTAAAAATCAAAATAAACAAATAAGAAACTATTTTATTCGTCAAGTAATTAATTATTACATAAAATTTTCTCTAAGATCGACTTTTGCAAAATCCTAAATTCACAACTATAAGGAAGGAATTAGTAAACATTCTCATCTCAGCTTTCGCATTATTTGATCTAAAAATGTCAGCAAAGAAAAGAATACCTTCTTTTGTACAGTGAAATAAAACAATAAAAAGTTAAAATTAGGATGTTTAATTGTACAACATTTAAGTCAAAATATCTAATAAGTAGGTATAACCGGAAATCCAATTAAAATAATTGATTATGCGATTTTCCCATGATCCACATTAGCTAAAAAGTTTGTGTAATTTGTTTTAGGTCAGACTAGTATCTCGCAAAACTTAAAAAAATATGGTCTGTTTGCGATAGGCTTAATTTTTTGCTAGTAAAAGTGACAAGTAATATAATATCAATAAAATCAAAAATAAAAAAGCTATCTATTTCTCAAAACAAAAACTAAACAACTAATGGTTGAACGAATAAGCAAAATTAATATAACATATTCGGCTCATGTGTAGCACATATGTAGCTCATACACAAACAACAATTAAATTTATTCAAAATTTGGCAAACATTCAAAGGAATACACACCATTTATCAAGTTCCTTTTGTTGCCAAAATGACAATGCTTATTAACAAAATAACAGAACCATAACTTCGTATATTCACACAAAATTGCAAATTTAATTAGCGAAACCGTTACTCGTAGCAGTTCTTTTTCAGGAAACAATTGCATTATACATATGTTGACACTTATAATCTTAAGAAAACTTTGTAGGTACTTAAGAAAACTGTCTTGGTGTACAACTTTTTTAATAAAACTTTACTACTCATTTTAGGCAAAAAAGTGGTCTAGGAATAACGAAACACTTTTAAGCTGAAACTTTGTAGACACATTGTAGAGACTTTAAGTAACAATTATTTACCTTTAATTAGTTCAAATTGCGTTCAGAAAATCATTGAAATTGATCAGACAGTCTTTACAGTAAAAAACTTGTAAAGTAAAGCGGTTGATTTTAAACTAAAGCACTTAACTTATAAAAGCTTATCACTTGTAACAACGACCCTAAATAACCTTACTTCGTTAATATGAAGAGAGAAAATTTTTAAATGTGTAAAGAAAAAATAAACGAAAATTTTGAAGTTAACTAAACTGGATAAAACTTTAAAGACACCTTATGGGAACTAACAACTATTTATGTACAGTTCATTCAAATTCCGAAGTAAAAAATTTCATCACAAATTGAAAAAGTGTAATTATATCAGAGAAATGCAAATCGTTTTTAAACCAAACCAATTAAAATTTTAGATATATATGATTAACACTTTCAATAACAAATAATTACTTTCGGTTCACATAGAAGGGCCATTCTTGTGATCTCGCAAACGGTAAGAGCTACAAAGAAGTTTAAATTAGACAAATTGTTCCATTTTCGGGATGCTTTAGTGTTTTATAAAATTTCTGTGAGGTTATTTTGAGCATGTACTCTAATGTATTTTATTATTGTTGAGTAGGTATATTTTATTAAACTTAATATAATCTTGAAATATTTTGTTTTAGTTAAATATTCGATTAGAAAAATTACAAATTTCTTGTTATTTTTGTTACTCGTTCTACAAATACGTAAAATAAATTGGTTGTAAAAACAATTGTGAAATACTTAAAAGTCGAGTTGTGTATTGTTTTTATTTATAGTACCTATTTTGTTAAGCAAGTCTTGTAAATAAAAAAAAGCTGTTTCATAGTCATTAAACAAAAAGCTGCTTTTTAAAAATTAATACATTTGGGTTTATTTTTGATTTAATGTTTTACTTTTCCGTTAGTCAAAATTTGCATTAAGTAACAAAACTAAATTGTCTTCTGTTTCATGGCACTCTTTAGCTTAATAGGGTCATTTTGATAAATTTTATTTGTTTTGAGCTAAAATATCAAAATAATAAACCTCATATTATTAAAAAGAGGGATTAAAATGCTTTTCTATGAGGTCATAGCCAACTATGGTTACCATTTACAAAAATGCAAGTTTGTTATTTACCTAAAAATTCAAACAATTTTGAAACAAATGAAAGTTTTCATTTTATAGTGCGTAAAAAAATCTACAACTTTTTCCCCAAAAATATTTTTGCACCATTAAGTATAACCAAGTTATTAACGATTTTTAAAATTTTTTGTTTGTTATCTAGCGGGCCATGAAATTTTTTAAAAGCATTAAAACATCATTGAATAGGTCTCCGCAAATGGAACAATTTGTCTAATTTAAACTTCTTTGTAGCTCTTACACCCTGTATATTTGGTATTTACGTAAAAGTGATAAATGTTTTTCTGTTATTTATAAATAAACTGCAGAAGATATCCAATTGTTTTTTAAAATTCATTTAAGATTAATTAAAAATTACTTTTTTACTCTCTCTAGTCAAAATGCAATGCCAGTTAAAATACTCCCGTCTCTCCACGAGTTGCAGTATTTTTGTTGTTGTTTGATTCATTATAAACATATTATTAATAATACTGCAACACATGAAGAGACGAGACGAGAGATTACGACATAAGATCCTTTAAAAATTAGATAACTATTTTGGAATGAAGATTATTTATACCTAATTTTAATTTTTTAATTGGAGTCCGTTGAAACTATTATAAGCGAAATAAAAACGATTCTGGATGTACAGAACGTATGAATTTATTTGATCCAAAAATTTTCTTTTTTCATGTTTCGCCAAGTTTGGTTTATTGACTTCCTCAGAGAAAAAAAAAATAAAATTTGTATACTTTCAGTGTAAAAAAAATAAATTTGCCATTTTTTAACAACAATTGTTTCAAAAAAGTGCCAAGTGTTATACATTGTCGAATTCAGAATAAAATTCTCTATAAATTGGCGTTAAAATCAGATATAGCGTCCATAAGAAAAAAATTACCTGATGATGGTTTAGAAACAGCGAAACGTCGCATGGAAAATATAATTGGGGATTTTAATTCCTTGCAAAAAGTGACTCTATAAAGTTTTTACAGAAATGAAATTCGACATCAAATGGAAAAGTTACGGACAAAAAACAAAAATCCTCTTTTTTACTTATACCCCTATATTAGGGTTTTTCGGATCCGGGTACCCGGATTCGGATTCGCCGAATCCTACAGCAAATATTCGGATTCGATATTCGGTCTAAGATTCGACGAATCTCGGATTAGGTCTCATTAATGCTAACACAACTTCAGAGAAAATACTTAATTTTGCAACAAATATTACGAAACGATTGTTTGACGGAGAAGACAAAAATGAAGAAACCGAGCATTCAACAGAGGGTGATTGCGGAATATTGCAGATGACGTTCAGTTGTTAACGATGGAAGAAGAGCTTAATCATATATTGGAAACGGTAAAATGCCTTATATTACCAAAGTCTCAAGATAAATTTACCTACTTAAAAAAAAATGCATCACTTTCAAATGCCAAAATTAGAACGAACTATTTAGAAAAAGTATATCGAGCAATCATAACAATTAAACCAAGGTCAACCAATTCAGAGAGAACTTCTCTGAAGATGAAGCAAAAAAATAACCCTGACTTTTGTCTTAAGATTTTGCATTTTTTTAGGTTATTTCGCTTATTTTTGAAAATAGACATACAAAATATTATATCATTGTAAAGAGAAAAAAATAATCTTTAAATCAGTCATCACCTACTACGATTGCTATTAAAAAAAAAGTTGTTTTGTCAAATATCTCGCACGGTAATTCATAAAAAAAAATCTGACTGTTGCCATCTTATAGCAAACTAAATCTACAAAACTTTTTTCCTTTGGCGTTTTTGTGTATTCGCAACAATAACCGAGATATTTAAGTTTAAAAATTTTGATCGATTTCGGTTTTTTCGTTATATCACGCAAGCCATGGATTTTTTAAACAAAACAAGATCTGGTTATACACACTAAATAGCTAACTTTTGTCCCATTTGATCAACCTTGTATTTTCATTATTTACGGAGATAGTAATAGTGTCCCATGGAAAAGTGAAACACCCTGTATACTAATATACTTGTTATTTTACTTCATACTTTAAGACTTTAACAATGAAATACAGTGCCATTTTAACTAATTGAAGGCCGTGTTAGTAAAACCCATTGATGCGCTACTGACAAAACTGACAACCGCTGACAAATATTGTAAATATTGTACAATAATTTTTATGGCACTACAATTCATTTAATTTTAGAACTGGATTCGGATCCGGATTCGGATTCGTAAAATAATCGTGGATTCGATTCGGATTCGTCGAATCCAAAAAGACCGAATCTTCCCAAACCCTACCCTATATCTCAAAAACTAAAAAAGCTAGATAAGTTCTGTTTGCGTCAAATTATGAAGCACCTGAATATACAACTTTGCCCCAATTTAGCCGAAGTCGTAACTCTTACCGTTTGCGAGATCCCTATAGTGGCCCTCGAAAAACGAGAACCCTGTATAAATTTTCAGGCATCAAATCATACGTTTTAATTACGTATATCTTAAACTTTGCAGCCCATCAGTAAATTATAAGAGTTTATATTCGAAACGAATAAAAGAGACAAAGAAAAAGAACAGGTAAGTAAAACATCGTCTTTTAATTTTAAATAAGTTTTTAAAATATGCCTTAAGACATAGGGAAGAGACAAAAAAACAGAGACTGCTCTTAGCCGGTTAAAAAAAAGTATCCTGAAAGCAAACACTTAAATGAAATTGCTTTTCTTTTTCTTTATTATAGACCTATTATTAAGATAATTATATTTTAAAATGTTATAAAACAGTAATGAAGTCATCTGGAAGTAATATATTGCGTGAGCATGTTATTATAGAGCGACTAGATCATTCTAAGCAGGAAGCACCTACTTTCCAAAATTTTGTTTTATTAATTAAAACGTATAAACGAACTGTCCTAAAACTCGACCACGTTTCGCTAAATAGTTATGGGAGCATATTGTCAAATTCGCTTTCGAAATTCTTGGATGTACAAGAAATTTTCTGGTTGAGCGCTTCGCCTCCTCCAAGTAGGTCAAGAAATATGAAACTGCTGATAATAATGCGCCGTCGGAGTATCATTTGAGAAAAAAATTATCTATCACTTACGTGCTTAAGAGGACAAAAAGGCAACTTAATCCACAAATCGGGCGAAGAAGGGAGCAACGTGTAATCTTCGCAACCTAAAACTGCAGCGAAAGCAAAACAACCTCCTTCTCACGTGCAACATCTAAAGATATATATTGTACCTAAATTTACTAAACCACGACAATAATTTTCATACCTGCAAGTGCAGGTAAGAAGAGCAGGTGTTTGCGCGGTGAAAGAGGGGCTACTAGGAAGACCGCTATACTGTCCTAGTGACCTACTTGGAGTGCTCCGGTGGCCGACAGAACAGCATGTCTTTAGTCATCCACCGACTCCTCACCGATAGCCTCTGACCACGCGTACATTTCTTATGCACAGCAGAACGTGCTAGATCATTTTCAACAAGTATCATTACCAGATCGTCCATTGCGGGTAATCACCGGTTAGCAAACCATCAACTCAACATATACAGGGTATTCGCTCGCTACCACGAAGAAACAAAATTGTAAAATAAAAACAATTAAAACCTCAAAACAATCGCTCGTTAAATACCTTAAGCATTAAACGAAAAATCTTCCAAGTAAAAACTGTTGATACACACTCAACAAACCCCGACCTACACCAACACCATCATCTAATACACTCGTGTGAACAATAATAATGAGTTATTTGAAAAGTGCGCGCCAGTGAAACGTCAAAAAGTGTTAATTTCATTAAATTCTACAAAAAAACATTAAACATGAAGTTTAACGTATTAGTTAGTTTATACATTTTGCACGCCGTAGTGGCAGTGGATGTCGACAACAGCGGAAATAATCGAGGTAAGATCTAAAGACATTACGTTTAACTTAAGTAACTTCCTGAAAACCGCTCGCGTAAATGGTATTAGCGTTTTTTTTTTCAGCCAGCGAGTTGGCTTGTTGATTTATTTTTGTAGTGAATGTCTTGGTCGGATTCTTAAATAACCGGTCAGTCTTCCTTACGCGTACGTGACTCTCATAAATAAAGATTGATTATGGTACTTGAACGTAAGAATCTGGACAGATCTTGTCCATTCCATGAGACAAGACTGCATCTTCAAACAACAGGAAATATGTAACATGCGCCAATAAATTCTCTTCAAGTCTACTGCACATAATGAAGTCTAATTATTAATAATTGCTACAAAGAACTTGCAAATGTTTCAGTCTGCTTATATTTGCCAAAATCTAGAATCTGTTTTAAATGTCTGAGAAAGAAAATCCTAAATAAGCTCCTTAGCGTTTATTCTTACGTATAGGAATCATTTAACGCGTTTTTATTTGTCCAGACTATAATATTTCAACCACATACTGTAGAATTTCACAGTTTAGTGTACCTGTTTTTAACTTTTTGCCTCAAGAATGCGTGTTAACGTTTGCTGTCGGAACCATTCGCCAAGCCTTTTTAGCTGTTCCGTGCTGTTTAAAGAATTTAACGTGTGTCTACAATGTCAAAGGGTTTAATTTAAACACTTTACGCATTTTTAAATTATTTAGGAGATTCGTTTTGTATAAAAAGATATAGAGCTTAAGTTAAAAATTAATAATTTATGAGAGTATGAAGAATGTTTAAATAAGTTTCCAGACTCTCATCGCTTCGTCTACCAATTTTTCATTTATGTTTACAGATTTACTGATTTTGACTTATTTTAAATTAGGTTTGTGCTGAAGAGAAGATGAGAGTCTCGAAACTAGGCTAGATCCTCTGAAAGTGATTCTTCTCGCAAATAAAATAAAGATTTTTTCTACTCATGTATATGAAAGTTGTCATTTTCTCACTGCCTACTCTACATAAAAGTTTTACTTTCGTCTCTAGTGGCGAAAATAATGTCAATGACTAATTGTAAAATTTACGATTTTCTTAAGCTGAAACTCATAATTAATCAAAATTGCGTTAATATTCTAATCAAATAATTAAATTTTAATGTAGCATTTTATACAAAAGCCTAAGAATGGTACAAAAATTAATATTACATATATTTCGTTTGCAGGTTATAATTTTATTTATGTCAATGTCAGTGTGGTGGTGTCGCTATGGAAGTGAAATACTTTATTAAAACTTTATACATACTTATTGTCATTTGGTTTGTTTACATTAACGTTCGTTCTACAATATAATTTTCAATTCGTAGAAAAAATAGCATTTACGACTCGAGATGAAATCAGCTTTTTTCGTTCGTGAGATTTGCTCACTCGCTGCGTCGCGGCTCGTGATTAAATCTCACCTCACGAAAAAACTGGACTTTCATCTCTTGTTGTAAAATATACTATTTTAACTATACTTGTATGTATTTATATTTGAACCCTTCATGTAAGTTTTGCTCAACAAATTCCATTCAAAAGAGGCACAATATGTTTTTTACTACATCGTAAGTTAGGAAATAACGATTAATACTGAAATCTTAATCTTATATCTCATTTAACTTCTGGCAATATAGACAAAAATAGAAAAGTTTCATACATTGCCAAAAGAAATAATGATTTTAAGACAAACATGCTTAGATTGTTTTAATTATTTATTTCAAACGTAAGTACATATAAGTTTATTTAAAAGATTACTTATCTTATTTGTAAGAAGAAGTTCCTCTTAACTGGTTTCGGGCCTCGCGTCTCTTCTAGGGGGTATTCTATTGCAGTAATAATAATAATCTTATATTAATCTATCGTTGAAGATATAATAGTTCCAAAACTAGTACAGATTTACTTTAAATAGGAATTTTTCTTACAAATACGTTGAGTGATAAACACATAAATAAGGCATAAACTTTTAATAATCTTCGCTTTTTGTAATATAAAGTAAACACATTTAGTTTACTCAATTGTTCATTAATTTTTCAAATTTATCCAAAGTTATTGAATTTATTTTGTTTTTAAAAAAATATACAGACACATGTACCTTCATAACTAGCTTTTATTTTTACTTAGTAAGAATCGATTCATGAATGTATTATACAGAAAATTTAGTTGTGATGATTTGTTTCTCATTGCAGTCAACACTATTTTAAATAAATAAATATTTATAGTAGTTTTCCACCCGCATATTTTGCTAGGCAAATCGATAGTAAAAAATTCTGTGTACGATATGTACCATCAATACTATTGAAAGAGAAAAGGAACATAGTTTGAAAAAATATCTTGGTCGATACTATAAACAATTATAAAAACAATATAACCTGCATTATATTTCCAGAAGCTAACCTAGCACTTTTATTTTATGATGTGGCAAGATTACAGTAAAATTAAACCTTATAATAATCTCATCAATACACCTTTTATTACAATTAAAATTATATCCAGTAGGACGGAACATGACAACTCTTATTTATTGCCTTAAAATTCAAATTTACATATACACTTCTCCAAAACTAATTCCCATCAAATGTAATTCCGCTTTACTTTTGGTAATTAGAATATAAATGAAGTCTGCATTCACGGTTTGAGCAAATTAGACGTAATCCATAAGCAAATATGTATGGATTATAAGCATATAATAAGGATAATGAAGGTTTCGTGCTAGCGTAACAGCTGATGGTAATTATGATTTATGTATGTAACCTGGAAAATCGTCTCATTATTGAGGTTAAAATGCTACGTTATAAAATGTGTGTTGGCTTGTATTGTTAACTTTGACAATATACGCTGCAATAACTTGGAAAATTGTTAGCGATTATATAAGAAGGTTTTATTGTACACATAAATTAGCCTCTTCAATCTTGATATATTCGCATATTTTAAGAACTACATATATGAAATTCTTCAGTTATATTGGCAAGATACTTTTAATGGACTTCTATATTTATGTGTCATCCGTCACAAAGTCATGATCACAATTAATTGTATCCATCCATAATTTTCTATTTACCTAAACAATATTATTTTTGGTACTCAATGTTAATTCTCAAAATCGCATTTTTAGCTAGTATCTGCAAATATAACACAAATTTGTTGGGTCAAAAACATTAGGTATAATATTATTTACCAAGAATCTCTTTTGTGGAAAAAAAAAACTAGTTTTGAGACTCATGTCTTCTTACTAGTAGCTTTCCAAAACAAATTTTGTAGCATAGATCTTTATTGGCAATTACGTTCATCTAAGACTCCTTGAATGCATTTAAAAAAAAAAAAAACGTATTTCAATTTGTGTTCAAAATATATCCTTCTTGACGATTTAGACAACGATTTTTGTGCTAAATTTTTTTTTCAGTCTTTTATAATTCTTTCATTACACAAGTCTTCTCTTTATTTCACATCTAATCAAATCAAAATCTATTAAATATTGATTGTTCTCCAATTGTTCCCTTAGTGCTCATTTCTTTGTTTGGTTTTATTTAATATATCTTAAATCTTCCTTGCTTTATTAGTTATGGTTGGTTCTGTACAACACAAACATTTATTTTTTTAATTCTTTTACATTAGTTAACAATTTTATTCTCAAAAATATTTAGAAAATGATTTGTATTATTAATTGTCCTGTAGCATGATTCTACATTGACTTATTTAAGTATTGATTTAATTTTATTAGTTATAACTTTTATGTAAAGTAAATAATATCTTTGAGAGTATCTATTTGTGATATTCATGTTGCTACTGTTGGTGGTATGCTATTATTATCGTTGTTTAATGATATATTAATAAACATGTAAATATAATCTACTGACGGTAAGATGGTGGTCTCAAAATTAAACTTATTATTATAAAAAAGACTCATAGATATAAGTAATTTTTAACTAAAGGTATTTATCTTACATTTAAAACGTATTACTTATTTACAATAAATAACACTTAGTACACATCTAGAAAGCTTTTCAATCTACCAAAATAAATTTGCACCCTAAGGTTCATTGATTTTAATAACAGAATTCTAAAATAATTGTATGCAAAATTAAAGTCAAAATTTAAAAAAAAAGTATTTCTCAAGTGAAAAAAAACAATTAAAAGTTAAATTTAAAAATTAAGCAAAAAATGTATGCAATTATGTCGCTTTACAAAAATATAATGATGAAAATGTATTTATTCGTTCTTATGAGACTTAAAATTCTATTTATTGCAAAAATAGTTTTTTATGTACCAAGGCAGTAGTTCGACTTTTTAATACGATTGTGGATATTATTTGCCAAGACTAAGTCGAGGCAAATAACATAACCACGCAAGTGATAAAAAGCACTTTACTGCCGAGTGCATCTTAAATTTTTTCTGCAATCGACAGATAAATAGCGAAAAATCAAGCAAATACTTAAAGTTTTACTTCATCTGTCATATTCTCATTCTCCTGTCAAATATGTATATTTGAACAAAAGCACGCTCAATTTTTCTAAATTCAACCAATGAGAGTAGCGCATTTTACTTTTTTACTGCCTAGGCAGTAAAAATGATTATTACAGCCGCTTTTGGGTACTTATTGAGCTAGTTTAGTGACGACTGCAAAAAAAATATGTTAAGATTCTTAGTCTTAAAAATATTTTCTTTAGTTGTTTACAGGAAGTCACATCAATAAATAATTGTTGTAATAAAACCTATTTTTTATCATCTCAATTGCTAATTTATGCCAGTTATGCTCCATCCATAATTTTACGTTTAAACTGGTTTCTGTAAACTAAATTATAATCAAAATATTCCATTAAATTAAAAAAGCAGGACAAGAAATGTACAATAGTTTAATACTTTCTTCATAACAGCTTAAATTTTATTTAAAATTAAAAACCTGTTGAGTCACAAATTTAAATTCGTTTAAATAATTGTATTAAATTGTAGGAAAAAATGTTAGGAATTTAAAAACAGTTAAATGAAAAGTCAATAATTATTAAAGCTGTGCTGTGTATTAAAAACAGATCTACAAATTGATGTCACGCTAACTGTCAAAAACAAAATAAAAATAATTGAGTAGGAGGAATGCTACATATTTTGATGAAACTATTTAACCTACATATGTGACGCATATACAGGGAGACGCAGCAAGAACTCCCCATATCTGTAACTCCTTTATTTAAAAAGTAAAAGCTTTGGTATCTATTACAAAATATTTAGAGGGCTACGCGTCTTATATGAATGTGTTATTAGATTTCTCATATATATTCAGTTGTTTTATGAATCTGTGATTGGCTGACGAGTCCTTTTTGGCACGCCCTGTATATTGTGAGGAATTTATAGACTAATTGTCACTTAATGCTATCGTTAAAGAATTAAACAGCTTCGTGACGTTTAAGAGATATGCTAAACGTTTGTGCCAATTTAACAAATAAACTTTAACAGACGTTTTATTGTCGTGCTGAAATTTCTAATTGATTATGTACTATTAATATAATATCCGTGTAATCAGGTGTTGTACCCACATTACAATGATTTATGAGTGCTGTAAATTAGTTGCATATTAACAGCTAAATTTTGAACTAGGTAAAATTATCATAAAACTATTTTATAGCTATGTGTTCGGGAACAGTTTGGCATAACATATAGCAGTTGTTGGCTCAATAACCATAAAAACTACCCCATTTGTTGGTAATTTAAAATTTAACAAAATACCTTACGCAATACAATAGCTTTTTCTGTTACCTAATATGGTTCAATTTAATTTAAACTCAATTTTAAATCCTGTTTTTACGAAGATAAACAATGATCTGGAAGGCAAAAGATATTGCTCTGCTGCCTTCCTAGACATTAGTCAGGCTTTTGACAGGGTATGGCATGACGGATTGCGCTACAAACTAAAAAAGAACATTCCATGCCATTTTTACCAAATCTTAAATTCCTACCTCAAAAATAGGCACTTCTTAGTTAAACACCAAGACGAATATACTGATTTGTACCCTATCAACTCCGGCGTACCACAAGGTAGTGTGTTGGGACCAACGCTATACTTAATATATACTGCTGATCTGCCAACCACTCGTCTAACTACAGTGGCCACGTTTGCGGATGACACAGCTATCTTGGCATCCCATGTGGATCCTATCACTGCCTCTAAAAATCTACAACATCACTTAAACAAAATACAATCCTGGTTGAAAAAATGGCGAGTTAAGGCAAACGAAACTAAATCAACACATGTCACATTTACTCTTAGGAGAGAGACCTGCCCGACAGTAACACTAAATGATCGTCAACTTCCTCAGGCATGCGAAGCCAAATACCTGGGTATGCACATTGACAGGAGACTGACATGGCGCAAACACATATGGGCCAAGAGGAAGCAGCTTGGCATCAAACTTTACCAACTCAACTGGATGATAGGACGAAAATCACAATTGTCTATAGAAAGCAAGCTCCTCATATACAAAGCCATATTGAAACCTATTTGGACCTATGGCATCCAGCTATGGGGAAGTGCTAGTACGTCAAATATTGAAATCATCCAAAGATTCCAAAATAAAGCTTTACGAATCATTGCTGATGCCCCCAGGTATGTACCAAATTTCGTAATACAACGCGACCTTCAATTAAACTCAGTGCATGAAGAAATCAAAAACCTTTACCTTAAATATCAGAACAGAATTGAAGTGCATCCAAATAAACTAGCAAGAAATTTAATAGTGAGTGCCGGTGAAGTGCGGCGACTCAAAAGATATAGACCGGCAGATCTCCCTACAAGGTTTACTTGAAACGAACTCACTGTACAGTTTTATGTTCTATTTTTAAAAATTTTAGCTTAGCGTAAAGAGAATACTCAATGGAGAATTCTCTACATGACATTTTTCTTTTCTTTTCACCTACCTTTCACCTGTTAAAAACATTTACTTATTGTTCAGTTAAGAACAGATTGTAAAGTACTTGAAATTATTAAAAAAAAAAAAAAAAAAAAATTAAACATACCAATTTTAAGGCTTTTGTTTTATCAGGAGATTATTTCTATTTTTTTTACCTTACTGTGCTATTTGAAAAACACGCTCGTTTATATTAAAAAAGCGATGAAACATATTGAAATAAAGTTGGAATTTATTACATGTAACAATTTAAAATCAATTTACAGTTTAATGTGATAACTTAATATAGTCGTAAATAAATGGTACTTTTTTATTATGATAAGCAACACGACTAAACGGATTTGTAGAAATTTATGGCTCCTAAGGATATGCTTATAAAATTGTAATATTTTAAAACATCTATCGTACAATTTTGTGATCGACGGTTTTACAATGGGTAGGATTTATTAAGGTTATAAAAAATATTAAAATACTAGGTTAGAAAAGAAGAATGCACAGAAAATTGCAAAGTAAAACATGTCTGGTACAAAAACTACATTCACAGTAGGAAAAGATTGTTTGCAAAGTAAAAGAGTTTTTTTTTACAGTAAACTAAAATTTGTGCTGAGCGAAATGTGCACGGTAAAAATTATTTTTAACATTATACCTAATAAATAAAAACAGTAGATTTATTTAATTATTTCATTATGAATTCTATCGGTGCATTTTCCAGATTTGAACATTCCATATTTGAATGTTTCAACTTTTCATGCGGCTCCCATTTTTCCATGAATGCAGGACAATTGCAATTACCATATATCCAATTTTCTACGACAATTTTTTTTGGTCATTCTATGGTCCAGGTCGTAAAAAAATTTATTTCAAAATCTTCAAAAATTGTCCAATGTTCAAGTTTCCAATTTTCAGAAAATGCAATATTTTTTCCTCCAAAAACATTGTAAAAAGTAACCATTTCGTCTTCTTTACAGTTCCCTTTTTTATTTTATTTTTTCACTCATTTATAAGCTGAAATCCATGTATCTTATACAGGGTGAGTCATTAGTGGCGGATCGGTCGATTGTGGCTAAACGGTTTGAGATAAAAAGTTGATTCAAACGGCAGTCCATACAGTTTTTTCTTCCGAACACTATAAAAATATTTTTAAATATACAGGGTGAGTCACCTCTCTGGAACCAATAGCAACTTTTATATTTCAAATACAACACCCCATTTTTTATTTCATATTCTTGACCGCCTTCATTTTAGCTTTACATCGATATAAAATAGTACAGGTTTTTATGCGGCCTTGTCACTAAAAAAAATTGTTTTCAAAATATTTCAAGGTGTTAAGTCTTTATTAAAAAAATTCTCCTGAAGCCATTTTTCGAAGCACAGAGTTGTAATTTGGTAAGGACATGCAAAAAACATTGCTCTATTAGCTTGATACGAAGAAGATTGAATCACGCATACAGGGTGTTCATAAATAGGTGGCAACTTTTCTGATTTTCAAATGCTCGTAATTCAATTTTTTCAAATGCAAACCCCTGTATTTTCTTATGTCATCGAATTTGTCTTTAAGAGAGCTTCATTTTTAGTTAAGTATGTCTTATACCCAAAACTCGTACTTTTCGAGATATTCGACTTTTTTTCTTCTAATCGTTATAAAAGCAAATAGGATGCCGTGGAAATCGAAAAAGCTGACAGTTCACTTCACATCAAAACTTCACAATCTTCACATAATTACGAGTAATAATAGATCCGACTAGGAAATTTTTTTCTGCACAACTTTATATAGTATAAAAATCATATATTCGTATATCGTTATTACAATTTAGCATTAGCAATTAGTGATTTTTACATCGGTTGGTGCGTTGGGGTAGGGTACATTAACAATAAGGGCAACCTACAACGAATGCAGTGACGCAACTAGGGGGTAAAGCACTTGTTAGTCTTGCGGTCTGGTTAAGGCGCATTTTTCTAGTAAGTATATTTAACTTGAAAGTGTAAATTCACGATTAAACTGACCACATTATATTAAATTTTAGAATATGTCTAAAAAACAAACAAATTTATTTGCCTTTCTGTGCAAAGTCCAGAAAGATGGAACCCAACCGCAACCGTCCTAAAATTGTGTGACTCTTAATTGATTTGAATTGTGAAATAAATTACACCGATATTGAAGTTATAAATAATTTTTACAAGTTAACTACTGATAACAACACCTTAATTAATCAAATAAATATATATAGAAATATTTTACTGGCAGAAACAAACAATTTATTAAGTATTGAGGAATGTGCGGAAAAATTTTTAAACAATGATTTAAAACAAATGTTATTTTGTGTGTGGGAACTTTTTGAAATTGTTCTTTGTTGTCCTGTGTCGTCTGCCTCAGCCGAGCGATGTTTTTCCACATTAAAAAGACTAAAAACCTATCTCAGAAGTACTATGGGCGATGAACGATTAAATGGCCTGGCTTTAATGGCTATAGAACAAGAAACTGTGGCTGACATGATTTTAAATGAATCGCATTTAGAAAAATTAATTAATAATTTTATTGCTAATAAAAACAGAAGAATGATGTTTTTTAAAGATATATTTTGTTGTTTTCTACTATTATGAAGGGTATATTCTTTGTTTCTTAGTTTTTTAATATTTTGGAACTTTAAAAATTCTTTTTGTTAAATAATATCTACTTATTTTATTTTTGTTACTTAATATGGTTTATAAAAGTTTTTGATATTTTGGAGCTTCAGATATTATATTTGTTAAATAATGCTTATTTTATATTTTTAACTTAATGTGGTTTATTATAAAGCACTATTATTTGTTTTAAAATAAAGTGTAGGTAATATACATGGATAAGTTGTGCCCCCCCACTTTTTTAGGTCACGCGCCGCCACTGTGTACTTTCAATGCTTTATGTAGCTATTATTTGATAAATTAACTTTCCTAAGACGGTACCATTTAACGTAATTATTATTACGTTAACAATCTTAGCGACGTCAAAATTCGCAATCAAAATAAATTCTTTGCCTGAAGACTTTTAATTAGATTGAGAATTTAAATGTCTGAAGGATGAAAACGAACGTAATCACGATTGGACACGGTTATTGCATTCGCAATGTCGGTTTAAACAGTACAATATACTCCTTGACTACTTGACTTGAGCTTAGATGAATCTGAATTGCTATATTAATATTCACGGTGAACAATTTAAAGGCTTTACTAATAGTACTTTCAGTTTCATATAACTACTACTATAATGGCGTTCTTCTAGACTATTTAAAATGCAATTTGCTAGCCCTAAGCTTCTTAATTGAAAACGCTTTATCGTACAATTACTTAATTAAATTTGTTGTGGTATAAAGGCTGAGGTAATATTTTCGGAAATGAAATTAGTTTACGAAGATTCGCAAGCAAATATAAAACCTATTTTACCGGGTAACCTCGAATAAATTTGCCAACTACAATGATGTATTAATAATAGGACTAGACAAATATATTGCACTTCGCGTTTGTTAATTGTGCCACGATTTGTGTGAAGCTTATACTACTAATGAATGAGCAAGTGTTCAACAAAATCAACACCCTTGGAAAAACAGTAGGCTTACAACATCAATTAACGTGACTAAAAGCTCAATTCAGTACAAAGAAAAACTCTTCTGAGATATTTACGAATCCACTTTGCATGAATGTTTGTAAATTTAAGCTCCTTCGTTGCGATAATACCGGCTGATTCTAGAATAATATGTAAGGAGCCTGTTTGTGAAATGTTTTCGATGTAGGCTTGCGTTAGAATTCGATTTGCGTGCTCCAGAGCAGAAAAATATTTTCAAGAGGCTTTTTCTTGCTATATAACACGCGACTAATAGTATACCTAGGCAAATACTGAAAGCACAGCAGTGCAAACTATTGCTAGATCTACCATATTACTGTAAAATCGATATAAAGTCGTTGCAGATGTTAACCTCCAGGTGCTATAGTTTTATCCAACTTGAATTTAAGGATTGTTACAATAAAAAAAAAATTTAAATATTTAAATCATATTTAAAGTAAAAACGAGGTATTAAAATGATATGGGGTGTCCCAAAAGGTATAAATCCATTAGAAATAAAGCTTTAAAATTATTTTTAAACTGCTACACTAAACAATCATAAAGGTAGGTTTTTGTTTAATGGCCACCTTGGTCTCCAGACCTAACGTCTCTTGATTATATTTATAATAAGAAAACAACCGATAAGGAGACATGAACTTTGAAATTAGTCTAGATGTGTTTTTAAAAAGTTATTATTTTTATAAACAAGTGTTATTTTGCTAAACTTGTTTAATATATTCACATTTAAAATGAATTACTTAAATTAATATTTTTAGAATACATCTGTTTTACTCTGTATCTGTAAAAATCAGCAGAATAATATCAAATTAAATATTGGAGTAAAGTAAATACTAAGACTGGGCGCTGATATGCAAATTATCAGTTGTGCAACAGTTTGGTTGTGAAGGTTATTACCGAATGGTTTATATGACAACGCGCTCACATGCAACTGGCGTACAACTGTGAATTATGGCAACTAAACGGACTGTGTCTCGACATACTAAACGATTGCGCGACTTCGTTCAAGTGTTTTGTGTCGTATAGGTTTAAATTTCGTCGGCCTTATCATCTCAAAAGCACAAACAGTAGCTAACTCGTAGAAATCCATGTTGAAACCAAACAATTTAGTTGCTTGTGTGCTTGCATTTATGGGGCTTCTGATTTAGTTTCGCGTATTTGAGCGCGGTTTGGCCATTTCGGATCAAACTGTTTAATTGCCTGTCAGCGCCTAGCCTAAATTAGGCGTTAATTGTTTTTATTTCTTAGTACGACGCTTATCAAAGCTAAAATGTCGATTATCTTAAAACATTTTGTTTACTTTGTTAGAGCTGGCACGGGAATGCTGTTCAGTATTTATGTTGTTAGCTGTCTTAATGATCATAGTAATCACAATTATCCTAAAATAGGATATTAAGATTATTACTGCAATTAACAATTGCTACAAAAAACACAAAGCAATCTTTAAAGTTCGCAGTTATCGCTATTGGAATGACTTTTTTGTCCCATCATTCAGTGATTAAAAATGTTTTTAAAGACACAAAGCGAACTTTCAAACTCGTAAATATTAAAAAGAATTACTTAACAGTAAATATTTTTTTAGACAATTTTTTTTGTTCATATAGAATATAGATAGTCTTCAATATGCGTCTTAAACGCCATTGTGAATAAATTCTCGTCTGGTATTTCATGTCTACCAAACTTAAAAGTAGTGGAAGCTTATGTCCTTCAAATAAGCCCTGGTTATTAGTAACCATAAATAAAACAGATCACTTATACCACGTTCGGTGTTGGTCTAAATACACAGAATGTTATATTTGCTTTCGTAATTTACATAGTAATATAAACGTATGCTGTAACTGTAACTCATACCACGAGATAATCGTAACTCCCAATTCAACTGCCATTAGTCCATATCTTATCGTCTTAATGCTCTAGTTTAGGTTGTAACGGCTGGAAGAGATATTGCTTTAAAGAGAACACATTTTGAAGGCAACGTACGGAATATTGTCTTGCTCAAAGTAACATCAGTTAATAAATCACTTCGTTCAATCCACTTACCTAAAGATAAGCAAATACAGCAGCAGATTGTAAATGGTTTTATGCTACCTGATTTCTTAGAGAACACCGGAAGCATACTTGTATATGCGAGGTATTAATTACCACCAAAAATAGAGCAGCTTAGTAACCTAATACATAAATCATAGTAACTTAAGATAGTAGTTCTTTTTTTTGCAAATCAATCAGTAGCAATTTTAAATTGTTATTAGCTCATAAAGCTGGAATATTTAGCACGTTTGTGGCATAATTATCTTCACCGAGTCTTGTTTGCAAACTATAACACCTATAATTCATGAGTACACACTATGTAATGATTTTTTAAAGTTAATAGAAATATATTACAGACATTTATCATGTAGTCTAAGTTAAGTTTTATTTTGCTAAATTAGCGTTACTTTAAAACAACAGTAAATTGTTAGGAAAAATAACTAAAGAACATATTTCTAGCGGACAACTAATATCTTGCACCATTTCTTTAATGTTTTACAAAAAAAAAAAACGCATATACAGTGTTCTCCTCTCTGAGACCTATTCAGTGATGTTCATTTAATGTTTTAAAAAAGTTACATGGCACGCTAGCTAATAAACAAAAATCATAATGGGCATAAATCGTTAATAACTCGTTTGTGCTTGGTACAAGAATATTTTTGGGGGGAAAAAGTTGTAAATTTTTTTACGCCCTTGAAAATGAAAATATTCATTTGTTTTAAAATTGTTTAAATTCTTAGATAAATTACATACTTGCCTTTTGTTAAATGGAATGACATTAACAATATATATCAATGGAGCATGGAAAATAAGTTGCACTTTAACATTGCTAAATGCTCGGTGGTATCATATCACAGGAAGCATAGTCCAATAAAGTTTCAGTATACAATGAAAGATTTTGATGGGAAGGAAAACGAAAATTAACGATTTAGGAGTTATGTTTGACCCAAAATTAAATTTTGCTGAACATATACGTAAAAGTACAGAGGCAGCACTTAGATCATTGGGGTTCGTATTGCGGAACACTATTCACTTTAAACATGTTAGTTCTTTTTATTTTCTGTACAATTGTTTTGTGAGAAGCAAATTGGAATATGCTTCTGTTATATGGAATCCTTTTTATGAAATCTATATAAAACAAATAGAAGCCGTTCAAAAACGGTTCGTACGTTATATAATTTTTAAACAGACTGGTCTTTATCCATATTTAACATCTTATAAAACTATGTTGAGTGAATTGCAGCTTATATCCCTTGAGCGAAGACGGTGTTTGCTGGATCACGTGTATATTTTCAAAATCGTTAATCACAAAGTCTATGTCACTTTAGATCTATTAAATAAAATTTCCTTTTTAGTGCCTCGACCAAACAGCCGTTGGGCTAGTACATTTTATTTGAACCAACCTCGTACTAATTTGCTTCAGGTGTCACCTTTGTACAGAATGTGTAAGGTGGCAAATATTTTTTCAGACGTTGATATTTTCTATAATTGTAGTGTTTCAACTTTCAAAAACTAAGCTTTACTGATTTTACGTGCACCGGTTTAATATGATTTATTTTTGTATTAATTAATGCACATATATTTATTTGTAACATTTTTTTATGTTATGGCTGATTAATAAAAGCAAAGGTATATTATGTATTATGTATATGTCTGAGGATAGATTTGTATGATAAAACTAATTAATAGATTTTTCTTAATGCACACATTTATAGTACCTATAATGTTACATATATCATTACGTATGTTATATTACTGTATATCGCCCTATGATTGGGGTTTACCCCTGTTGGGTGTGATTTAATAAATAAATAAATAAATAGTTGGCTATGACCTGATCAAAAAGCATTTTTTCCCTCTTTTTAATAATGTAGGATTTAATGTATTTATTTTGATATCACTGAATAGGTCTCAGAAAGGGAAACAATTTTTCCAATGCAAACTTCGTTGTAGCTCTTACCGTTTACGAGATCCATATAGTGGCCCTTCTATGTGGACCACCCTGTATATAAAACTATAGATCATGTAAAGAGGTCATGGTACTTCTAAAATTGCTAGTGTTTAATAAACACCAATAGGTTTTTAAAACTAGAAGCTTCATAATTTACTTAGATCAGTATTTATAAAAGAAGAACAAACTGATTAAAATTTTTGTTCCAGCATAAAAATCTTGCTCATAATAAAACCCAGAACATAAATTTTAAATCGTTACTATTACACATTTTGTTACAGGTAGACTAACTTATTGTTTTGCTGTGCCTTAAATTTTTTATATCATCATTATTTTGAAATACCTTTTCAATAAAAAGAAATTAAAAACTGATTTGTTTCACTAATTCGCGTTTTTTATTTTACCGTAATGTAACTTAAGTACTGTGTAAATAAAAGATGAAGGCGTATCGAGTTGCAAAGATATTGTTTGCGTGTTTCATGTTACCATGTTGTTCTGTCACTTTGTATATGTTTACATACTATGAAAAAAGTATCTGCCAATACACATAAAAATCACTATGTATCAACTACATTTTTATGAAAAGCTTGTACCCTGCAAGCAACTGAGAAAAATGATACAGCACAATATAATCAATTTATGTGTTCTATTGTAACTCATGATTCTTTACAGATTTAAAAATAATATTTATATGAGCAAGATACTAACTACTTCTTGAAGCAGTGATATGCTAAACTCATGTGGTTTGCTCACATAATTTAACCCTTATGTCAAAAAGCGAAATTCTTAACGTTGTTCAATGGCCGGATACCCACCTACAGAATTTTTATAATAAACTTATGGTGTAAGTTTTGTATGTTTTTGTAAATAGAATGACAGATCAGTCAAATCATTCAGTTTTAAATTTCAAATTCTAAAACCTGCAACAAACATACGAAACATTTTGGCTATAAAGGAGTACGTCACTTCGATTTTTCATAAATTGTGTTCAAACAATGCACAGTTTTCGACAATAAAAATACATAGCGGCTGCTACAGAATTTGTTTTTAAATGATAATTTAGTTGTGTTTTAATTGTATACCTAACAACCTATACATCAAGGAAACGAGAAAATAGATATCTTTTTAATGGTATCACAGCCAACTACAACCCGTATTTAAAATAAGAAAGTTGATGTTAAAATAACAAAAACAAATGAAGTTATGTAAAATTTATTAACAAATTTCAATGCTACTCAAAAAAATGTCCTAATAATGTCAAAAAATATTTTGGGTATGATTTTAAATAAGCAAGTTATAAGCAAAAATCGAAAACGTCATTATTTGGTTTTTTATAAATAGCGCAAAAACTGTAATTTTTTTTCAAGATTTTTTTTTATAGAATAGTTGCTCTTAAATCATATATTATTTTGACCCATTTAACCAACTCTGTATCTCTTACCGTTTACAAAACCCTCATGCTGTTCGCGATAACTGGGACACATTGTATAGTAATAAACTTTATTTATAATTGTTTGTCAAGATTTTTTTAAATAAAACTTTGCGGATAATTACATAAATTTCTTCTAAAGTAAATTTAAGAATTAAAATTTATTTAAACAGGTCAAAAGTTACAAGCATAAATCATTTTAATGCGTCGTTGCTTACATAATATATTTTCGGCGTAAGTCTGAAATGCATGCGCGCATGACAATTATAAATGTGCTCGTATAAATAATTACTCATTTAGTGCATTCAAGGCACGAAAAATTCGTCCTTTATGGTCGTTAACTTAGTAACTCACTATGTCACTTCAATTTGGTAATAAACACGTGAATTCTGGGTTAAATAATATTCTCGATTATACGCGGCACTTACATTTCGTACGTTCATTACAGCATCATTTAAATTGTTCTGAAATTATATAATAGTTTAACTTTTACCTAAAGTGTTTTAGTAGCATTTGTTTGTTTTGGTTTAAGCACTTGACCTTAATAACGTCCAAGTATTTTAACAATTTGTTGTGTGACGATTTAAATAAGTATGTGGATATTATAAATTGACCGTTGTCTTGATAAAATAACCAACGGATTGTCCTAGAAATACATTATTTTATCATGCATTTATTAAAAAATCACATGTCACTCAACATTATTTTACAGAATAAAACATTATAAATTTATTTTCAATATCTGAAAATGAGTAATATAAAAAATATTTTTAAAAATGTTAACATTGTTAGTGTAAATAATTTTGTTTTGTATATCATTTCTTGCAATAAACATTATAAAGTTAAAATCTAATTTACTGTTGAATTACCATATCCTTATACAGGGTGCCCCAGATTACATTTCCAGTATGGGGATCTCGCTTGTTATAATAGATGCAGGTTTGTTTAAATGAGATGAATTATTTCAGTGTCAGAGGAGCTACAATCAATTTTTAAAAGTACAAAATTTCTCGTACTTCAGATGTTATAGCAAAAAATATGAAAATGTAGAATATTTTTTTATCTCATTACTTTTTTATTTTATTCATTAGATCAGTTTTATTAGTACTTTCTTGGGATACTTTTTAATGTAGAATGTAACTGTTATTTTAGATTTTTTTTATCACTTACCATTTTTGAGATATTACCCCTAATTTCGTTTATTTTTTTATGGGCCGCGAAGTTGGCTGTGGAATAGTTAAATGTTTTTTTTTCTCTCTTTTAAATGAGATATTACTTGCTACCTATATCTATTTTTATAAATAAGTCACAAAATGAAGAAAAATCGTATTTTACCCATCACTTATCAAGCTATCTATGAAAATAAAAACAATAGACAACCATCTCAAAAATGTTAAGTGATAAACAAAAATGTAAAATAACAGTTACATTCTACATTAAAAAGTACCTAAGAAAAAACTAATAAAATTGATCTAATGATTAAAATAAAAAGTTATCAGAGAAAAAACATCTAAAGTACGAGAAATTTTGTACTTTTAAGACTTGATTGTAGCTCCTCTCACATTTAGAAACAATTCATCTCATTTAAACGAACCTGTATCTCTTATAACAAGCGGGATCCCCATACTGGAAATGTAATCTGGGACACCATGTATAACGTTTATATTATGCTATGACATTCAATTTCATTATTTCTTAAGCCTGATATTTAAAGCTGAAAAATAATAAATTTAAATATTTTACAGATATCGGCTAGAGTACGTGTTTTATAATCTTTTAAAAATCCTAAATAACTTTTCTTTAAGTTAACATTACAAAAAATATAAAATCAATCGAAAAAATAGCAAAATTTAACAATAAAAACTGCATATTATTAAATAAAAATTTAAATATATTGAATTAAAATCACTAAAGTTATTTCTAATAATTAATATCTTCTTGTACAAAATCTACACCTACTTCGAGACTCTCGTCTCGTATAAATAGTATTATTTGAAACTGTTGTAGATTTTAGGAGTATTAACGATTTATAAACGATTATTAATTAAACCTATTTGTATTTCAGTTTAGTATGAATCGCTTAAAAATTGCAAAACATTGGTTAAATATCAAGTTGGTTAGGATTTTAAATATTTTGAAGACTATCTCCTTTTTCCTGCCGAATTCATTTAATAGCTTTTAATTTTGTGATATCTGCTAATATTTAACTGAAAAAAATTAAATACTTCAATTATCTACCTAATCAGTCAAATATTATTCAAACTTAATCTTACTTTTCCAACTTCGTATTTACATTTTTCAAAATATTACACCCCAAAAATACACTTTTGAAAAATACTTAGTTACCAATACTTACGTGTTGATTTAAGATGCTTATACGTATGTAATATGATTATCGTTGCATATAAAATATTCTTCTGTATATTAAATAACATCATCTTAATCATTTGGCTGAGAAGTTAAAAATTTAATAGTCAATATTTGTTTTAAAATCTACTTCCATAATTTCACGTGAAATATAATTTTTAGCTTAAAACCGCATCATTTAATTCTAGTAGCTTATTCCATTCACTGAGCTGTTAATTTGGGAGTATTTATTTGCATAATATTAAACATAACGGAATTTTATTTAAATTGGTTAAATATAGATTTTACACTTTTCAATTGAAAAGTATTTAATTTGTGCTTGGTGTTTAATAATAAAGTTTTCATTAATTAAATATGTAGTATATTCTTATTCCGAGAACAATTAAATATAACAAACCCTTAAAAGGAGCAAAGCTTTTTCATACCTATGAACACCTAAATAAATTTGATTTCAAAACCGTCACGAATATAAGATTAAGTTTATGAATGAATATAAAAATTGGAATATTTTCAACACAAAAGGTACACACTCGGTTGTAATTCAAAATGATGCCCACTAAGATATAGACTGTTGTCTACGTGTCCAGCATAACTACAATTTAAGAAGCATTTCTAACATATCAACGACAAAGTTTGATAAAATACTAAGTCGAAATGCAATTCGTGCTTCGCAAAAGAGATACATGGTCAAAGTAAAGGAAACTGAAACTTAAAACTTGAACTTAAATCGAAGGAACTAACGGTACTTCAAAGAATTCTTTTTAAAATTCTGAGGAATAATGTTACCAGCTCTAAATCATTACGAAATTTTAAAGAACGTCTGAATTTTAAACGAACCAAAAACGTGTCCTTTTGATATACTGCAGGCAAAATGTAACTCAATTTTTAGTTATGAAACAAAATATTTAAATTTTCAATAAGCAAAAGACTATTTTCTTTTAAGAAACACATTGACGAAATCAAAGATTTACTCATAACATAATGAAAATATTAGAATATCCTCTCTTTAAGATAAAAAGGATATGCAAAACTGATGGAAAAACTGAAGGAAATTAAGCCGAACGCCACGAAACAATGTAAGAAGTGCTTTCCAAAAATAAATGAAAAAAATGTAGGAGTCTATGAAGCCAGGAGCATTTGTTGACTCTGTGCACAGGCTAAATTTGTGGTACTTCACACTGTTGAGGTAAGCGTTTCCGGTAGGATGTGACCAAGGGCCTGCAGAGAAATTATTGTTGAATACTTGAGGTCATCGTAGCTATTTCTGGTAGCCAAATACCTCAATGTCGCAGTAAGACTATCGTGGGGAGGAATGGCTTGTCTTATCATCGTATATTTTTTTGCGATTTAACGGTTGACCAATAAAAGCAGATGTAGATAAGTTTCTTGGTCCATCCTCAAGTAATTATAAAATTCTTTTGGAAAAACATTCAATTCTGAAAGAAGATTTGTGTGGGAATAAGTACTTCCTCCTCTTTATCAGCCATTTCTTGCACCATACACTTTTTCTTGCGAGTTGACATGCAATCTGCCGCGATTAGGCAACCGACAGCCGCCAAAATATCGTCATCTGTTGATGCCATGACTTGTAATCAAGATCTGACATTAAAACTTGAGAAGTTTCGCGGCGTGTGTGTGGGAGGGTTCAGTTAAAGAAATCCTCAAGGAAACCCTGTAAGCTTTTTTCTTGAGGATTTCTTGCACATGTTTGGCTACCTTCACAGTATTATTATATTTGCTACTATTTATTTTCATTCCGATTGGTCTCTCCAGCGTTTCTTCGGCTTTCTTGGGCTTCTTCTACCGCGTACTCTCTAGTCAAGTAATTTCTTGGGCAGCGGGTGTTCGCTTATTCTATTATTGTGGTTCTGCCATTGTTTTCGGTAGATATGAATTTAATTTTTTTAACTATATATGTGCAACTCTTGTCTAACGTCTGTCTTCAACATCTTGTCAATGTGGGTGTATCCAGCAAATGATGTCAGAAATCTCTTTTTCCGAACTTGTAAAATCCTTTTTATTTCGTTTGTTAACTATTTAAAAAGGTTGGAAAACCAGAATCGGCACAACTTAATAGTCCTACACCTAACAAAGGAAGGAGTTAATACTTAATAAATAAGTAACAATTAAAAGAAGCCATTCCAATTTAACTTTTAATAAAATATAAAGAATTTAATTTTAAACACCACATCACTAAAATAGCAAAATTCAAAAGCCCACAACATTTCAAAACTGGTCTTAAAAGTAGTTTAATCTCAGCAAAAGCTATTTATGCTTTACTTAATGTCCATTAAATCGCTAAAATGTGCATAAACATGTATAATCATGCAGATTTATATTTCTACCCATTTAATGGAAGAATCTCAAACCGGTACACCATGTCATATTACAAGCGCCATTAATATAACTTTATAAGTACACACATACATTTATCGGTAGTTTTTTTAGACCATTCACTTTATTACAGTCAGAATTTCGTAAAAATAAAACGAGTTTTACTGTGATTTAAAAAACAGCAACTCAAGTGCGAATGAACCTTGTTACAAATGCAGTTATTATAATTTTCATATACCTCTTTCATAGAAGAATTGTGACTATATTAATTAACTAAAAGGTGCCTTCATTTATCGGAATTGTTTATGAAAGTAACTAACGTTGATACAATTTATACTGGTACATAAATACCAGCAAATTTTACTTTTACTGAACCATATAAAAAGCGTATTAGTCGACAGAAAATATCGACGTTGTGTGTTTGAAATTAAATAGAACGTTAAAAAAGTTACATTGTAGTATAACGCTGGATGTATTTTAGACCACAGGAAAACGTGGTTTGCAAAATTTCACTGGCATTAACGAACTATCGTGATGGTAAAACAGATGAGTAAATGTGTAACGGTGCAGTAATTTCCTTCAATTTGTGGTTAAGGTGCATTATTAAACTTATTTAAATTGGCCAGTCATTTGTTACTTTTTATTGCGTGGATTTGGGTTGTAATCAACCATTACCGACTGTACATTTAACCACAAATTTGTTATCGAAAAAATTACCTACTCATTAAGGCTTTTAATAAATGGCACAATCTGTAATTGAGCGTGCTGGTGAATTTTTGATCAACCAAGACCTTATTATTTTTTTAAGTTCGCAAGTAGACCAAAAAATTGTTCCAAAATTATTTAAATTAGGAGATGCATATTTCACAACTTTTCATGATAATAATGTTGCCAAAATAGTCGTTAATTACACAATTTGTATTTATCTTAAAATAATAATATTCCTTAAAGAATTAAATTTATTGAATAACGTTTAATGAAAAGACAAACACAAATCAATGCTTAAAGCAGTGTTTCTCAAACTTTTTACTTTGATAACCCCTTTAAAAATAAAATTCTTACAGAGGACCCCAACGAATTGTTTTGTAGACAAAATTTTTGTATTGTGCTGGCGTGGCATATAAATTTGTTGTATATTTAAACATTCTAAAAGGGCTCGGAAAATCCCTCAAAAGGAACACTTTGAGAAACACTGGCTTTGAGGTACACAAGAAGTTAAAACTGTATTTATGTACATACAGGGTGATTGAAATTCGAGTGTAAGCATGGGGTCTAGCTTATTATAATAGCTACAATATAGGTTTAAATTTGGCAAAGGTGCTAAATATTTTCAATTTCTCTTCGGATTGTTAATTAGCGCCAAATTTAGCAACTTTGACAAATTAAAGCCTATATTCTAGCTATTATAATAAGCGAGATCCCCATGCTTAAACTCGAATTTCAATAACCCTTTATATGATCTATTTACAAATTTGCTAATATTTGGTTTGTATTTAAGAAAATTTCATATTTTAAATAGCTTTTTTACATTTTTATAAATTAGGTAGTTCATGACTGAAAGTAAGCAAAGAAAAAATTGTCGGAAAAAACAAAACTTAATTTATTTATGTTGAAAAAAATTTCAAGTTTGTTTTATTTGCGCTCCTTAACTGTTTATACAAATAAATTTAGTTTTTTTCCCATATAGAATAAGGCTTTTACACTTCTAATTCAAACTCAACCTTTTGTAAATTTTGTACAGACATTCACGTCAGTAAAGCTTACAAATTGAATTTTATTTGAAATCTTCACAAAATCTTTAGTTGGGTATAAATTGTCATTAAACGAAAAAAATCCATGTGCAGCCAAAGCTTTTCGCAAGCTATTGAATTGCTATCGTTGTTTTAATGCGATATATACATTTAGAAAAAAAAAACATGTTATAAGCAACTTTGTTTGAAAGAAATCTAAAAAAGCACCAACTTGTACAGCCGCACAAAATGACAAATATTCCATTTTAAATTAATACTTTCAAGGGAAGATTGGGAAAAATGCGTTTTAAAAATTCTTGGCCTAGTTGTCAGAAATTGATTTCATTACTTTTATAAAAAATCATTTTACTTATTTAATTGTATAGCTTCTTAATCCAAATATTTTATAACATAGTATTTAATCAGTTACATATTAAACGTTCTTTAAAATTATCAACACAATAAACAATAAAGAACTTTTCAATTTTATGGACTTACAGATAGATAAACAAACTGATTTCAAGTTAAATTATTATTCAAATTTTTTCTCTTTTTCATACAAGGTTAGTATTTTAAATTTTAGGCAACGTTTTTAGGGTAATTTCTGTTTAAGCGTCTCTTATTATTAGATCAACTTCTAGTCGTTGTCAACGTTCACATCTCTATTGAATCAATTGGCACTTTGCTTAACACAGCATTGGAAAAAAAAGCTTTAACTAACCTCTAACCCGACTCCTTCTTACTGATCTAAACAGAGTGCCCACAGAGATGTGTGCAGTAACAATGTCTAAAAGTCAGTCTAATAATAAGGGACGATAAAAGAGATGATTACCATTTTTAGTATTATTGCAGTATCAAACATTTGTAAATATACTTTAAATAAAATACTGCTGTATTTATAAAGACCAGGCTCTATCAGAGGAGGAGGTAAATGCACCGGGCCTCACCATTTTAGGGGGCCTCTTACAAATTTAGGGGCCTCACAATGTTTAACTCGATGTGTAAAAAACCGTACCGAGTTTTCAAAAAATCGGTAGTTATCAGTGTAAACCGGGACGGATTTTAAAACCTTTCTAGAAAGCGAGGACCTTTTTTTTTTAGTCACACTGCCCCGAGCCTCGTGTTTTCTCTAAAGGGCCTTAAAGTATTTGCCAATACATAATTATTCGTTATACGTTATACGTAATGAATTCTAGCTGTCTCAGCATACATTATTATGTAATAATAACAGGAATAAAAAGATGATCATCTGTTATAATTAAAGAATGTGCTGAGCAAAAAACTATGAAATTATAGTTATTATAAATCATATAAGTATACGCAGACACTTCAGTAGATCTTTATTTAGCTTTAATAAGTTACACTAAAACAAATAATAACAGTCTCTTAGACATAACGCTATTTCGAGACGAGTTTCATTTATTAATCACGGTTTTATTAACGGAAGTTGGTATGTATTAATAAAATAATAATTAATTTTACAACCGCTATTAAAGTAGAGGTACTGCACACATATAAATGTTATTGTGGCAGACTTGTGCAGATATTAAATGGCTCCTTCGAACAGGATCTAGCCTACAAACATGTTATCACAAAAGAATTTTAACCATTTTGTCATATACAGCAGTTACAGCCAAATAACATAGTAATATTTACAGATTTATAGAATTTTTATCGAAATTTCTGCACATATTAAATTTTTTTCGAAATTGTTAATTAGCCTAAAAGTGAGCAGTTTCCCCAAATTAAATCATTTGTTTATTTACAATAATAAGATGCCAATAGTGCCTTCAAAATTAAATCAGTCTGACTGAATCATTCAAAGTGTTACGTTGTCAAACTTTATTAATTATGAAATAAATTTAAAATTGTTGACGTAAAGGAAAATCATCCCATTTTTTAACATGTGTTATGCAAAATCTGTTTAGATGATTAATGTTTGTTGGAATAAAGCTGCCTCAGCTTATGTCTGCAGAAACAATTTAAAATAAAGCGAATTTTTTTAATAATGTTTTTGTCTATCGTAGCCATTTCAATGTAAACAATTTTATACCACATTACCTCATTAAATTACATGAATGTATTGTATTTTATGTACTACAATGTATTATAGTTTTTTTCCGGGATGATAATAAGGCTGCATTATATTTTATAATGATTTATGGTATGATATAATTATAATCCTGTTATATATGTATAAGTACACATACGACCAAAATGTTTAACAAAGATTATTTACTAAAATTTTTATAATTAAAGCAAAAGAAACCCGTTATTAATTTGTTTAAATTACATGTCAATATTCGCCCTACAAAATGTATTTAGTATTGTTACTAAATACAATTTTTTATCGCTAGATACAATAAATCGTTTTAAGTCTTAATTAAACTAAAATTGAACATATGTACAAAGACTTGTTCAAAAATACCTTTCTTCGGTTAAACTATTTTAAGGAAAACCTAAATACAAGATCGAAAAAAGGACCTCGCTTCCTCGATCTCTTTTTTCGAGAAAAAGTTAATGGTGAAAACTAAAATTGGTTATCGTCTATTGTTTTCGAGTTATCACCGATAACTCGATTTTTCGACTTTTCGTTTTATGACTATTTATCGGTTGTTTATGAATAAAGAAAAATAATTTGGACGTTCTACAGGCGCTTGTTTTTTTTTGATAAAAATACAGTGGCATAAACAACTTTTCAAAAAACAATTTTACATTGGAGTTGTGACATTAAGTTGTATTTTTGTAAATAGAACCCATAGTTGGCTGTGGCAACACGAGAAAGAAGATTTTTCCCCATTCCAATAATATATATCACGTGGGGTCGATTTGTACATTTTCCTAACATTATAGCAAAAATTGGATAATTTTTCGTATTTTATTTTTTCTAGTAGTAGGCTTATGTCATTAAGAATATACCTGTCAAAGCAAACTGTCAAACTGTATTTGAAAACCAATTGAATTTGGTATTTATTACTAAAAACATTCATTTATTTATGTTTATTTTTTTTACTTTTGCCATATGTAGTGTGAAGAAAGTATTGTGATCACGAAAACTTTCGAATTCGACGGATATACACGTTTTGGGGCCCCCTTGACCCGTTTTGAATATTTCGCAATGGCATGTGTGTGCAAGTGCGTGCGCGTGCGTTCGTGCGCGCGCGCGTATGTACCAGATGTTAAAATGCACAATTTTGACAGTAGCTTTCGTTAGTCTTTAAAATTACATTACAAAGCGTGTGCATATAGTTTGTTTTTCAAATAATTACTAAAATACAGGGTGTTTAAGTTGTAATACAAATTTACTAAATAACTTGCGCAAACCACGTATTCCTAGGACTTTGTGAGGCTCCCAGCATTCAAACTCCTAAACGATTTAATGTTACAGATATCATATTTGATAGCCATGGCCTGACTTGAGGAAATACTATGGTTATCATTTGATAGCCAGCCCCCCAGGAAACATCACTGGCTATCAAAAATAATAGCCATGGCAGTCAATGGATTAAGATATAGCAAATCCAATAAAAAATTTAAAACAAATTTTCGGTTTTTGAAACAGCCAAACAGAACTTATTTTTTAATGCCTCGTACGCTAGGTTGTCAATAATCCTCAATTACCTCAAAAATAGTCGTTGCAAAAATATTTAAACTAATTTTCACTCTTAAGCAAACACACAAGTTCATGTTACAATTACCCATATATTTTACATTGGCAAAGTGGACGTGCTGAACAAATATTGGTCAAGTAGGATTTAAGAAGACACTTAAATAACTTTTTGATGGTTATGTACACAGTGAACACATATACTGCACATGTATATAATTCATACAATGACCTCATTTTTATCAAGAACAACTAAAAATCTATCGTAAAGTAGGGCTCTAGGTATGCAAATACAATAAAAATCTTTGCAAAAAAATCAAATTGAAAAAATCATCACAATTGAAGGTATCTTTGAAGTTAATAAACCATTTATTTACTAAAACAATAATTTTTATAACCGTTTTTTTAATACATAGAAGCTGTAGTATGTAGTATAAGGTACCAATCGCAAATTGAGCATTTGAGTTAAGGTAAAAAAAATTATTCTGAGATCAAATTTGTAGGTTTTAGATGTAAAAAATGTGATAAAACAATTACAGCAAAACCAAATAACATATTACAATCTTCGTTCCCGGGTTTGGAACCGCGTCTTCTTGATTTGTGTGACGTTTCGACCATTCTATGTTGGTCTTAGAATGGTCGAAACGTCACACAAATCAAGAAGACGCGGTTCCAAACCCGGGAACGAAGATTGTAACATGGACGATAGCCGCGAAAGCCTGAAGAATAAAACCAAATAACATAGTTTTAATAATGCATATTTTACTATTGAAACAAATTAATTATTTTTCACCATATTATTTTATCAATTGAAGCTAATCAGTTTTACATTCACATCCACACTAGAGTCTCATATTAACAGTAAATATTTAATACAAAACTGTATGAGTTTAATTACAAAATATTAATATTGAATTGCTAAAACCATTGTTTGGTTAGCTTGGCCAAGTTTTTATTTTCAAATAGGTAATTAGGATATAACTGCAAAAATTACTCGAAAAAATCGGGTCACATACTTTATTATTTAAACAAAACCAAACAGTAATTTTAGATCACTAAATACTTTTTTACGGTCGCGAAATTATAGTTAAATTTATTTCCTACTTACTGCAACATCTTAACATCACTTCATAATTGTACAACACAAACTAATTACCAACCTAACTAATTTAAGAACAACAGTAGGCTTGGTCTCATGCAAAGTAACACAATAGCTAAAGAATAAGATAATTTACTCACATATTAAGCAGACAGCTTAGATTCATATGTGTTTTTATGTTATAATAATTATTGTTGTTAGCAGTAAACAATAAAGCAATTATGTAATGAAAACATTGAAGAAGTAGGGCGATACAAATTAGCATAAAAAAATGAGAACACGTAAAACATTTGTTGATTTGATTTTTTTCTGGTAGTAGCATGCAAATGAAGATAGTTAGAAGATAAAACATAACTAATTGACAGTGTTCTTTCTTAAAAAACGGGCAAAAAACTGGTTGCACACACTGTCGATACACGTTAGTCATATGTGTAACGTTTTAAGGTTACGCTACAGTTATACTATGCCTGTCTATATCAAGCAAGCCTTATTATTGCTATTAATATTATTCTTTAAGAAACATTAAAATTAGAGACCAATTTTTGGGCTACAAAGCATTCATCTTTTATACTCGAACACAAGGAAACATTTGAACTAATTAAGTAGCCTGTTTCTTTACTTGTATTGAACTATAAAATATAAAGACAATCCACGTGTTTGGTAAATTAATATGAAAATGTAAAGAAACCGACATGACATGAAACAATGAAATAGATGTGTTACAAAACATTTGTAATTGTATTCCAGCATAAGCATATTCAGTTAAATAGATATAAAAGTTGCACGTGTAGTTTTTCAATTTCTATCAAAGATTAGCTTATTAAAATAAGCCCTGAAGACATACATAGCGGAAAACTTTACCAAACGACTAACAAACAAAAAGCATATTTCATTATCAAAACAAAGTCTTCCAACTTTTGTCTAAAATACAATAAGAATGTATGTGTTTAAATTTTTTTATAACTTTCTGATCATTCTTTTCATATCGTTCTTTTCTTTATTTTGGTATGTAAAGTACA
Source organism: Elmis aenea (assembly GCA_947652605.1). Classification (NCBI taxonomy): domain Eukaryota; kingdom Metazoa; phylum Arthropoda; class Insecta; order Coleoptera; family Elmidae; genus Elmis; species Elmis aenea. Next base: position 10,800,311 of record OX393578.1, on the reverse strand, counting down.
ACACAAAATTAAAAACAATAAATGGTTGTATTATTTTATCTTACATTACACTTTTTAAATGTAAAATTTTTTTGTAGTCTTTTATACAGAAGGTTTTAATTTGCATGACCTTTAATAACTAGTTTTGATACTCGGGGAAACACTATTTTTTTGAATAGAAGGAAAAATTTAAATTGATTATTTTGTTCTATATTTATTTGTTAATTGGATGATGCACTATCGCCTAATCTAGTACAATCAAAGAAATAAATGCTGCTACAAATATAAAAAATAAATAACGCATACATTTGTTAAAACAATCGTTAAACGATTAGGAAAGTAAAAATAGCTTAAAATGGATTTTTTTAGATTAAATTGTTTTAAAGAATCAAAACCTACATAGACATACACAGGGTGGTGCATTTTTCGATGTTCACCATAGCTATCTTGAAAACGGTAAGAGATACAAGGTCAGTTAAATTAGAGAAAAGTTGCACATTTTTATGGCGATTGAGAATCTGAAAAGAAATCCTAAATATATTGATTCGTTTTTATTTTATTACAAAACCACTGAAAAATGCGATTTTAGAAAAATATTATTATCTTCCCTACCACTGGTAACTGTATGTTTTTGACCATCCTGGGTTTGATGACATTAACAGAAATTTTCTAAGTCTTCTAGATTTCAAGTTGCGATTGTCAACTTTTTTATTTCTTATGTATTGGATTTTTACACCATCAGACAGACAAAAAAAATAGCTTTTCAGATAGGTAACCAAAATATTCTTTTTCTTTCAAAAAACGTGTTGAAATTTGAAAATTTGTATAAATAATTTATAAAATTGAGAATGCTTTGAAAAACAATTGAATCTGTGATATAAATAAAAGTTAAAGAACATTTTATTGGTCTAATGATAACGAAATTAAGGTTGTTGGAAACAAATTTAGAAGATATGTTAGACGATTAAGGAAATACCTACATATTTTTTTGCTTCTGAAATGTAAATTAGCATCCTAAAAATACTGTTCAATGTCGGTGATAGTTTTATTAAATTAGTAACTTAATGTTTAGTATGTACAATGTATATTCATTTAATAATTCAACCTAAGATCAAATTATTTTAAGTGTTAGTTCAGTAACAGTTTTACTACAATTTATTTATCCTCAATAAATTTAATTATTTAACACCTGATTGTTTTAATCTGGTATCTGGTATAAAAATTAAAACTAAAATTTAATACGCCTTAGACTTAAAGGATAATCAGTTAACTTTATTTTTAGTTCTAAAAAACAAATGTTTGTTTTATATTTAATGTAAATTATTGACAAAAGTTAGAGTCTCTTAGTGTACAAAGATATCCAATATAAGTCTGGTTTGTTTAAACAGAAAAATAGTTCTTAGCTAACAATGATATGTTTGAAAATCAAAACAGAAAAATTTCGTTCGTTTTTTGTTGATTTAAGCTTTATTGTGCATAAAGCATTCCTGAGTAGTTCTAAATTTTTGGTTCTTGTACCTGATGATTGAAATATATTAAATTTTTGCTTAATAGTTTTATTTTTGTCATTTATACTGTTTTACTTGAACTTCTCTTACATTTTCTGTTACCGATGTTCAGTTGTTCTTGGAGAGACAATTTTTATTGACCAGATCTGCATCAAAATGTACAATTTGTTCAGCGAAAAAAAAACAATTTTAAAAAAAAATCTAGAAAACTTTTCGAAAAATAGGAAATCAAAAATATTACTTTTTCTCGAGAATATCTCGAGAAAGAATTCTCGAGAAGAAACACTAGATCTAACAATTAGATAGCGAACGCACTAGCTTTTAGAATACGTGGTGTTTTGATTGCTAATATAGGTATCATAATTTTTAAAAAATAATTAAATACCCTGAACCCAATAAGGCTTTTTAAATATTGTTTGAACCAGGGGTTTGGAGCAGTCCAATTTTTTAGTTGCTCCGCTCCAGCTCCGCTCCGGCGTCAAGATGCCTGCTTCAGCTCCGCTCCCGCTCCGCTCCGCGCTCCAAATATTAATAAAATAACTTTTTTAATTTTTAAAAATTTGTTTTTTAAAACAAAGCTAAAATTTTATGAGATATGTGAAAATAGACCAAAAATTACAATATTTGACCCTAAGAAACAAGTGAAGTTAAATAAATGAACAAATTATTGATCTTCAAAAGTTAAAAAAAGAAAAAAAAGTTCTTCAAAATTCAAATACAAAATAATGAAAATTAATATTCAGAAAAGTTACATTATAATAATTTTACTTCAAAAAAATCAAATTTAGTTTATATATTAATTACTATACCCATGAGAATAATTCATAAAAAAAAAAATTTTTGGTTTATAATAGTAAAGTGGAGCAGTGGAGCAATCAAAATTATTTGCTCCGGGCTCCGCTCCCGCTCCGGGCAAAAACCCATTACTCCACTGCTCCGCGCTCCAGCTCCGTGCTCCGCTCCAAACCCCTGGTTTGAACATTCCATGCAAACTGGGGTTATTTGTAGGCAAGCCTTAAAAGCCACTTACAGAGAACAAAACACTTATTTTGATGTATAACTATTTTGAACTGTTGTTGTTATCAAGTGTCTGTCAGCGCCTGCATCAAGCAGTGTTAACCTCATTGTAAAGTATCTTTTTCTTACTTTAAAAATAGCTTTCTAACGATAAAATATTTTTCATGGCCATGTTTACACTGACAACCCTCATTATAATGGTCCATCAGACATCTGTTGTTTGATTTCGTTTGTTACAAACTTTTACTTTGCAAACCAATTGAACGTTCCTTGCGCAAACAAACTAAATAATACATCTCCGGTGATACATCCGCTCTCCGCGTTCAATAAATCCATCGAAGCGACACACATCATAAAGGAGAACACGCATTTTTATCAGATACTACCGTTGTGTTTTACTTTCATTTTACAACAGATTTATACAAAGTGTAAAATCGTAAATTTAACAGACCAACAGCGGTTTGACGCCGGATAAGTGACCAAATAAGTGCCGTGACGGTATGAAAATGCTGAATGGGTCACCTGTGCTTACTTTCTTGAGTCGGCAGTCACGTAGTAGGCCATGCCAGAGTCACGCTGGAATCTGGCACAGGAAAGGGAAGTCAATATGATTTTGATTTTTAATGTTACAAAGCGACGCTTTGCTGACCTACAGATGTATTTTGCAAAAGTGTTTACTGCTTGTATAACCTGATGTATATGTAATAATACTAGTTTTGCCGTAGCGATTATAAAACGGATGCTTTAACTGTATCAAGTTCATCCAGCTAGTCATGGCTAATTAGCAAAGAAAAAGGTGTTTAGATAATTATTATTACACAAGTATATAGCATGCATAAGTTTACTGCGTTTATGGGCACTGAATTTACACAATGTTATACAGGGTGTCCCAGCCAAGACGAATTATTTGATCGCTCTGTTATTAGTTATAATTTTAAAAAAAAGTTAAATATAAAAGTTGTTTGTAATCGTTTACTACACAACCTAAAATTATTTTCAATTATACACAGTGTTTTGTTTTTGCGCACCGCAACAAAACATTGTTTTTTTAAATAGAACACCCTGTATATTTTGTTATTTTTAGATGTAAAATTAAATTGTCTTTCAAAAATATTTAAGGTTGCTTCTGTCTAAAATCAACCATTTTTGAGTTATTAACGTTCTTTTGAAAATTTTGACAGATGCGGACTTTTATAAAAATATTTATATTTATTAACGTAACAACGTCAGAGCAAATTCCTCTGGTAATTTAATAGACAATAGTCTCATAGTGATTGTTGACTGGTTAAATTTATTATAACCTTTAGATTGGTTTTGGAAAAAACAAGTTTTATCCAATATGAAATTCTTGTGAAATTGGCATATGACAAATTCTATACTGCAAATCACATATCTAAATTTGTTTCATAGCTGTAGCCTGAAAATCCGCATCTTTATTATGATATATTATGTGGGTTTTATATTGACACATACATATTTTAAGTGCCTAGATTTTTCAAGTATCAGTAAGCTGTAAAATATTTTAGAAAACAACAATACATAAAATCGAGTACAAATATAAAATTGAGGAACAAAATATTTACAAAATTATATTAAAATCGAACTAAAAACTTGTTATCACAGCTTCACAACTTATTCAGTGATTCTCAACCTGTTGGCTCGAAAAAACTAAGGGAACTCGAAGAACATTGAAAAATGAAAGTCAAACTATTTATTAAAACAACAACAGAATAACATCAAATACATATTCAAAAGACGGCAGTCACACATAGCATAGGTGCCCCGGGTTTTAATTATTTTTATGTTTACATTAGCAAAAAATCTACTAACAAAACCGCACACCTTTAAAACAAAAAGAGTGTTTTGGAAGCACAAGAGGATTGGAAGTGAAGCGCAAAAGAGATTAATATGGAAAAGGAGGGAGCAATAAAGTTTGATGTAGAAAATAGGGGTGCAAATACAAAAAGGTTGAGAAATACTGCCCTATATTCACCAACAAAATTTTTAAAAAAATGTCACTGTCACTAATATAATGAGGTTTAATTTTCAACTCGTGTTACAACACGATTTGGAACCTTTCTTGGTCAAATTCCACAATTGTTATACTCTAGTTACGGTTGATTATCGTTTAACGTTTTAATTGAAACTGATGCAAAAATCTATTAATTAAAACAACATAATGAACACATTTAATTAAAGCAAACAATGAAAATGCGCTTAATTTTGTAAGAAAACCACAAGTTTTATTATATATATTTCTTATTTGACGTTTTGAATTGTGTTAAATTTAATGTATAAAGAAAATGTTTTTTATATTTTAACAAAATAATTCACATTGCAAATGCAGTGCAATCAGCAATAAACAACATGTTGTCTATCTTTCCAAAGAAACGTCGAAGTTTACGAGTCTAAGACTTTTCTATTGGTTTGAATATCTGAATCTGTATCAATATTTACGGATCATCAAGGCAAAATATACTTTTTCTACGACCACTAATGTAAATGACCTTACCGTACAGACTGCATGCATAGTGAGTCTTAACGCACGGTAAGCAAAACGCACACTTGTCTAGAAAGATCTTAGTGGCCTTACGTCAAACACTGCCTGCATCTGCATGCCTAGTAAGTGAGTTATAAAGCACGGTAAGCAAAACGCACACTTGTCTAGAAATTTTAAAGTAGGCTTACGTCAAAATTGACAAGACAACGTAATTACATGTGTATATTAGCCAAAAAGCCGTTATAATCGTATGTATTATGTGTTCGTAGAAAAAGTAAACTACATAACACGAGTTGTAAAGCAATTATGGACTCGTGGAAATACGCGCAACTTTTCCCCTCCTGCGTGATATGCTTCTTACAACTCTTATTATGTAATATATCTACTATTAAAAATGTTGTGGAGCCTTTGATAGTATTCTATTATATGACCCATCAAAAATACTTTATTCCGTTTTATCGTATGGATTTCTATCAAAACTAACCTTCGCAATATCCGTTAGATAAGCAATAATTGCGACTGCACAGAATAAAATTGAATCAATTTCCTACCCCCAAAAGCCCTTGACATTATATATGTAACCTTCATACATTTTACAGCTGCGAGGCGGCAAGTGACGTGACTGCAATAAATTTTAAATTAAGTGCTAACGTATTCTTTTTATTACGTTTAGATTTAGTGCATGGTGGATGTTCCACTGGATTTGCATGTTGCATGTAGCTTATTATAAATTAATTTTTGCTCTATGTAAAACTCTATTAACTGGCTTCAAAAATCTATTATTTATTCATTTATCGGTCAAAATCACAACCGGTGAGAGATTTTTTTTGTAGCTCAAATGCAGATATGAACGTTGTCAACTTGTTTACCTGTTCCGTACAGGTTCTATCAAAAAAATGTCACAAATATGCCAGAGGCAATTACACCTCTGGTAACACGACACGATCAAATATTGAGCGAACGTTAATTTCAATTTTGTTGTTTAATGTAGAACTGTTTAAATGCAACAATTATCACCCCACACCATTCATCACATTCAAATTCATCAAGCACGATCAGTCCGTAATCAAGAGATTACTGGAATATAATTTGGAATCTGGTATGATCCTAGTAAATCCCGGTTTCCAACAACAATCGAATAAAATTATGTAAACCTACATAATAAAAGGGCTTTGATCAGTAGTTTTCGATTACGATATTGAAGTCTTGAACGTTTTATATAATCTGTACATAAAATATATTTCTTTATTTAAAACTGCAAAGTACTATTTGTGAAAAACAATGTGAGCTTGATAAGGGGCGATTTTAATTTTTTCCTTCGTAATAGATACAAAATTGATGATTATTAATTATGCGTTAAAAGCGATAAAATCGTATGTATCTTGTGATCGGAGAAAAAGTTTAGTGCAAAACTCGAGTTGTCCAATTCCGCGCTCGTGGAAATACGCACTCGCCGCTACGCGTGTCCGTGCGCAATTTTTCCACTCGTGCGTAATATGCTTCTTACAACTCTTGTTATATAATGTATTATTTAACACAGCACTGTAATTTTTTATTATTAAAATTTAATACATTTATATATGAGTAAATAAGTTCCAAACACTGTAAGACATCTATTTGATATGTGATTATTGCCTGTTTACTTCTCAGATTAATACAGATGTCTTACCACAATCATTATAGCCTCTCAAAAACACCCTATTCGGATTATTGTTTTTCCAGGTTACGTGTTACGTATCTAATTTCAATTTATTTTGTACGTGTTCACCCTCAAAAAGTTTATTGTGTGTAATATAGAAAAACGGGTCAATTAATTTTTTTGCCTGAGGAAATAAGAAACTGTGTGGATGCTGAATGATAACAAATACAATATAAATAAGTTCATCATATGGCGTTAATTGGTATAAAAAAATCTATTTGAAATCTGACAAGTTACGTTTTGTACAACGAAAATAAATTCGTTGTGTCTACCTAAATCAACAAATTTCTCTGGGCATATCTTGCACGTACTAAAATTAAGACTACTTACCTATAGTGCCGTATTATGTATTATTTGTTATTTATTTTTTGCTGTTTCATGTGCTTTAAAAATACTGTTAATAAAACACTCATTAGAAATAAATTAAATACGAAATCTGCTGCCAAAGAAACCAGACTCTTAAAACTTGTGAAGAGTTTTAACAAAATTTAAATGTAAATAAAAATAAAGTAAGTTTAAATTTTTACCTGAAGTATTCAGTGCAGTTTCATGGAAGGGTATAATACTCCATCACAATGATGCATGAGACAGCTTAAACTCAGTTTTTGGCTGAAAAACAAGATATAGAGCATCCATCGTACTCACCTGATTGTGCCGTTTTGGTTTTTTTTTTTATCTCTTGATGAGAAGTAGATTAACATTGCCGTTCACAATTATTTTGGAAGTATGTATTCCGAAACAATATTGGTTGAAATCTTTTAAGCAGTGGAACATAGGAATAGTAAAGTGTATAATTGCTGAAGGGAATTAGTTAAAACATATTTAAATAAAAACCCTAGCAAATATTAATCGTCTTTTTTATTCTCAATTCAACTTGACCCTCGTAAGGAATTATAAATGTGCAAAAATCGACACCTACTTTTAAATCTGTGATAAATTTGGTCATAAAACACTAATTAATTGGTGTGAGAACCGCCCATGCTTAAAACAAGCTGGTGATTTATGTTTATAATGTTGTGATGTAAGACTCCTTCCTAGTCCTAGATAAGGGGAAGAGACTAATATTACGAGTACGTCACAAAAGCTTGTTTATCACTTCCTTCATGAACATGTTGCTTCAAATTTTAGCAAATTTATAGTATAGTGCGAAATAGCTCAACATATTATTCTTCTATTACGCAATCTTTGTGTATTTTTGCTCTTTTTATAAAGTTTTGTTGTAATAAGAATTTATTTTGTAATATTTTGAGATATTTGAGTATTAAATCTAATAATAAATTCGTCGTTTTGCTTTTACTGACCACATTGTGTACAAATTGTACTTTAAAACATGAAGTGATTCTTCTTGGCAATATCAATTCGAATTATCTACAACTAATTTTTTTCACAAAGATGTCTTTGTTGTTTGTTACTCAGACCTATTAGACTTGTTTCCAGAAGAAATTAAATTAACATCTAGTTGAAAGGTGAATGACGATTAAATCACGTGAAAATTTACCGGTGTATTTTATGAATATTTTACATCATTATGCATCATAAATTCCAAATGGCAAATTTTTACTGTTCACGGACATTCTAACACCGTTAGAAGCGTTTGGTTTATTTTTATATTTTGGTGAAATACCAAGCACACGATTCGATATCTTAATGCAAATTTTGTTTTTATAAACTGCATACGATACCCGTATGATACAGATACAAATGATATTGTTAGAATAAAAGGTACCCGGATAAATGTTTCTGCATGGGATCTCGCTTATTAAAAGAAATACAGGTTTACTTGAACTAGACGCATAATTCTTAAGTATGAGAGGAACTACACTACAATCTATTTTTAAAAGAACAAAATTTCTCCTACTTCGAAGGTTATGGCCCTTCAAGTTGGCTTTGGAATAGATAAATGTGATCTTTTTCTTTGTAATTAGCTAACTTGCCATATCTATTTTTATAAATAAATGACAAAATCAAAAAGTTACCGATTAAGCTATATAATAAAAAAAAAACAATAAACAACCAATTAATGTCAAAAGACTATCATTTATCTGCGGTATCATTTATTGGAATTTTACAATATTGTTGTGTATTTCGAGAGTGTTTGTGATAATTTTGTTTGCTATTTAAATTATTTAAAAAAGATAACAGTAAAAGCACAAATCACACATTTAAATTCATTACCAAAAGCTGGTCCAAAGATAAAATTGAGATGTTGTTAAACTCCAGTGTTTAATTTGTTTTTTAATTCATCAAAACCAGATAATGGCACGTTACTTTTACTATTAAATACTCTTTTTTTTATATCAATTTACATTTAAATCGTTAATGGCAGATATAATAATGTTCAAACCAGGAATGAGCAGTCGGAGCAGGAGTCAGGAGTCGAGGAGTCTGAGCGGAAGCCAGAAGAACTACTGACTCCCGGCTCATTTTTTATTTAGTTTCTTCCTGGATAAGAACAGAATGAACATTTTAAAACAAAAACAAAAGATTTTTTTTTACGGAAACGGAAACGATTAACGTAACACAAACTAGTTTTGTCTGTGAACGTCCAATTTTAATCTGCAAAAAATGCTCCACTGGATAAAGTTTATAGACAGCGCGACAATACAAAACGCATGATTTGTGTTATACACGGTAGGGTTAGTTTTGTAGCCATCTAAATCTTACCACGCGATGACATTTGAAAGTTTTCAAAAGCCGATAGTGCTTTTTTTAAGTTTTTAAGGTCAAGATATATGTAGACATATGTTAAAACTTTTGTAATGAGTAATTTTATTTTGTTTAATTAATCTATTAAATAATTCTTTATCCCTGGTTGAAACAGTATTTATCTTATAACGTAGGTAAAAAAATCAAAACAATAAGTTTAAGGTACGTTTATACATTTTCTATGTTAGAATAATAACCCCCCTTTTGCTAATTTAAAAAAATAATACTAAAATTTGCCATATTTAATCGTTATGTAATCAAACTTAATTTTTTAACTCGTTCAAAACATTCAGCACATGAGGACTACATAATATTTAATGAATTATCCATATTAATTTAAATGCGTATAACAGTAGAAAGTCATTATATTATTACCACAATATATGCTGTTCATTTGTGTATGTAATGCTTTTACGTGAAAGAGAACGAACGCACTCGGAATAATAAAAAGCTCAATGTCGATAATTCGCGTTTGATTACTACAGTCGCAAAACTAACGACCAACAACTTGAAGGACACGAGCAGTCTGACCCCATGGCACAGATAGCCTATGGCTGGTGCTAACGGTGCACATACATTCGCTACTTGCTTTGATATACAACTAACTATGTGTGTATGTAATATAGTCGTGTAGGCATAACTCTATACTGACTAGCGACAAAGTTGTAGGAAATTAATATTGCCAATAAATGACAACATTTTAAAGTTTGACTCTGATTACTTAAATTCGTCGTTAGTTACTATGTATTAAGGCTACACAAACATAATTAAAATTCTGGTTTTTTACCGTACATGCAAATATTTGTTGTGTTAAATAATAGTAAATGCATAATGAAGTGAAGTAGGATAACTTAATAACAGTAAATTATGTGCTAAATTAGTTTTTGTTACTTATTTTAATGTACGCGTAATAAAAATTTCCGCAAATATAGATATTAATTTAGGTGTTTTATATTTAATTTAAATGTTTAATAACTAGGACGTAATGTAATGCAAATTGGCTTACAAATAAAAATTAGAAAAAACATAAATTGATCCTATTACTATACATTAATAACAAAATTACGTGGGGAAAGATAATCTGCAATCAAAGACTTTTGACATAAACGATGGGTTAAGGGTTAAGGCAATGAGGTGTACTAAGTCTGGCACTCTTCATATTAGTCATGGATGTCATCAAATCTGTAGAAAACAAAACTATAAAGGTGAATGTAGGTTTCAATAAGCTAATGCCAGTGCTCTTGTCAGAATGTGCCTTTGCTGATGATATGATGATTTGTGCTCCAACGTAAAAGGCCCTACAAGGAAACTTATTGGTGTGGGAAAAAGAATTAAAGAAAAGGAAATTAAAGATTAACACGAACAAAACGAAGGTTATGATGATTGGTAAAGAACAAAAGCAACATAACAGAGAACTGAACATAACTTGCTATTGTTGTGGGGTCTTGCTATTTAAACTGATTTTTGAAAAAGTTTTGTTGGTCCGCTAAAGCCTCTTCCTTTTCCATTATTCTTTCTCATCTTAAATCACCTGTAAATTTCTTATATTATGATCACTTTTTGACATGTAATGTATTTTTGTTTCAACTGATTTTATCTTTAATTGTTCCGTATAAAAGTGCCGGTGTTACTACCTTTTTGACCACTTCCACTTTTTTTCGTTTTGGGACTTCTCTATTTCCAAAAATGTTGTTCTTAAACTGTTAAATATTCTTCCCACATTTCCTGTCCTTTCGCTTATTTCCTTGTCCATTCCTCCATTTTTCTCTATGATCACTCCTAAATATTTAAAGCTTTCTACTTGTTCTAACCTAAGCCCATTGAAAGTGATGCTATGCCCTTTGTTCTCTGTTGTAACGATCATAGTTTTAGTTACGAATTACAAAATAAAAACAAAATATTTGACCATAAAAATCGTTCTTCAAATTTTGACGGAGCCTTAGACAACCGGGTCCAACTCGGTAAATATTTGTTTATGCATTGTATTACCATAAATAATACATTTGCTATGGCGCAAAACAGTAAAAGTAAAAATGAACTAATATAAAGGACCGTGCTGTGCTGTTTGATATTATTAAGTATAAATTAATAACAATTATTTATAGGGAGGTTGAAAGCAAAAGAAACATTGCAGTTTTATGTCATTTCTTTTAGATCAGTAAATTAAAGAAGGCAATCGTTAAAAAAAACAGTAGCATTATTCAAGCGTATAAAAAGCTTTTTTATCAAATAAGGCAGCTATCTTAGTACAAGGATTTGCTCAAAGGATTGGAATTGAAATAAAGGATCAAAGCCTACGCTTGCTTTAGCTACGCGCTAACACAAAACTTTCTTTCATTCAATTAAGAAGCTCAAATACAGCTTCGCACGGATTTATTATACAAAGAACTTTAAGTTTATTCGAAAAAAAGCGTTTGAATGTTTTAAACTGTTATTTGATAATATAAAATAAATTAAGTACCTATGAAAAAATATTTTCACGGGCTACTTTTCTGTGTAGATCGTAATTTTAAGCCTCAATTTTTATTAAAATACCGATGTAATCTAATTGGAGTGAATCTATTAACTAATGCACGCCATTCATATTTATTCATCCGAGACAAATTTAATTTAGTTTCCCTGTTAGTCACAGTTGGCTGGAACTGTGTACATAGATTTAATCTCTCAAGCAGCTCGTTATATTTGTAGTTACTTAGAATCCGATACGGCAGAAGCGATTTAAAAAAGTTATAGGTGCAGCAATTGTTATGCTAAAAATAAGCTAAATTGTTAATGTGATAACACCTTTACAACGTGATAAAAATCAAACCTTCAAGCAAATTGGATAAGTTTCTAAATTATATAAATTGTATTCACTTAAAAGTTTCAACTGGAGGTTGAAATGAACAGGCAATTGCTCTTTTAGATAATAATAATATAATTTATTTAGCGATTTGCTAGTTTTGTTTACATTTTATAACTTATGTATGTAAATGTATAAAAAATTAATACATTCTCTTAATATAACTACTAAGCTTACGTCTAAACCGTGCAATATTAGTTTCATTTTTAAGTTCGCTTGTTAGATCGTTATAAAATTTCAGTCCTTTATAGAATAGAGAATTTTGAGTGCAATTTCGTGTCCTGAATGGTAATTATATGTCTCTCTAGTCAGATAATTATGAATATCAGAGTTTTAGGTTATATATTGTAACTTTTAACAATGAATTTGGAAGCAGGTTATTTATAATCTTAAAAATAAAAATACATAAATTATTAAAAATTATCCGTTGTTTAATACTTAGTCACTGTAAAGTAGCTAGCATTAGAGTAATTTTGGTGTATTTGAAACATTGTAAAATAATTCTCAAAGCCTTATTTTGCAATTTTTGAAGTCGTTTTATTTCCAATTTTCTTTGCGTTTCTTATTTTCCTGTCGACTTTTAACACCGCTCTTGTAAATTCTTCTAGTTCGTTCTTTAGTTTGTTATTATCTTTTGCTTGTGACGTTAGTCCAGTAATTACCAAATTATTTTTCTTCTTCTACCTTCACAGTTTCTCCACTTTTTTTATCGAACTTTTCGATTATATTCCCAAGGGGATGTACAATATATTTTAATGATATATTTTCTTTCTATATTTTATCGCTCTGGTCCGTCTGATTTTGTTTAATCTGTTTAATTTTAATCATTATTCTGTGAACATTTCTTTAAGCTCTTTCATTTCTTCTCAGTTTTTTTGCCTTTCCCAATCTTCGCTTCGTTAACTTGATCTGTTTAAAAATACCTCCTGGGGTTTCTTCTCCACTTTTCCTTTTATTTTCTTCGTTTTCCGAATTAGCTCTGAACCTATCATTCATTACTCTTCTCAGTAATTATACTTAATAGGTGTCTCTGGGTGCTCTGGGTGTTCTAAGTCTTGATTTTGATGTTTTCACTAATTTCTAATATCTTAATATTTTGATATCTGATTTAAATTGAATCGAATTTCAAATTTAAGTATGAACATAAACGCTGCTTATCTGTGTTTGTCGAGATATTTTCGTCGCTTCCCGCAGACAACTGCAGAAAGGTCAAATAAAGATCATAATTAAATATTTAGAGTTTACAATGGCAAGTTATACAAAATTATTTAAGTTTTACCAAAATTTAAACCATTCACAACACCCCCACATAAGGCACTTTTATTCTATTATCCATTTATCTTTTCATATAAACTTTATGTATGTTCTTTACTTTTATTTTGCAATCTGCTTTTATATCCAAAATATGAGACATTGCGAATAAAGGCACATTTATTAAGACTATTTGCGAAAGCGTAAACGAATCAATACCAAGTGAAACACCAACGTCATTCTAATGTTGAACAAACCCAACATAGCCCACTTTTTGTAGCTTTTGGAAATTTATTAGACTGTTCAACCGAGTCATCCATCTACTCGTTTTAATATTCATGTGGGTTTCAGCTTTCGAAAGCGAAAAATAGAAGAAGAAACCAAGATCGTATAATCATTACTTAGTAGAATAAAAGTAATTGCGCTAATGTAAATAAACCAAATCCATTTCATGCTTCTGCACTTTCTTTTATTCTTGTTGCTGCAGAATACAAAGTGGCATATTTCAAGTTTATTATTATTATTTTACGAGTAATACCATACTGTGAAGTTATCATTTCTTTCTTCAGGGCGAATTTATCACTGGTAATATAAGCTTTATGAGCAGAAATTTGTTGACTTCGTGCAAAACCTAATAAACTATTTATGCATTTAAATAATCCGATACAAAACTGTTATATTTAATCAGTATGAAAACATACATGTGTTGATGAAATCATTTTCGTTTTGAACATGTTTTAGTGGTTTGAGAAAGTTTGTGAATATAATGATGCTGTGCATGCGTCATTAGTAATGAAAAATGTTTAGGTGTGGGTTCTATGTAGAAAAATTAACCCACAAATCATTATTTTTTCAATTTTCGGATTAAGCCCCTGATGTATCAGGAGTGCCTGACGCTGTATTTGCAATTTCTAATGCATTTCTTGGATACATTGCCGGAATGCTTTCGCCGGTAGGCAAAAAGGATAGTGGATAGCACTGCGAACCCCACAAAACTGTTATCAGAAGCTTGCGTGAATATATTGAGGGTTTTCTGGTATGTCGGCACCCATTTGTCAGGTTTCCTAATTGACCTATGGCATGGAGATTCGTAAAACAGTAGTATGGTCAACTTAATCTTTTTACAAATTCTCGTGAAGTCTGAGACTGATCAAGGTCTTTTAAACTTCGATGTCATTAACCGACATTTCATATGCTTCAACCAATTATTTACTTACAGCTAATTATTAATGTTTAACGTAACTCATATAATTAAAATTTTGTGAACTTATGTAACATTTCATCAAAGACCGTGTTATTTTGATTTAAGTACATTTTATTAAACATCAGTCATTCTATGGAAACATGATCTTCTCTGTATTAAAACGTCATTCAATACCTATTTTAAATGAAACAAAAATTTATAATTATTGTATTACATTTGGAACGATCATACTAAAGTGAATTTACCCTCTTGCGAAAATTGACGATGATAAATTTACTATATAATTTGACAGTCATCTTACTATGTGTGGGTAGAAAACGGTATAAGATGAATCGTGTCAGTATTTTCACCCAAAGTTCCAAAACCAGTAAAACTTGATGTGAGTTTCGTAAAAAGATGCTTGTCGATGTATTATTTAGTAATTACAGGTATAAATAAAAATGTTTCTAAATTCAAACTTGAAATTGTCTTGTTCCAACAAAAAGCTTTAAATATTAGTAAATTTTAAGTGTTAGTAAAGCAAATGTTTTAAAATCAATAACAAATTAAGATTTTTATATTATTATAAAGTGATATTCTTGTCATATCTCAATAATAGCAGACATCGATTGTATTCCAAAATTGTGTTTGGCAGCAAAACTTATTCCGTTTTTTATGTATCTACCCGCGAAGGGAGTCGTGTATGGATTTACATAAATAAGCAACCAATAATGACCAAAGAGCAATTTTTAAGTAAGTAGGTATGCAGTTTTCTTCAGGAATACATACCTAGTTATTGCATATTAGTTTGTTAAGAAAACATTTACTGCGAATTGGTACACAGAAAAATGTTTTTCTGAACATTCAGTAAGGCTCTAAGGAAGGGAATTATGCGTCATCACAATAATGCATCTTCTCATGCAGCAGCTTCGACTATTTTAACTTAAAAAAAAAAAAAACGAATAGAGCGTACACTATACTCACCTGACCTGACAATTTTGGTTACTTTCTAAAAAAAATTCACAAACTGTAACTATCAAAAATATTGTGTGCATTTTATTTACGTAATAGTTCATCTTTAATCAATTCCTTTTTCTAAAACGTATCGCTCATTTTCGGTTTTTTAATGTTAGCATCCTACGTTATAATAAACTGCAGGTAACTTTAATCATAATTGTTAGTTCCGACTCACATAATTACTCACAGAACGCACCCCTGCAGTGTTAACCAAGGGGTACCTACCGGTAGAGTAATTACATATAAATTGCTTTTAGTTAGTGCAAACTCTAATTACAGAGTAATTTATAAAATTTCAATCAATAAATCGGTAAATTCGCTTGCACAACCAACGTTGCTATTAGCATTCGATATATATTAAACAAATATAACATATCTTAAACAAATAAAATGGCCGTCACTCAATAAATAAAAAGGCACTGTCATAAATATTGCTTGGAATAATATGAAACATTCTTCAGTCGAATAGAACAGAGTCTAGATTCTAGAAACTAGTATATATTATCGTCAACAAGAGATTGTCTTTAGTAATAAGTTAAGTGATGTTTTTATTTGACTGGTAAACATTTTCATGTACGTTGAATTTTCCACTTTAATGATTTAAACACTTCGAAAATTTTTCAAACAATAGGTTTTGAGTGTCAACCTAACGTTTAAAAATTGTTAGACAGTATGAAAAAATTATGATAAAAATAGCAACATTTGAAAATCCATTAACATATGTAAAGCGGTTATAGCAAAAAGTAACAAAACTGTATAAAATTTTTAGGGTCAATTATTTTTCCTCTACCTGAACCCCATAAGTCCAGACTGGCTCAAGGATTTGTTTGTATAGTAGATAGCAATTTATTATGCACAGACAATTGTGATTTTCTTCCAATCAGAAAGTACATTTTTTTTGTATTTAAGGTCAAGTCTTTTCTTTTTTCTTTATGTGTTCTTTCCATCGAAGACGAATATCCAGATTCATTCCCAAGTATTTTGCTGTAACGCAATGGGGATTTTAGCATTGTTTATTGATATCGGAAATTGTTCATTTTGCTTGTAAGTAAAGTCAATGTGTGCTGATTTACTCTCGTTGATTCTTACTCTCCACCTCTTAGTCCAATCGGTTACTCTGTTGCATGCTTCTTGAAGTTTAACAGCTGTTTCTACATTGTCATTACCAATTGCCAAGATGGCTGTATCGTCAGCAAAAGTTGCAATTGTGACGTTTTGAATCTGTGGGATGTCGCAAGTGTACAGCAAGTATAAAATAGGTCTCAAAACACTGCCTTGGGGTACTCCGACATTTATATTTCTCATGTTCGAGTAATCTCTCTTTTGCTTGACACGAAACATGCGATCGGATATATGAGATTTTAATATTTTGGCATATTGTTTGGGCAACATTTTCTTTAGTTTCTACTCTAGGTCTTCATGCCAGACTTTGTCAAACGCCAGGGCTACGTCAAGGAATATGGCTGTGCAAATGTGTAAGAAACGTTTTATATTTATTTATGTTTGTTCGTTTTCACAAACAGATGCTATGTAATAGTTTAGAACTGCTGAACTAGGATGTTTTATTACCTGGAATATGTTTAAATTCACGACCAAACAAATAAATGCAAATGAAGCAACAAATCAATGAATTTATTACGAGTCTAAAACTAATTTAAATCCGCTTCGATACATTATGAATTTTCACGACCATTATCAGTCTGATCATACTGAAAACAAATTGCGTTTTTCAATTAAAATCATAATTAAATCTAGTCAATGTTGGCGCGATTTTTAATAAAGTTAATTGGATGTCGTCGGTAGCGATTCTACTGAATAAACTTTAAATAATTGAGGTATTGTTAAACGATAATTGGGGCACTCCGCTGCCACTATTGACATTGAAGAGATGCTCATAAAACACTTACAATCAATTTCCGATTACACGTGATGAAACCTAAATACTTAATTTCGCACAGTAAACTTTCCAACCGCAAATATAAATCAGCGATTTATTTATGATTCGACCTCCTTGTTTTAGTTTACAAGATCCACTTTTAAGAGAAAGGTAAAGTTAGTTTAATAACAAAGGCGCACGCCAATTAATTATGCATCAAGATTAATGACAACATGCAAAGCACCCAGTATTTTTGAGGAGAAATATCATAAACTAAATTTGTACAAAACATTCGTGGATTGTGAAATAGTAAATTTAAATTTAGTGTTCAGCTGTTCACAATAAATTGGCCATACTTTTAGAGCCGTTTCCAACATAAACCAAAATGTTTTTAAACAACCACAACTGATTGTTATGAAAACCCATGTCTCAAAAGTTCGTATTTACTTAATTTATGTTAGTAAACATTAACAATTTCCACAAACTTTCCACGAATGAACACAAACTCCAACAAGAAAGAGTTGAGTAGTAGGCGAAATCTTGTTAGTTAAAAATGTATTGCATACGCCTCCACCATTTTTCGTGTTGCATATAATAAAAATGTAAGCAAAGAGTTTCTCACGGATGTAAATAACATATGTAACCGTCAAATATAAAATTTAAGAACGAGATTATTAACAACCTGTTGGTAAAACGAAAAATGTAACTTTAATAGTCTCTTCAGTTTCGTGTTTTGAAATTAAACTTGAGTTTAAATAAGAAACAACAGTTTATCAATAATTGAGTGAAATTTTATTTGGAGCAGTTTACAATTTGATATAACGAGTTTAACAACACATTTGAAACCAAGACAAAAAAAAAATATTACAAATTTTTCCTGGCTATACCGAGTGTCTCAGTTTGGTATTCGCACCTCTGTAAATTTATTTAATATTTTTTTGTGGTTTCAATAAACAATTATTCCTTCATTTTCCATTTTTCTTCCCGCTCCCTTCAAGGGGTTTAGGAACACTATCAAAATTCATAACAATATTAAAATTTATTTGTTTGTTAATTTATTTATTGCTTATGTTATAAGCTAAATATCTACCTACTATTAATAATTGAATAAACCATATCAATTTGCTCTGGTAAAGTAAAATTCATTGTGGAAATGCAATAATTTAAGATATAAATGACAAGTTTTTGTCGTTAGTGAATTGAACAGGAAGTTTTTTCGATTTCCACGGCACTCTATTTGCTTCAATAACGATTAGAATAAAAAATGTCGAATATCTCGAAAAGTATGAGTTTTTGGTATAGGACATACTTAATAAAAAATTAAGCTCTCTTAAAGACGAATTCGATGACATAAGAAAATACAGGAGTTTGCATTTGAAAAAACTGAGTTACGAGCTTTTGAAAATCATGGAGGTTGCCATGTCAAATAAATTTAGACCATGAAGAAGAATAAAAGTAGAATTTCACTGATGATCAATTTCTTTTTAACGATTCTACTCCAAAGAAGAGTGGCGGTTTTCGGGTAAACATATATTTTAATATCTCGCTTACCGAGCTCGGTGGCCGGTTGGTATGCAACCTAGCGAGTAAAGTCGGGAGGCGTGGGGTCGAATCCCGCGGCCGTCTGTCATCGTAGGGGTTTCAGGTGGTTTCCCCTACCTACTATAGGCAAATGCTGTGACAGTACTTCCACCTACCCTTACTCACCTAATCCTAGTTCCCTTCTCTTCCACTTCGGTGATTAGCCATAGCAGCAAAAACATGCTGATGTAAAATAAATCAGTAAAAAAAAATATATCTCGGTTTTTTACCGCGTATGTGTTACATAAATAATTTATTAATTTAACCCAAGCGTCTTGAACGAAGATATGTTGGACCATAAAACAAGACATTTATGGAGGTATGTAGTACTTAAAGCAGTTCCATAAATAGATGGATAGAAATTTAAGCGATTATTAATTCAATGAATTTAATTACATATGGAGACTACGTGAAGAAAAAAACGACAAAGGTTGATTAACCGTTAATCAGTTGAATACAACTAAATCAAAATAGGGTTAACGTTTATTGAAACATTGATTTGCATGAGTCAATGTTAGAAAATCGCACACTTTAAGTATTAAAGTTATTATTAGTTGTATATAAAATTTTATTACTTTAACAATTTTATGTGCAAGTGATTTTCTCAAAACTATTTAAGAAGTAATTAAACTATATATAAAAATAAAAATAAACTAAAATAGCGAATACATTTTCCTTGCATATTTAAATCGAATAGCTTAAAATAATATTTTATTACCTACCTTGCCATAATTTTAATTTTTATGTTAAAGAAATTTTTATTCGTAAAATAAACAAATAAATGTAAGGTTTACAAAATTCCATTTATACGTTAATTTAAAAGATTTGTTATTCAAAAGAAAAAGACTTACTTAAAACTAAATTTTAATTAGAGTTTAAACTTACTTGAAACGATGCTTATACAACAATCTAGAAAACGAGGAAACAATTTACTGATATAAAGTTTTTTTATTATTACTCAAAAATGATTTTTTAACTTTTTATCTGTTAGTTGACGTTACAAAATCATTTTTTGAATTTTCAAATAAATATGCATAGGTATTTTAGAAATTACGTCAAAATTGAACAAAGAAATAAACCGTTTATAATAATGAAGGCTGCATTTAAAAGCAAATTATCTTCAAGATTATTTATATTTGAGGATCCCAATCTGACATATTATTAGAAATAAACCATAGATACAAATTTGGCAAAGTTTTTTTAAACAACAAGGTATATTATAGTTCTGTTATAAAAATTCCAAATTGAACAATGTTATCTCCGAAGTAATTTTTGTTTTTCCAAAGGTATCTTGATATCGCTAAAGACGTTTTTTTCACAAAGTTTTCTCTATTATTGTCAATTATTGTAAATCACATGATTAAATCAATAATATTATCAGCAGAAATATGTGATAACTGTTCTAAATTAGACACCCTGTATTAAAAAAAAATCTAATTTAATAAGGATGACATTCACATGTTGCTTGAGTGATGCAAATCAGAAATCACCCTTGCACGCTTTCTGCTCAGACTCTAAAAAATTCCAAAATGCAAAATGGAATACAAAATCGATTTTCAAGTGGGTTAAAGAACAGAATGATTAGGATCACTTTCATCCCGAACATGTAGGCAAATAATGCTATTCAAAATTGTTTGTTTGTTGGTCTGTAAGTCGATCTAACAGGAAATATTGTTTAGCTGTTTATTTGCAACATCTACAAAAGGCGGTGACATTCAATTTATATTGTCCACATTTTGCTTGTTTGCACCTGTGCCTTTACAGATTCCGGTGGCAATATTATAACAGTAGAATGATCACAAACGTGTGTGGGTGTGACAATACGCTTTATAACCTAATTTATCTTTTATTATCTATTTATATACAAAAGAATTCTGGTTCTTTTTAACCAAATTAGGATGTTTAATAGCACAGCAGCAGATTGGACGGCATTCTCAATAAAAAACTAAATTAAGTTTTAAAAAAAATTGAGGTTATAAAAATTAACCAAAATAGTGCAGTTGTATCCAAAATCGCTTCCTCTTTCCAAAAATGTGAAAATATACAGGGTGTTCCATTTAAGATAACAAAGTTGGGGTCATTTCCGGCGAAACCGGAAATGAAACAAATGTGTGCACGTGTTTAAAAAGCAAGATTTTTTGCACATATCCTATGTCTAAAATTTCATTTATCTAAAATCAAAACTAAAGAAAAAAAGGGAGTGTACCACACTTCATTTACACCCGGTATATTTACTACCGCAGTTTACATGCATTTCACTACCTTTTACTAATTAGGTTTCTCAAATAAATTGTGGGTACACGTGTATACCATATAAACCTAATTAGGAAATAAATATGGTGAAATAAAATCATATCGAGAATTTCAGTGAAGCAAAATTATTTGTCTTTGACGTATTTTAAACTTGAGGCGCCAATTTGCAAAACTTTCTATATCCGCCATAACTAATTTCACAGGAAACGCGAAAAACCTATATGTCGATTTATAATTGACTATGTATGTTCATAATGCACAGTTGTTTGCAGAAGGCATTAAAAAATTGATCGGCAATTACTGAAAAAAAAGATGACCGCGGAAAAAGTTATTTTAGAATATATTTTGGATTTAGATAGTTTTGCAAACTATCTGTGGATTTAAAAAGTTTTGAAACATTATTTAAAGAACATAGTTCGCTTTTTTAAAAGAAATTAGAATTATTTTATAAATTTTTATTTTTAGTTTTTTGAAATTCCAAAATTCGGTACAAAAAATAGTTGTAATACAGGAGAAAGAATTTAAATTCTAAGACCATCATCCTCAGGATACAATATTTCTTCTTCATCAGGATTTTCATTTTCATTTATATTTTCTTCATGAAAAGTATCGATCAAATTTCTATAAAATGACAAATCAGTTTCTGGATTGTTTCTCCAATCAACGCCAAAGTGTTAAAAGGTTGTCAACATCAATTAGCTTTAACTGTTTGACTGGAACGTTGTTAGGAAGTTCCTCTGGAGTGATATTGGCTACAGTCTTTCCTCTTTTCAGAACAGATTTGTATACTCCAATGTTGCTTTTATAATGGATTTCACCTTTTATAGTTATACTTCCTGACTTATTTTTTTT
Organism: Elmis aenea; assembly: GCA_947652605.1. Lineage (NCBI taxonomy): Eukaryota > Metazoa > Arthropoda > Insecta > Coleoptera > Elmidae > Elmis > Elmis aenea. Next base: position 10,778,047 of record OX393578.1, on the reverse strand, counting down.
AATAAAAAAATCGCTTTGCCATGGAAAATTGAAAATGCCATTGACCAGGAGGCTTTATGCAAGATTCAACTGCTTTCTTCCAATCAAAAACAGTGAAATCCTTGGGCAGTTCTAGAACAGTTGCATATTCAGCAAATATTTTTTTCTTCCTTTTTCAATCAAAGAAGATGTTGGAGAAATTTCCATAATCAAAATTTTCATAAACAAAACACAAAAACACAGTAGACTGTCTTTAAAAACAAAACACGTGCGTTTCGGCTGTCAAATACAGAACACTAATAAAAGCGCAAAATATAAAAGATATTAGGTAAGGATATATGATGTTTTGATTCCGTAAAATAACTAACAGGGTAAAATGGCGCTGGATGTAAAGAGTTTTGTAATAATCACTTCTAGAATGGATGAAAAGAGTTTTGAAGTAGTAGTAATGGTGGATTAAAAGAGTTTTGCAACGTTAGACAGTTTTCATGTATAAAATGAGCTGGGAAAATATAAGTTTTGTTGCAATATGATTTAGTAACCATATGACAGACTGTTTAAAGTCAACAGCGCCACCACTATCTAATTTTCTTACTAAATTGGATGTAAAGAGTTTTGCAAGTTGACGCCTCACTTGTTTGCTCAATACTATGACGGAAATACTGATATTTAGCGATGCATGTCCAATAGCTCTAAATATCGAAAACGCAGTTGCGGCGAGACAAACGTTAAACATATTGATTTTTCGGTATAAACAGTTCGACAACTAACTTTACAAAGGCCTTATTTGGCTTATATTTCGACATTCATAACTGGAAACATATTAAATAATTACATGTATATCTCGAGGCTATACAAGGACTTATGAATCCTTCTCTATATCAAATATGTAACAACAAATAAAGTACATCAACAAATAAAATATTATAAGCGCTCATTTCCAAATATCAAAGTTTACATCTCCACGAAAACATGTAATATTAATTACACTAATTTAAAATGGCAACGACTAAAACTTTAATTCGAAGTTGTTTACTCTATGAGTACAAACTCGGCACCAAAGCTGCAGATATAACAATGAAATTTTGTATATGAGCATTATGATTTTTCGTATTGGATGAAAATCTTAAGGTGCAATACGGCTTCCGGTTTTATAGGTCTAAAGTCAACCGTTTTCGTAAAATTTACATTTTTATGAAAATTTTGAGGGACTTACAATTTTTTTTAACATTCAAGTTATTTAAAAAGGCAGTAGAATTTCGTTTTAAAATTAGATTGACAATTGATTTATTAACACTTTGCGCCAATCATCAAAAACCGCACGAACTTTTTTGGTTACCTGATATTTCCGTAAACATCAAAACTTATCTTTTGTGCAAAGCTGCACTGTAATGGAACCGAAACTTAAATCGTGAATAAATATTTAGATCTCTTGAAGAAGGTCTTGTCGATTAACGATAATTTATAAAGTAAGTAACGAGAACACACAGAAAAGAGTAAACGAGAAAAAAGTGACTAATCTAATCGATGAACTACAGTTGATTTGGTATGGTCATTTAAACAGAAGGTTTATACATAAAACTCCACATCAAGAATGGGCATGAATTCCATCTAGAAGAAGAAAGAGGGAAAGACCAAACAGGAGAGGAAAGATTAAAATAGTAATGGAAAAAAACCTAACGAATAATGACTGAATGAAGAGGAAACAATTTTTGTTTAGAATGCTGGACAGCCACCAGCTGTATGAAAAAAAAACACAATACATTTTTATTATTACATTAATAATCTCAACATAATCCTCTTTTATTGTATTACTTTTTGTTTTTCTTATTTTTGAACGACGTTTATAAATATTATATGAAAGTTATCCAAAACTTCTTCTTCTTCTTCTTAATCGTTTCCTCTTGTACCTTTCGGTGTCGAGGTTGCTTTTCTGTTACTGTATTATCTTTCTCCACTCCTTCCTATCGTTGGCTAATTGTGGCACATCTTTCCAGCTGACTCCTTTTCCTTCTAGTCTCTTCCTCACTTCTTTTTCCCATTTTATTCTTGGCCTTCCTCTAGCTCTTCTTCCCTCTATCTGCATTTTCCATCCTATTTTCGCGTATCTACTTTCTGGCATGCATAGTAAATGCCCCAGCCATCGTAATTGATTCGTCTTCATCTTTTTCTTAATATCTGTTACTCCAAGTTTATTTCGGATTTTTTCGTTACTGATTTTATCGATCAGTCTACATCCCTCTATTCTTCTCAAAAATCTCATTTCCTGTACCTGTATTCTTTGTTTTTGTTTTGTAATGAAAGTTATCCAAAACTTTATTAGTTTAAAAAGGAGCGAAAACAAAACTTTGTAATATTGTTTTATTTAACAAAATTAATTTACGTACGTTGTGGCTTCAACATTACATAGAACACTAATTAGGATAAATAAATAATACACTATAATTCATGTTGTATGCGACCTATTTTAATTTTAATTACAAATTGCGGTTTAATAAATAAACGGTGAAATAAAAATTAAAACTTTCATACCTTTAGCAGGAGGTTAAAATAATGTCTATCAGGCATGGTATATAATGTGATGGACAATTTTAAAACTAGCATGTTCCTGCCTTACTTTTAAATGAACAATTTTTAAACATTTAAACCAGAACTTAACTAATCAGCAATATTTTTTAAGAAAAACTAATTAACACTATTGCACTACTATCAAAATTAATGTTACAATACATACTTAAGCTTTTAAGCATTGCTTAAGTAATAATCAAAATCAGCAATGGTGCCAAGTACAGTTTAGAAATGAAGGATTTACAAAAAACTAATTAATATCTGTTAATTTTGAAGAGCGAAACAAGAGTTTTTCGCAGTTTTTTTTAATTATGACCATTAACAAACAATAAAGTTGAAGGTGGATATATAAATTTTTCTTCTTAATCGGTTCCTTTTGTGTGTTTCGGTGTCGAGGTTTGCTTTTCTATTTCTCCACTCCAGCTTATCGTCAGCTAACTGTGGCACATCTCTCCAGCTGACTCCTTTTTCTTCTAGTCTCTGCCTCACTTCTTTTTTCTATTTTATTCTTGGCCTTCCTTTTTTTGGTCTAGCATAATTGTAATTGGTTCATGATTTTTCGCTATAACCATAGCTTTTGTCTTTGTTTGTTGTATAATGTTTCATGAATACATAGTTCTATTGCCTATTAATAGCCAAAGAAGATTTATAAAAATCAAAGAATGATCAATTTTGACGTAAATATTTATAAGGAAAGCAAATATTTGAGCAAAATTTTCGAATGTCACCAAAATCCTTTTTTCATATTGCTCTATTGGTTACCAATAATTAAAATAATAAACTCTCTAAATATTGTTACCTTTTAACATTTGGAGATGAAATTTTATGGTTAAATGTTGCAAATTTAGATCATTGCTTCTTTTAAAAGCATAGGTAATAAAAATTTAGCTTATATCTGTTCTGCTTAAATATTTAAGCCTTATAATTAATTAAAGCTTATTGTATACACCAATGAGTGCTCCTTGTATAACAAGAATAAGGTAATTATTATAATCTAGAAGCTTTTTAGTTAGAGCTTGTGTTAGTTTTGTCCATTAAAGCTTTTACAGAAAACACCAAAACAAATAGTTACTAGAAACCCATGCGCCTAATTAAATAAAGTGTTATTTTAATAATAAATAATAAGAAAGTACGTCAATAAAATAACAAAAACGTTATTATTAATCTTTCCAGGCAGTTTAAAAGAGATTAGCATTACTTATTTACAAAGTTGACCATAGCTTCATTAGTGGTAATATACCATTACAAATCAATAAATTGCTTACCATAAGACAACTACTGAAATAAAAATCCCACATGAAATATATAGCATCATGTTTGCATGTATATGTACGTGAACGAAAAGCTAAATATATGCTTGTCATGCAAATAACACAAATCACATGTCACTTTTAACATGAATGTCAAACTTGGTTCTTATTCCTGTAGCTGCGTCTATATGTTGCAAAAATTGAAACATACAACAAAAATGAATCTGTGGGAATTTGCGCCGTTGCTCCAGATGTAAAAATGTCAAAGTAAAAGTAAAATCGATGTCTCTCAAGCGCAACGGTATCATCGAAGTGTGTTAGTTTAACCAAAACGTGTTATTTAGACTTTTAGAGCGATATTCGTGACTGTCATTCAAGCTTTCGTCTTCAATGATGGCCTTTTCTTAAATTCGTTTATGCTCTACTAATCGTTGAAAACTCAACACAGTACAGATATAATTTCTAATGGCAAACATCTATCTTAATAGTCGATGACAATTGAGAATCCATCAACCGTTACAAGCATAATTAACTGCAATTAATTAAAAAACGTAAAAAGAGGTTGTGCTTGCACATAGAACAATAACGTAAATTATATTGTGTTTTTTCTTATATTCATTTACAAATCAAATCACGATTCCAGTCGATATTAGGGAAATGAAATATTTAAGGAGAATAAAGAGGGATGTGACTAATAGAAAAACTTGAAAGTAGAAGAATAAGGGGTAAAAACATAATCAAGAATTAGGAAAACATACCGCTTTATCGGACTCTTTTTCCTCTAATCTAAAAAAAATCTAAATATTTCTCAATAAAATCAACTTTAATATATGTTTTGCTATATCTAAGACTTTTGCATTAATAGGACGAATTTTAAACATAAACTTACGAAAACAGGTTATGTTTCGGGTATTTATGTTTAACCTAACTATTATTGTATGGTATGCATTAATAGTTCTCTGAAAAAGTTATATAGTATGAACTTCATAATTGATTGACTACATTTGAAACTTTTATATCCAAATAATTCCTCTATAGATAGTGTCAACTACACCAAAAAATGTATACTGACATGTATCTTTGTGAAGAACATACGTGTTAATATCAAACACTCCAAAATATATTGTACGTTTTAAAATAGCCGTTTTTAAAATCATTAACCATGATACAAATATAAAGGTTTATGTAGACATTTTCAAAACAACGGAATAGTTAAATCCGTAGTGAACTATGATTCAAATCATTGAAAAACCAATTACTTTTATAAATAGCTCTTGAAATGTCCAGAAGAAATTAAAAAAATCATTTATTGATTTAAGAAAAACTTCATATTATTAAGGCTCCATTGCAGAAATCAAACTGGTGTTAAAATACACGTAAAGGGTAGTTCACACGGTCGTGATACTAGGTACCGTGCATCAAATGTCGTCTGAACAGCCTGATGTCGCGATGCCACGATTTCATGACGCCAGTGCCGTGACACTAGCGATGTCGTGACACTGACGTCACCTGCCAACTTTTGGTAATAAAAATGCGGTACTTGACCATACTTTTATATTTTGACAGCGCGTATTTGTCATAATGGATAAACAATATTCGGAACTACTTCACTTTAGCGGCAGTTGTCGAAAATTTGTTTGTCATCGATTTCCAATTTATCATGTCCACAATAGATGTTCCAACGATTTTAGAGCATTATCAACAATATCCTTGTTTATGGGACAAATCTATTCCCGAATATAGCGACTTCAAAATAATTAGTTGCTCTACAACATTCGCTGCTGCAGTTACAAGAGCGGCCATTTTTATTTTGATGTCGCGACACTCAAATATATCATATTACCTGTAAACACCCAGTGCCCGGACACCGAATGTCAAGCGATTTCATGACATTAAAATTCACGACGCTAGTGTCACTAACCTTAAATCCCTGAACTAGTCGACATCAGTGCCAACTATGCTGCGATTTTGCCTAGTCCTAGATTGTACGTGTTTTAATTCTGGGGTTAACTCCAGGTTCAACTTAATACAATGAGCTTTACGGTTATACCACAAAAGGTGAAAATCTTTTAAGAAAAAAAAATTACTCTCCAGACCTAGTTGGTCCAAGGCTTCTTCACAAACTGCCTCTATTTATCTATATTACTTATTTCCAGTTTTTCAGATCTCTATCCACCGCTTCCATTCCCTTAATCTTTAGTCTTCCTCTTCTCCGTCTTTGCTCAACGCCACCTGCTAGCACTCTCCTGGCTGCTGTTTATTTTATTAGTCTATGGACGTGTCTCAGCTATCTTATTTTCTGTACCTTTATGATATTTGTGATTATTTGTTATCCATACATCATCGTTGGTTCTTTTTTCCCACCCGTCTCACACCTTTCGTCCTCCGTATAGCTTTCTCAACACCTTTCTTTTCCATACATCCAAAGCTTCCATCTCTTTCTTGTTCATCTTCCAAAGTTTACTCCCAGACAGTTCTGCCGGTCTTAATACTGATTTAAATCTTTTGAGTTTCAAGGATAAGTTCTTCGAGTCAAGCAATTGTCTTAATGCTTCAAAACATTCATCCTTAGCCATTCGTTCTTTAACTTAATTTTTTCTTCTGCATTACTGCTGACTCCTGAGTAGTTAAAATTATCAACTTTTTCAAATTTGTATCTTTTTCCATTTTTGGCCCGACAAAAAAAAATCGTCCGAAATATTACGAGACGAAGTCGAGCGTAATTTTCTGTGGCGTTTTATGGAATGAAATTGGTGAAAGTTTCTATCGTAGACCCAACCAATTCTCTTAAAAAAAAGGTAATCAATGGACGATTTTTATATTACAAATATAGTACCACTAGCAAAAAACAACGGAAAGTGCATCTATCAATCAAAATTATTTACAGCACGCTTCTTGCAAATGTACTCTTTTTTTTAGCGAATAACTAGGTGTACTTTATTGATGTCGCTTCTGGTTTTTATCCGTGTCGTGCTAAAATAAATGAGAATATCCGTCGACTAAATTAAATCAGGTTAAGTCTAGGTCATCATGGTTATCCAATTATGAGGTATTTTATACAATTTTTTAAGATACTCGAGGTAAAAAGTCTTTCTAAAATAGTGCAGAATATACACGTATTGTCAATAATGATAGGTTGCAAATATGTATGTGCAATAATTATAAGATACATTTCTAGCAATTATTATAAGTAAATCAGTTTTGTTCGTTCTTGTAAATAAAACACTCATTTTTGTTAGCAACTCAAATTTTTTTGAATAAACGTACTTAATATTGAGAATTGTGTGAGATTATTTTTATTATTGTTAACTTTAAGGCAATGTTTTTGTTCAATTTTTTGTAGAGGAAGCAATTCCTCAAAATAACATAAAAACTCTAGCTTGAACAATTTCCGGCAAAACCAGAAATGCCACTGAATTCTATTAACACAATTAAAAAGTAGACTGTGGATGTAATAATCGATCTTTTGGAATGAATTTTAACAATAAACAAGTTAGGAAGTAGCACAGGTAAAATTCTAATCTCTAATTTAATGGCACAAACGAATAGAATGTGTCATCACCGACACCATTTCGGACAAAAATTTATGCATAAGTAAAGCGGTCCCAATAAATAATCTCTGAATTAACACCAAACTCTAACACTAGGACAGAAAATGTATTCAAAAATACTTAACTTTAAAGATTTTGAAACCTAAACGAAAATAGCTCCTCTACTTTATAAATTATAATTTAAATAGAGGCTTTTTAAGATAGCTATGGTGGCAATAACATATTTAATAACATTTTAAATGAAAACAATCAAAATATTAATACATAACTAAAACAATTTTGTACCTTCACTTTCTAGAATCTAGTTGTATTAAAATGTTAAATCTAAAACTGTTGTCTAAATATGTCGTTCATTTTAAAAGTGGCATAAGTACCTTTGCGAAAAATGGGTTAAAGCTGTTTACGATAACAAAAGTGTATGTTTTTTTTTACCTTTAAACATTTTACTTGCACTTATTTAAAAATCATTACCATTTTCGTCAGTAGAAATTTTATTGTTAAACAAAAGTGCAAATACATTTATTTTGAAAATGGCGTAATGATGGATTTGCTTTATACCCCCAATTTACCTCAGACATTTTAAAAATTCAAAACAAAGTGAAATGTCCGAAGACTTCATAAGTCCTATTAATGGCAGGGATTCAACACATAAATGAACTACGTTATTTAAATTACTTACACTTATAGTTCAAAATGTACTGATGAATTTACTTATTACTTTGTATTTTATGAATATTAATGATAAAATACTTTTATAAACTTGTAATTAATTACATTATATAAATTACTTAGATTATATAATCAATTTTCTTATACAAATCGGATAAAATTAACATAACCCGTTGTTTTTACAAACTATTGAGTTTGAAAGTGACTTAAGTCACTTTACAGTAATGAAAAATGGCGATTCGTTAAAGTCTGTGCGACATTATGTAAGTATAGGTACTGAGAAAAATATGAGACCAAGATAACAAATATTAGTGAAATTTCTCTATAGTTAGCATGGGTCTAGGAACATTCTTCGCCGACAATTCTTCGCCCACAATTCTTCGCCCATAATTCTTCGTCTCCAGATTCTTCGCCCACAATTCTTCGCCCACAATTCTTCCCCCACAATTTTTCGCCCACAATTCTTCGTCTCCACAATTCTTCTATTTATAACGTAATTTTTACAGATTATTTTACATTAGCCTAAAGTTGTTTCTTGTATATCAATACTTCTTCTTTTAATATTATGTTTAAAAATTGCTACATAACTAGCGTGTGTTCTGATTTTTAATCTTGTTTATGTTATTATAGTATGAATAACAATTAAATTAACCTAACCTATACTGACCTAACCTAACCTAATATAAAATAATCTGTAAAAATTACTTTATAAATAAAAACCATCACATTTACAAACAAAATTAGTGATAAGCTTGTATGCGGCGAAAATTTGTGGCGGCGAAGAATTGTGGTGGCGAAGAATTGTGTAGGCGAAGAATTGTAAGCGAAGAATTGTGGAGGTGAAGAATTGTGGGCGAAGAATTGTGGGCTAAGAATTTTGGGTGAAGAATTGTGGGCGAAGAATTGTGGGCGAGGAATTGTGGGCGAAGAATTGTGGGCGAAGAATTGTGGGCGAGAAATTGTGGGCGAAGAATTGGGGGCGAAGAATTGGGGGCGAAGAATTAATATCTAAAACTAAAAGTAACATAAAAGTCACTTCAACACTTAAATAATAATCAAATAATCGGCTCTTATATCACACACACATTTAAAAATACTTACAAATCACAACTAATAAAAAATAAACTTCACGTTATTCGTTTATTAATATAAATTAATTAATTAAAAATCACTACCATTTTTTAAAGAAACTCTTGTGAAACGCACTAAGGGTTTCAAGACTCGTCCAAATAAATAATACTGTGACTGCTGAGAAGGAAGAGCGCTGAAACTGGTATTGCATTTCACCAGGAGATCCTGCAAAAACAAAAAGTGATATTTAATTTAAATAATTTTTATTAGTAGCAATTAAAACTTGTATGTATTAATGATATTTTTATGCGTATATTTTTGCACATAAACTGCCCTAGGAGAACATAAAAATGTGTTTACTTTTTAAATTGTGGCTTTTTAGAAATTCAAAATAAATAAAGCAATCGTAAAATTTAATAACTATTAAAAAATTTACAGCGATCAAAAGTTTTAAAACTATAAACCATGAAAAAATACTAAATAGAAACATACTTTGCTACATATTATTTATAGAATTGCATTCGCTAAAGGCAAATTTTACTTACAAACATGAAATGGGTTATAGCAATTTATAATTATTATTTAAATCGAAATTGCTTTTAAAAAACTTCTTTCATTACAAATTAATATTGGATTCTAAATATACCGCTTGATTACATGTTGTAATTAACTCACTAATAATTTAAACAGATTAATTCTACCTAGAATATATAGAACTCATTAATATCTTTTACCGTAAAAATGCAACGTTAAAATTAATATTGCCCCATGAAACTACTATAAATTTTCTACGTTTAATAAACAACACAAAGCGAAACTGACAGATGTTATATAGAAAAGGGAACATGACACCAAATATTCACAAACCTACTGCAAAACAAAACATAACCTCGATTCCATTGCAAAATATGCAGTGCATGTACAAATTAAACCATATTTTATAAGCTTCGTGGCATTAAGTTATTATTGGCTATTAACCAAAACGATAAGAGAGATCAAACCAATTAATTATTTTTGTTAGGGAACACTAATTATCTGCTTTTGCATGTTAAAAAGAGCAAAGCATTAGCTTCATGCATCTTTCCAATTTGAACTTTGCTCTAAGAGTGAATGATAATTTGTTACTAAGTTAGCCAGAGGCATCACGAATGCGAAACAGGGTCACTGCTTATTAAAGTAACAATAAAACTTAAAAATTAATTAAATATTGCGGTACTTGGGTATATAAGAATAAATATTTCCAGTGACAGAAAATAAATTAACTCTTTAAAGTATTGTTGAACGTACATACTTAAAAAAAAAACATCTACCGGAGAGGTCCAAGATAAAAATTGTTTGCTGGGTTACTTTGTACTTATTTCTAACACCAAGTGTGTGAATTGTTAAAAGTTAGCACACATTTAAATAAATTTAGTCAATATTTTGAAAATAACATTAATTTTGATGAATTGTTTAATTATAAGAGGATTCATTTCTTAATATAAATTGCCCTAATAAAAAAATCACTTATCCTATTATAATTAATATCAAAAAACATATTGAACCTCTAAAAACGATAAGTGAATATTGTCTAACAATAACACTTACTTATTTTTAGTTTTGGTTTTGACTAATAATTTCAATTTGAACAATTACGTTTTCGATTTATTTTTTATTAATTGACGATTCTGGGTTAACTTTCATTACCCAAAATAAGACAAAATTTCAATTCTGTAATTTTCAAAAAAATATATACAACTGCGTATTTTTAGTTTGTTTTAACTATAATAAATAATTAATCGCTTGACTTGACTATTAATTTATAGTAGCCAAATTTAGTGTTTTCATTTAGTTTATACGTAGGTAAGCATATTCTAACAGAGATCAATCGATGTAACTTGCAAAATTTAAAAAAAAAACATTGCAATTTTTGAGCATTTAGGATTGTAGGCAATCGTTATTTGTTTATTCCCAATAATTAAAACCGATAGTTATGTCTGGAATTTTTTAGTTTTAAATATGCCAAAGATAAACTTGTATAATTATTGTGTATATACACAAAGATGTTTAGAACTGTGTAAAACATTAAATAAACAAAGCGCTGTTTTTAGTTAAAGAACATTTTAGATAGATTAATTTGCTACATCTATTAAAGTCATTTAAACAAGTCTAAATCACTGTTTCACAAAAAACTAAATAATATTTTGAAGCAATATTTCTACTTGCCAAGTCAAACCGTTTCTTATGCTATTTATAAAAAAAAAATTAACTTGCTGGCCAGGTATGTAACAAAAAAAAAATTATTATTCACAAAATAATAAATTTTTAAATATTAACGTAACGATACAGCGGACTCAAAAATTCTAACTGGAATTGTGTTGTTGTTAAACTGAGTAACAAAATATATCTTGTCGCTTTATGAATACAACTTTTTTCTCATTTAAATATTTTCTTAATAATATTGAGTATACATCAATGCTTTTTTCGCAAAATGTCATAAACAAATATAAAATGCTTAACTAAATTGACTATCTTATTTTTACCAACAAATGAATGATTTACAATTTCTAATATATACCTTAAATCGAATAAGATATTTCCTACCACAAACGCAACTTGAAAGTATTATAAATTATTAATAGTAGCAATAACTATGCAACCCTAAAATATTTCAACATTTCTATTCGTTTTTTTTTTTCATGGTCATATAAAAATTATTTAAATATTCTTTGTTGACACTGACCTACCATGCATTTTCATCAATTCGTTTAACTACATTTAGTTAGCGGTTCATTGAACACACTGAGTTGCCAGTGAGCTTTTATTAGCTTGTGGTTAGCCTTTTATATATTTTTTACAGCTATTTATAGCGTCATTGTAGTTATTTATAGTTGGAATATAAAATAGCTTTAATACTGATACTACAGAATTTTTAATTAATGAATTTGCACTTAATAATATGTCACTATCTATTGTTACCGCTAATATAGTATTTTTAATAACAATTAGTTAAAATAAAAACCTAAATAATTGTGTTAAAAAATAAAATAGTGATTTTTTTTTCATATTTGCAAACAACAAATTAATAATTTTATTACAATTTTTTTGTTGCAAATGTTATTTTTTTTTTACTGTGAAAGGTAGATACTTACCTTTATAAATTAAACGAACACTATAATTATTATTATGGCAAGCTCTCGCATGCCCTTCATTATTAACAACGTTGTTAACACCTAATTGCGAAAGTAGACATTATACCTTAGTTATCTTACGCCTACATATATGTGAAAATAGCATCACATCCCAGGTTAAAGAAAAAGTAACATCATCTAAAATTACACGCATACATCGCTAACAATTTGAGGAAAAGAACGTTAAGAATGCAATAAAGCTGAATTAATTAAAAGTTTCCGATTGAAAACTAAACAACACAGGTGTGAAAAGTTTATTTATTTGGAGTTTAACAAATAAACTGTGACACATATTTAAATAATTGCAAAAATATATAATATTTAGACAACTAATGTACGGTAACAGGAATTTATTTTTATGATTTTGGGATATTTATATCATCTTAGATTTAAGAGTAAAAATTATAGTAGATTGCTGTAATTATATTACGCTTAAATTAGTAAAATTTTACTTACCTACTAGATTTAATTCTTAATTTTAATCTTAGTAACAAAACCAACCCCAGTAGCTAATCATTAACCAATAGTTAAGCAACTAAAAGGAGCTCGACAATGGGCAACCTCCTACATGACAATGTATCAGTTTCATATAAATTACTGAATGTCCATTTGGGACAAGATTGTAATATTCTGGGAGTTAAGCAGAAAAAAAAAATTGTAAAATTTTAAACATACATCAGTTTTCTAAGTAACTAAATACTCTAAAATTTAGTCGACAAGTCTAATCAATTTGAAAGAAATGTTACCAATTAGTCTGTATGTGTATTGTGTAAGTATACAGTTAACAAATTGAATTGTATTTGGTGGAGGAGCCGGTTACCCTATTTATACAGGATGTGTGAGAATCTCGGAAATTGTTAGAGATAAAAGGATGGTTATATTCGCAAAGATGTGTACTTTTATGTGTTTAATAAGAATGTAAACTGTAAATGTTTATTTTATGCTTACCTAGTTCCATTAAATATCTTGCAAAAAAAAATTTTGTCTAGGGTTAAACAAAAGTGTCCATTACGAAGCGTTAATAAATGATCAAGTCTGTTTATTATTTGAAGAAAAATATTCATCTGTTTTAATTTTTATAAGTGTCTTATTGTATTTTAGGTCTACCATTTGCAAAATTTTATAAGGAATACGACGATATTAAAATTTAAAAATGTATAAATACACCGAATATTTTGTTTGAATCTCATTATTGGATTCTGTATTACGAAACGAAATTCTACTTCCTTTTTAAATAACTTAAATGTCTTAAACAATTGAAAGTGCTGTATTCCTCAAAATTTTCATAAAAATGTAAATTTTACAAAAACAATTGACTTTAGACCCATATAAGCTTATACATTTTTAAAGTAAATTTTAATCCTTAATGTAAAAATATACAGGGTGTTTTACTTAAAATTTAAAAGTTTAAGACCGTTTCCGGTTGAACCGGTAATCGTATTGCAACCCTATTATTTTCATCGATTTTAAAAAATACCATAACGCTCAGATACAACATTTCATTGTTATATCTGCAATAGTATTCTAGATATTTGTCTGTTTGCATACTTTTGCGCATCCCTGTATTTACAAACACCGGCAGTTTTTGTTTTACAGCACTTTTGACCACAACTTAAACAAGCTTTTATTCATTTTATTAAATAACTGAATCAAAGCAATCTAACTTCTTCTGTCTTAGTATGAAACTTAGTGTGGGATGATAAGAGCTGTAAAACAGAAATTAGAATCTTACTACGCCTAAAACGGGAAATATCCGCCTATTAATTAATTGTACATGCATTAACACCCACAAACTCCTTCGGTGTAATTCTATTCAAAACCTTTGTACAAGCATATCACAGCATAGCAATGTTCTACACAAAATTAAAGCTAATAAAATGTTTACAAAGCAGACAGATAGTTTAATCGCGTTTAATCATTTGTACACCAAACAATTAATTATTTAGAACGCTTTAGAATAAAATCTAGAGTTAAAATGTAATTTACTAATAATTAGGTGATACATTTTTGACTAGTATATATACTTAAAGATGAAATAATACCTAATTTATCGTAAAAAAATGTAAGGCAGGACTGGTAAATTAAACAAAATATTAATATCTACACGATTAATTAAAACGTGTTTGACGGGATCTTAATTACAAAAAAAAAATACGTACACGTAACAACAGAGGTTTGTCCTTAATTTTAAATTTTAAAACAAGATTTAGCGCGTGGTTGCAAATATTTATCTGGTTTTTGTTAATAAATGTGTATAAAAAGTCTTAACATCAATAATTCTCATAATAATTTTAAATTTTGCTGTTTCAGATTCAAAAAAATTATTTGGAGGATACAGAATAACACCAACGTTCTGCAAACCAACAAGAAGACTACCAACAGATTTAGGAGGACCAAATATATGCATGTTCAACCACGAATGTATCCAAAGAAGTGGACAAGTCGTGGGCGCATGCATGGATGGTTTCTTATTCGGAGCCTGCTGCCAACTTCCCAAAGGCACGGCGGGAGAATTAATACAAAGTGATCTAAATTCAAAAATTCCCGGAAACGGTATCACACCAACCCTCATCAAAAACCCGGTGTCATCGACGATATCTCCATCGTTAAATGACGATGTAGCCCTAAACGGAATTTCACATATCACTGAAACACTTCTAAACAGCGATATTTTACCAACTGCACAAGAAGATACAGTAGTTCAATTAAACGGCGCGCATAACCATTTCAGTACAACCGGGGTGACGCACTCTGAACCGGAAACTATACTCCTACACCAAGAAAATAGCAACGACATAAATGCAGATCATTTTACAAAACCATCAAGTTCCTTACCGGTAGAAGATCGACAAACGACTAGAGTGGAAGAGTCTACAAAACCGTACAGACCTTACGTTCAAATTTCTATTTCTAATGGTCCTGATTATTACACTCCTTCACCAGGAGTTCAAAAACCAGTATTTAGACCTAAGCCGTCTTACAAACCATCAAATAACGACAAATATGTACTAGTGCCGACTATCACTCATGGAGGTCCTAAAAATAAAACCGAATTCGATTCTATTGTCAACATTCTACAGATGTTGAATGGTTCTACCACGAATTCCTATGGGAGTAGCACAACGTCCCACAAATACACTGTACTTTCAACGAATGAACCGCCGTATACCTTCAGTAGCACATCCAAATATTCCGATAACCAAGTTACTAGAAAACCACCTTCCACATCTTATGTTTTTAGTACTACTCCTATTGCGAGACCTGGATATAAACCTTCCTTGTCAATAATTAAGAAGCCTTCCACCTCTTACGTGTACAGCTCAACTCCAATTCCGGCAAGACCCGGATTTAAACCAACTTCACAACCAACTTCACTTTCAAGTAAAAATCCTTCAACGTCTTACGTTTACGGCACGCCATCTACTCCAAGACCTCCATCCAAACCGGTGGTTATCAGTAATTCAAAACCACAGTATGGTTCTTCCGTATCAACAAAAAAACCATCAAGTCAGTATGTATTTAGCTCCACATTTAGACCCACTGCTTATTCTACGTTAGCTAATTCGGCCGAAGCGTTCCCTTCAACAACAAAGAAACCTCTTTCTACATCGTACATATTTAGTTCCACATATACTAGACGACCTGTAACCGCTGCTCAATCCGCCGCTTCCAATTACTTTGGAAGCTCAACGCCAAGTCAATTCTATCAAGCCAGCAGTTACGCTAGTCCGCCTCCTACAATCATTGTGCTAGGTCCAACCCCAGAACCGACCACAACAGTCCCATCAATCCGTCCTAATTCTGCTACCCCAACTCCGCCACGTAAACCTGTAACGCAAATTACAATTAATAATCATGTATATAGCACGGAAAAGCCTTCACCTACTGTTTTAATAACACCCAAACCTAGCGTATCGACTGCTTATCCAATCAGGCGACCGGCTGTAGACTATGTAACTGCTCCTGTAGAAGCTGAAACGTCTGTTAACGATCTATCTAATTTCCCACCAGTCAGGAATCCCAATCTGAACCTATCCGCTGCCGGCTATGACGACGATATTACAACACCTGCATTCATAGAAGACGAAGCATTAGAGTTAAAAGTTGAGTCTCTCGTTAATAATATTGTACAAAGCTTGCAAGAACCATTCAATGGGTTGAGAGACGTAGTTTATAATAAAAACAAGACGGCCACGTTAGGTTATACAACAAAAAAGCCTATTAAAAAACAAGGAACGACAACTAAAAAACCGACCGCCTTAAATTCAAGACCTCCAATACGTAAACAAACAACAAAAAAGCCTCTTAGTACGATCACTTCTAATAAACCAGTAGTTATAACGAAAAAACCAACGCCACCTAGACGCGTGACAACTACTACACCATCATACATAGAACTTGAAAGTCCATCAACTGTTAGTAGTTCCGATTATAGATCGGGTAAGTAGAAAAATTAATTTGCTATATAAAACATAACAATACGTACAACATATGGACTTTATATTGACCAGTATCTTAGATTAATTGAAGTAAATGAATAAAAAACTTGCCCTTAATTTAAAAACGGTAAATGGAAAAATAATATTCGGTATTTTTATTTGTCGTTCGTTGGTATTTATTGCTTATTTATTAATAATTTATTAACTATTTATTTGTTGTCGGAGTTTAAATATATAATATCCCCTGAATATGTGATATTATCTTTGTTCCTCATTTATGCTTGGTTAAAGTGTACCTATTTAAGTCTATGCCATTTTTATTGTTATATTATTTATTCTTGTTATACAATTAACCTTGTTTTTATTATGGAATTAGTGACTTTGTACTGTAATTGAATAATATGTACGGTTGCAATTTAAATAAACCAAATAAATAACCTCTTATTTTTTAATTATCGCAGTTTTAAAATAATTAGAAGCAGAGCAACACAGAATAATGAAACAATCCAGTTACAATAAGATGCAAAATTGTATTAATTATTTAAATCAGTAAATGAACTAAATAATATTAGTTGTTAAAATAGCTATCAAAAGTTGTGTACTTAATACTGTAATATAAAAGATCAAAATTTTTATTCATTTAGTCCTTAAGCAATTGCTCACTACAAATCAAACTACACTCAATTGATCTGCCGTTTTAAATGATAATAACATGAAAAGTTTATTATGTCATCATAGAAAGTACTACAACTTAGGCTGCCGTTTATACAAAAAAAAAATAGCAACAAATTTTATTTATTTTAATGACGTAGTTCAAAGCTTATTTTTAGTAATAAACCACAAAAACTTTTTCACTTTGTAAAATTGAAAATCGTCTTGTTCGGAAGAGACACCTTATTTATTTGTCATTTTACAAAAATTGCTCAAATAAACTTAATGAAACATGGAATAATTTAATTAACTAAAAGTTTGCGTGTTTTTTTTTACAATAATCAGTATCTACCAACAGAAGTAACATTAATCTTAACTGGACTAAATTATGACGATGGAGCAACAAAACGTTTTAAAATGAAACAGGGCTTTTTATCTTTAGCAATTTTAAAGATGAACCTCGAAAGTTCTCACTATTTATTTCAGTGTTTGAATTTTTATACTTTCCAGATTATTAGGAATAAATAAATACTAATAAATAAAAAGCTTTCAAAATTTTTAGTTTTATTATTGGTTGTCATGCTAACGGCGTAAACTATTATAGTGGTTGTTGCTCAAAATGCATTTTTTTAAATTTGACAATGAATATAAAAATAAAATATCATGTGTGATGCATCAATGAATTCGAAAAAAATTATTTGTTTATGTAAATGGCAAAATGTGCGACTATAAATAAAAGTAAAGGTGGTTGTCATAAAACAAAAACGAATCGACCTAGGAAAAATTTGTGACAACCATCCGATTCGGCTTAAAAAGTTGCTTGGGCAATGTTTTTACAAATTTGAAATATTTTATGATTCAAAAGATTTTCAAAAATCGTATTTTCCGGTTTTTCCCAATTTTCTCAGGTACCATTTGAGATATTTCCAATTTCTTTTCGAATTATTAATGAGCACCAAATTTAGCAGCTTTACCAAGTTTAAACTTACACTCCAGCTATTAAAATAAGCAAGATCCCCATGCTTAAACAAATTTCAAACACCCTGTATACTTCATTTTTTTACATAGTCGCCATTGACCAACAGATTTTGTGTAGATTTGTACAAACATGGTTATTCCGCTTCTAGAGACCTAAAGTAATTAGTCGCCGTTTCATCAACTATTGCTGTAACATGAATTTGGAGTAGGAATTCCACGTTTTGGTTTCTGAGACAAACTGGATCAAAAATTCATCTCCCTCACAAAAATTCCTGAACTGATTCTAAAACGTTTTTGTGTGTACATTTTTGGTACCCCTTGTGCACCCAGTTTTTTACAGCCTCACTTTTTTGCCATATGTCCATAAATCGCTGAACGTAAATCTTCTTTCTGAAAATTCAATAGCAAGTTCTAGAATTTCCAAATATAAATCGTCTGTTAACACACTCTATAGCCAATGCATTCTTCATAGTTGATATTGGTCCAACTTTTTTTTACATTAGACTTCATGTTCATTGGACTTGAATTTCTTACCTCCTAAAGAGTTTTGAAGTGGACCGAAGAGATGAAAGTCCTATGGTGCTAGATCTTGACTGTATGGGGGATGAAGTAGGATATTCCACTTTAGTTTCCGCAGTGTTTCCAACTTTAAAACGGCGTGTGAGGGCGAGCATTTTCTTGAAGGAAACACTGAATACTGCGCAACCCTCTTGGAACAAATCGCAGGCTTCACTATCTGTTTTAAAATCATTGAATAGTAGTTGGCATGATTAGTTTTTAGTTCTGTAAGAAAATCGAGGTTTTGAATTCTAAAAGAAAGTGGCCATAATTTTTCCCGGGTGAAAATGTCGAGTCTAAGAACTTGTCTCCATCCTTATCATAACGCTGCAAAAGTTGTGTGAATGCATTCTTTCTTTGTGCTCAGGCATCAAAAAACGGGATACCCACCTGACACTCATTTTGCTAAATCAAGACTATCTTTAACTTATGTTTCCACACTACCAACACTTATTTCAAGTTTCTTAGCAATTGCTCTCACGGTAATTCTTTGATCGTCTTGAATTAGTGCACCAATCACACACTCCAGATTGAGAAGGACGCTCATCTCCAAACTGATTTTTAAAAAGCTCAAATAAATCTTTGGCGGATTGACACCTTCATTGGTCAAAATTTTAATGATAATTCGCTTAGCAACACTGTTGTTAACCTTCTGCTCCATGTCGATTGCAACTAACAGGGATGATGGAAAGAGAAACTAGCACTACTATTGACAAGTTCAATATGTCAGTATGTGCTCAGTGTTACATGATTACGTTAAACTCTTTACAAGAACATCCCTCGTATAATTACTTAATATATTTTAATACACTGTAAACAATTCATACAAATTTTAATTTAAATTATTCGTTGGGTTGCCAATTATAACATTTATCGTCGATAAAAATAAATTTCCAATTAAGTTTTCCTTTAATGATTGTGTTTGTAAAATTGAACCCGAAACCGGCACATGCTTTACAATGGACCACGACTGTTTTTCTAAAATAATGTGCAATAGTACAATTAATCCGATGGGAACAAGTTCAGTAAAGCACGTAACAAGACAATGTTGGTCCGACCTTATCGATCCAACTGCATAACACGATTTCATTCAGGAGCTTCCGCCCATTCAAAGCGGAATGGCACAGTCCCAAAGAAACACGTTGAAGCATGAAAAGACAAATTTTCAAGTTTACGGTAAATATATTTTATTGCTGTTACAACTTGACTTTATATGGCTAGTGGACAATCAAATTGCTGGACTCTGATTTCTGCTTTAGTTGGACTTGGTTTTTGTTTAATTCAACTCTATTTCCAATATTCTTCACTTAGATATATTCTGATGTTGTTTGTTTCATCTTAACAGTTTTCTGGATGTAAATTACTATCATGATTTCCACTTAGACTTCTTGCGTATATGCTGGGTGTCCACAATACACTTAAATCATCACGCTTGCCTTTAGTAGTAGCTTTAATAAACCTTGAATATTGTTAAATGGAAAAAAAACTGTATAAACTGACATGAAAATGCATCGCTCTTTTCATATGACTAAGCGTTATTAGAATTTGCCTTAGCATACTTTTTAGTCAATATCAAAGATAAATATTCACAGTAACGTTAACATTTTAATGGTTTTTCAAAAATTCCAAAAAGATAAAATCAGTAGGCAGGGGAAACAAGCTAGGGGCATAAAAATAAAAATCGTAGCAACTGTTTCTTTGGTAACTAACTTTTACTAATGAAAAATATTCTCGTTATGATGTACTCATATTTAGTTGGTTTTTTTTCAAAAAACATTTACCAAAAATATATAAACTTTTCTTTTCGAAACATTAAAAAATTTATCATGTAATTGTTCTAATGGGTTTCTAAAGATTGTTTAAAGTAGTACAACAATATTTTGAATAAATTTTATGCTAACGTATACGGTACTTTTTCTCCTTTAACAATATTGTTTAGGGCTTTAAAGGTTATTACTAAAATTAATCGAGATAAGGACCTGGGACTTTTTCCTTACATTATTATTGCTTTGGCAAACTAACTTACATGGTTTTTTGGATCATCTGATAATCTTGGTCATATCACGGTGAAAGATTTATGTTATTAAGGACTTAGTTGATATTCTTTTATTGTAAACATCAGAATGCTCTTTAAATAATTGATTTCAAATAAGCACTCATTTTGATCCATGCCAAAGTTATATTAGGCCATTCATTTTTTTTTAATTCCTATGGTAATTTTTAATGTTTTTGTTATTTATTTTGTGGATAATTGGATTGGTGGGTTTATTTAGTTTTTTTGGTCTGCAATTATTGTGCAAAATTCAAGTTATTTTACGAGGTTATACTGCTTATCATCTCAAACGTTTTAAGATTTTGATTATTTTGATGTATTCAACATAAAAGAACAAGGTTTTTTATATTGCCCAATATTTATTTTGACACATTGAACAGTTTTGTGAAAAACGAATAGATTATCAGGCCTTTTAGGCTAAAGTTGTTGCTGATCCTAAACCCACCATCCTAAACTCACCATAGATTTAAGGGTTAGTCCGATTACTTTTAATTCCTTCTGACGAAAATACCTTACACATTTACCAGAAAATTGTTTTTTGGATCTTTATTTACATATTAATTAACAGTTCTTAGCATAAAATACAAACTATCCATAGAGCTGGGTTTTGCAATATAATTAATTGTAAAGTAATTGTGCTCAAAATGTTCAAATTATATAAATCATTGCCTTACTACAATTGATATTTTAGTAAAAAATAAAACTTTTTAGGGTATTAGGGTAGGTATTTCAGTTATCGCGTTTAAAAATGATGAGAAAGGGCATCATCTTGTTCCGAAATTTCAATTATAGTTATAAATAGACTTTTTCTTCATATTCAATAGTATAAATAATAAATAGTTTCTGATAATAATTTTCTTACTGTAAAATCTTGCATTTAATAAAAGACTGAAAATTTTGTATGGACAATTTTCAATAAATCACACCATAATTATGGAGTTTGGGAAATAGAAATCTGATTGAGACAAAAATTACTTTTCGAAAGAATCAAATGTTGTTAGTATTCATTCAAAAAACAACTTAATATTATCATTTAAACTTTTCAAGCATATATGATAGATTAAAGAAAGTAGTAATTTTAATTGTTCACTTACAATTTTGATAAAGTGATTATAATAGTATACTATACAGGGTGATTCAAATTCGAGGGCGCCCATGGGAATCTCACTTATTAGTGAAGATAAAGGGTAGGTTTAAATTTGGCAAAGTTGCTAAATTTTATGCTTATTAATAATATCAAAAAAAAATTTAATATCTTCAACTGTTTTTGAGTAATTGAAAAAAACTGAAAATATGACTTTTCGTTTTATAGCTACAAACTTTTTAATTTTTTATAGGCGACAAACTTGATTTTCATCTAGTTAGCTAGATTTTTCTTTCTGATTTCAAAAATGCATTACATGATTATATTATTTACATAAATAACGTAGTTATTTCAAAAAAAAAGTTTTCATTTATTCAACATAACCAATAACTAGATGAAAATCAAGTTTGTCGCCAATAAGAAATTAAAAAGTTAGTACCGATAAAACAAAACGGAATCGGCACAGCAAAACATTGATGGCACCCTTAAAAGTAAAATAAAAAGTGACCATGTAAGAGTTTTTACAGATACAAAAAAAATATAAATAAATAAAAACGTTATAGCAAAAAAAAACAGTTTTTTTCATTTTTTTCAAAAACAGTTAAAGATATTTCAAATCTGTTTTGATGAGCATAAAATTTAGAAACTTAACCAAATTTAAACCTACCCTCTATCTTCAGTTATAAGCGAGATCCCCATGGTCGCCCTCAAATTTGAATCACCCTGTACAGAAATCTAAAAATGTATTTCAGTTATTACAGCGAATGTCATTTAAGGAAATATTACATTATATTATTTTGTTTTAAAGCATAATGTAAAATCAATACAGTTAGCTTATTTCATGAGTTCTAAGAAACGATGTAACTGAATACAAGAACATTAGGGCTCAGATGCAAGAACTTCATTAAAAAGTTATTAGAAAGTAATAAAAATCACAAACATTTATTTGTTTAATGTTGTTTTTTTTTTGCTTACACCTATAAAATTTTATCACAGAATCGTACAGTTTACTAATAAATTATTAAAAATAAAACAACCCAGCCCATGCTACTAAAGATGTTTGAATAATATAACAAATTACCAACATAAAACTTTACATTTACATCATCAACAATATGTAATCTGCTCTAAGATAAGTCTTAATGTTTTCATGCAGCGAAGAACGATAACAAAAATATTACAAATAAATCAAATTATCGTTGGATTCTAGTTTTCTGGAAAAACGTACAACAATGATACTAGGAATAATATTACCATTGCACACATGCAATACGAAAAACTGGAGAAAAGCGGTATATTGTGAGTCATTTATTCTGTAAAGCGTACACCGAACAAAGTTTTAGGAATATGATCGATACATTACATTCCGAACATGCACAATGGAATACTTTTATGATAATTTCTGTTTACATTTTCACCTAAACTGAAAAGAGCATTCCAACGAGAATTTGCATTAAAATAGAATTAATTTGAATTAATTTCGCAGCTCTACGTTTAAAACCCGATGTGCATTTTGTTGTTCGCTTACTAAACTGTCATATTTTTCAGCATGTGGTATAAGGCCGCTCGTTAAATCAGGGAGGATCGTCGGTGGTAAGGGCGCATCGTTCGGCGAATGGCCGTGGCAAGTTCTCGTCAGAGAATCAACGTGGCTAGGATTATTTACGAAAAACAAATGCGGTGGTGTGCTAATAAGCAACCGTTATGTCATGACAGCTGCACATTGCCAACCCGGATTCTTAGCTTCCTTGGTAGCCGTGTTCGGAGAACACGACATATCCGGGGACAGAGAAAGCAGAAGATCGATCAGCAAAAACGTGAAGAGAGTTATCGTGCATCGGCAGTATGACGCTGCTACGTTTGAAAATGATTTAGCTCTTTTGGAACTGGAACAACCGGTAGAATTTGATGAACACATAGGTGAGTTAAATTTGAATTAAACTTTATATGGGTCAATGGTCTCTAGCGAATTATGTATATCAACACAAACTTTAATGAAAAATATTGATAGCGTCATCGGCTTAGAAAGTAGTTCTTATGATACCGTTTATTAAATGGAGTCGCCTACTTTCCAAATCTTTAAATATTTGCAATATTGTTATCACGATCTTTAACAACAACAATAATAACAATAATCAGTCCTCTAAGCTATAAATTATACAATAATAAAGAGAAACTCTACGCCAACATTATTTTTCTATACACGGTATACCGACTATTTTAGTCAAAATTTATTAATCCCTTGTACCTATTGTCAATTGTTTTAGTTTTTATTTGTTCTGAATACTAAACCGATGTCTCTAAGTAGCTCCGTTCCCGAGATATATCGATGATCAATCGATTGGCTTAAATTTTTATTTACAACAATCGTAATTGCATTTCAAAATCAAATTAATCGATGTACTACTCGCGCTGCGCACTCGTACCTAACGGGTTAAGTAAAATATTATGTCATTGATTTTTAATCACGCGAAAAATTAGACATATGATATATCCTATTTTTTATTATCATATTTTGAACTAGAGATAAGTTGGTGAAAGCAAAAAAATTGAGTTGGGGGGCTTTCTATCTTGACACAAATCCTGTATAAAAAAAAAACAGTCAAAACCTAGGAGCATTCAACTCATTGTCGTTTAAGATAACTGAATATTTCATATCTACTGAGTTCCCCTACATTTTAATCACTATTAGAATATCGTCAAATATATGAGGTACAGAGTCTGTTAAATTGGACGAAAAATTGTAAAATTTTGAGCGAAGTTCACAAAACAAACGAAAAACTAATAATACGATTTTTATTTTCTTTGATGTCTCTTTGTTCGACAATTTTTTTTGTGATTGTTTACAAGGAATCGCAAGTGTTCATTTGTTTGTTTATCTTCAAATGTTTTTTCGGCGAAAGCACCTATCTTTTTATTTCTTATACCGCCATCTTGAATTTTTACAAAAATTTAAAAAAATATATATTTCAAATTTAATTTATTTACATACAACATCAAAAATGATATTACATGAAAAATCTTCCAAATACAATGACAGAACCTTTTGGAAAACAAATACCATTGTTCTAGAATCGAGATCTTCTATTCTTACACATAAAAATACGCATAATTGTTAAATAATCGAAAACAAATGTAAATAAAATATACAAAACCGAAATTTGTGTTTATTTTTCTGATTCTATAAACCTTTTAAACAAATTTTTAATTATGCTCAAAATTTTACAAACTTTTGCCCATTTAACTAGCTCTTCGATAGATTAGCAACATTTTAAAAAATATTTAACTTTGAACGGTAAGACGATTTATTTAAACATATTTTTGGTAAACTATAAAATGTGCAGCTTTTCTGTTACTTCAACATTTTTATGAACTTATGTAGGTATATTAGCATTGATCCACCAAAGTTAAAAATATAAACCTTTATCGATTTGTACTTGAGTTTTTAGTCAACGTCACTAATAATAAACAGTTAGAACCTGGAATCTATTTTAACTATAACGTTTATAAACGTCGGTCGACCAAATAATTATATACAGTTACACGAGATTCTTGACAAATGGTTATTTTCCATTTTATTTCTTGTACATAAGCTATAATAAAATTAAAATGTTTCAAAAGAAGACAATATAATTCCAATTCGGTTTACAAAACTTTCCTTAATATTATACTATATAAAATATAATTTATTTTTCCAGTGCCAATTTGCTTACCAGGCCTAGAGGAAGACTTCACAGGAAGAATGGCAACAGTCACAGGGTGGGGACGATTAAAATATGGTGGTGGAGTTCCTTCGATATTACAAGAAGTAAAGGTGCCAATAATGGAAAACCACGTATGCCAAGAAATGTTTAGAACTGCTGGACATTCTAAAGTTATAAGAGAGTCTTTCCTATGTGCTGGATACGCAAATGGACAGAAAGATTCGTGTGAAGTAAGTAATGAATTTTAAAAGGTGTATTTTGAATTAAACTGCCAGTGCGAGCATTCAAAAATTCGAACAACGCACTTTTTATACAATTCACATTAAATATTACAGTAATAAAACCCCAAATAAGGCTTAGATGTGATAAAATCAGCAAGTTTTTATTGACAACAAAAATGAAATCAATATAACAAGGTTACACATAAATTTTTTCGTAATGTGAAAATATTGAATGCATAAAAACTTTATTTTTCCCCTTTACTCCCTGATCGCTTTCAAATAAAACTTAGCTCTCTTTCGCAAAAAACAGCTGTAACGATCAAAACATTATGAGAAAAAAAAATTCAAACTGACGTTAAGACCATATGACCTTTGGATTAGCTCAATTTAGAAACTTCTTTGCTCCTAAACTTTCAAAAACCTTTAAATTACATTTGTCACGTGAAATCCCTTCTTCTGTTACTAAGATCAATTCCACAGAGTCCACAATATATAAAACATTGAATATAAGTAAAAAAAATCCCAGCATAAAACTGTAAACCGATATATTTCTTAATGTTAAATCAAGGTACAGCAAAACAATAAATCTGCAAATATTCTTTTATGAAATATTTGAATAAAAGCACAGATTAATTTTAATCAAAGCGAATTTATTATCGTCAAATTAATAAACTAATAACGGTACAAGATTTTGTTGGATGAAGTTTGTAATTTTCATAGATCAATTCTATTTCAATAAAAATGAAGGAAAAGTAGTAAACAATTTAATAACCACTTAGTTTCTGTTTAACTCATGAAAATTAATTTTAACAAAGTGCTTTTTTATAGTCTTTAAGCGTAGAAATATTATTATACACTGCCAAATATCTTCATTTCTGAATAAATGAAACCTATATTTTTAATTTTTCGATTTTTAATAACTTTTTATATTCGTACATATTATTTTTAAGGTTGGCAAATCTGTCGTAGCTTTGTTCTCTACATAATTCTGTCGAATACATTTTTACAAAAATGTTGGACAGGACTGCTTTAAGCCTCAAAAGACCTTAAAAGAAGTACAATTTTGGTTATACAACATTATCTAGAATGATCACAGCAAGTCTCGCCTAATTTTGTCACAGAATTATATCACAAGACGACAAAAGAACAGCAATTAATAAAAAGTAATGTGAAACCACAGACTTGATTATTTGCAATGTTCAATGCTGTAATGCCAAAAAAAAGTATTCTATTGCCACATACAATTTTGCAATAACAAAACACAAAAGCTAAATTTGTTTTTGACTTGCAAATCCACAGTTTTGCACAAATGTACAACGTACTAACCAGCTATGTAATGAGTAATGAGAAAATTTATAATTATTTTTTATAATTTCATACTTAAATGGCCTCTCTATGGCCAAAGTTTTTGTATCAAAACTTTCGACTTAGAATTATGCAAGGAATAACTTTACAAAGAATTTTTTACCAATTTATACACCTTGGATAATTTATTAGATACCTACATTAGGTTCTGTTAAAACCAGAGACCCAAACCGAACCGGAACCGGAACAAAAACCGTAACTAACCGGTGCATCTTTCATGAACCGTGAACAGGACTTGAACTTTTTATTTAAAAAATCACAAAACCGCAAAATCGAACCGAACCGATTGGTGTAAACTGGTTCAAATCGCTTCAAACCGTTGGTTTGGAACGTAAACCGAGAAGTTAAAATTTATCGAAGCGGTAAGCGGAACTGAACCGTTATTCTTTGCGGTTCGGGTCCCTGGTTAAAATCCTTTATTACATCGTAAATGATGTACTGACGCACTTTTTTCAGACTAAGTATCATAAAAAAATAATATGTTTGAAAATTTGCGTTCCCACTAGCTAAAAATTGATTTAAAATGCCTAAGATCTAGTTACGAAATTAAAAAACAGAAAAATCAAAAGATCAAATAGATACAATTGTTTACATTTCAAATTATGCATCGATAAACTCCTAAAATTTTTTCTAAGCTCTTCGAACGTGTTGCTTGGTAATAGCCCTTCGCCTGTGGACTCAAAATCTTACCAAGCAACACGTTCTTATGTTAACAAGACAAATTTACAATGCTCCTGAGTTATAACTGATAATTGTCCGTTTGTTGGTGTATCTTAATCATAGCTTCGAGGACGTTTTGCAGGCGTGTTACAGTAGAAGCCAGTTATAACGCGCCTTTTATAACGCGCATTTGGATATTTTTGTGTGTGTTTTTGTATTGACGCGCCCAGCGTGAAAGACAAGGCAAATAAAAATACTAGAAATGTTGTTGGAATACTTATTGGACCCAATAATATTAATCGTTCATTGTAATTATTATATTGTAATTTAATTTGAGAGCATCGAATCTTTTCTGGGTGCGTTATTATAAAGCATTGTAATTTTTTCGTTTTTGATCGTATTTGCTGATATGTGAACTCGGTTATACCGCGGTTTTCATATACCGCGGTTCAGATACACCCCCCCGCAAACCCGCGTTATAGCCGGCTTTCACTGTACTTAAATTTTAGACTAGGTAGATATTACTTGTGCAAAAAGACTACATTGTTTCGTAGCCATTGGTTGCATAATGCTAATACTTTACACATATTCCTGCAGACAATTACAGCATATACTACGTGGGTTTGCTAATGTAATCGTTCCTTTTTGCAGGGTGATTCAGGCGGACCGCTCGTTCTTCGGCGTCCGGATGGTCGATATCAATTAGCCGGTACTGTATCACACGGTATTAAATGTGCTGCCCCCTACTTACCAGGGGTTTACATGCGAACCACATACTACAAACCATGGTTGGAATCTATTACCGGCGTCCACTAGCTAGTGCTTTTAATGAATGCCACGTTAACCGTACTTGTGTTAACTATGTGCAGATGTGATGAACATTACCTGACAGTTTTAATTTAAAGCAATTATTTATAGATATATGTATGTATATTTGTTGTAAGTCTAATTGTAAGTATTGTATTTATGTAATAATTTATTTGAAACTATAAATAAAATTATTTAAATTACAGTTGTTATCGCTTGCAGTCTTTGATTAAAAAAACTACATCGAATAAAATTCTAATTTTTTTATAATTAATTATGCCCAAACACATTTTTCCAACAATTAAAATTATAACAATGTTCTACCCTGTCGGAGCTATAAACGAAATGATTAATTTAAAAAGGTATTTTTAAACCTAAAATAAAACACACAGATCGCAATTTCATTGGCCTTTTGCTTTACAAAAACATTCTAAAAACATAACTTTTGTTCGAAATGTACACATATGAGCATGGAAGTTACAATTGATTAATTACAGTCGTGTGCTTTAACAGTTGCGTTCATTAGTCATAATATAACTGAAATATTGTGGCACTTCCTGCTTAGCCGTTACAGGAAAACGGGTAAATAATAAATGAGACGAAGTTTTTGGAAAAGTTAAAACGCCGCAACAAATGTTAACCATAAAAGCTTTTCGACTAATTATTTCATATTCTATATAATCCACAAGGTGTGGAGAACCTTTTGATGTTAAAGTAATTTTTTATTCAGCAATTATAAATAAACTAGCGCAGGAGGAGGTAAAAATAGAAAAAAATGTATAACTTTATTAACCCTTATGATGAAAGAACATTGTTAATGAAGTAATAAAAAAGGTATTACTAATGCTAAAAACTTGGAGCTTATAATTTTTTAAATGCTACCAATCCTTTTGTGAATTTATTTTTAAGCTTAAGTCAATAAATGTTTATTTTAGCCACTAAAATTTCTATATAGATAATGAACGATGTTTCACCGTTTCTTGACTCCTCGCAAGCTCATTATTACAAAATTAGTCTTTTACAAACAAATCGTATTTTTCAAAGTACGTAAAATTGTCTAATATTAGTTGATTACCTTATTCTTAACAAATCCAATTAAAGAGTTTTTGAAAATTCTCTAGCAGTTCCCGAGATGAAAATAATTTAGTAATGACCTATACAGGCATTGTACGTACTGTGCTGAAAATGTCCTAGCATCATGATAAATCGTGATTGATTGAACTGCATCTAAGCAGTTGCCGTAAATACACCTTTTTTATTACCATATTTTTATTTTTTATTATTTAGATGATTACATGAAAAGATGGTTACAAGATGCTTATATTGTATCTGCCCATAACGTACTTTTCGGTTTTAGCTAAAAGTAACTCATTATCCGCAAGGGTCAGTTCTGTTAAAGCTATTGGTTTTAGTTTATTACATCCCCAGTAGGCTTTCTTTGTATGTTATTTTCCACTTCTTCATAATTTTATCGATTAATATATATTTTTACGTTACACTTTAAAAGTGCTTTTGATTCAGTTAACAGAAAAGAATCGCTTAGAGAACTGGAACTAATAGGAATACCTGGGAAACTAATAACACTGCTAGAAATGACCTCAAATAACACAACAGCAAAAGTGAGATTCCAAGGAATAGCAACGGAATGCTTTAAAGTAAACAAAGGTTTAAAACAAGGGGACACACTATTCCCAACCATATTTAACTTAATATTAGAAAGCGTACGAAG
The DNA here is from genome assembly GCA_947652605.1 of Elmis aenea. Taxonomy (NCBI): domain Eukaryota; kingdom Metazoa; phylum Arthropoda; class Insecta; order Coleoptera; family Elmidae; genus Elmis; species Elmis aenea. The sequence continues at coordinate 10,747,540 of OX393578.1, read as the reverse complement.
AGAGAAACAAGATAAGAAATACTTTATGATCAACCAAATACAAATAATAGCGTATGCTGATGATATAGCAATCATAGGGAATAAAACGGAAGACATAATAAGAGTGATAGATGAACTAGACAAAAAAACAAAAAAAAAAAACTGGGTCTGAAAATGAAGAAAAAACAAAATGTATGAAGATAGGAAGAGAAAATCTGCACTCACAGAACGATTTAGAAACATAAGAATACACCTTCGAAGAAGTCTGTACATTTAATTACTTGGGTGTGACAGTGGGAGAAGCTGGAGAAAACAAAGTGAAGGAGAAAATGCTGAAAGGAAATCAGGCATGCGGCAAAAACAAAACCTTACTAAAGAGTAAAACACTAAGTAAAACAACAAAAATAAAAATATACAAAACCCTGATAAGACCCGTCATAACATATGCTATGGAAACGATAACAATAAATAATAATAATAATAATAATAATCTTTATTTGTTCTGAATATCCCAAAAAAGGTGTAGAACTTGTCACAATAATAATTTACGTACATTACAAATAATATACATAGTTAATAAAAAAGAAAAAACACAGAAAAATGATATTTAAATATAACATTTTACAAAGTCAGCATCATTTAAATATTCGCTTACTCCATAGTAAGCTTTAGAAATCAGAACTTTTCTTAATTTCTTCTTCAATTCGCGGGTGGGAAGATTTATTATACTCTCAGGTGATGTGTTAAATTTATTATATATAGCAATAATTGTGGAGGCTACATTTTTTTGAAGATAGGTATATTTGAAACAATCGGGTTTTAGGTTTTTCTATGTCGCGTATTGGCTGCATGATTTCTTATATTCTCTTCGAACAGATCTACATTATTTTTTACGAACATGATGGCTTCGAGGATAAATAGACCGTAAAAGGTTAATATTTCGTTGTCACGAAAAGTTTCTTTGCAGTGATCTCGGTAGTTCAGGCCAAATATATTTCTTATACATCGCTTTTGTATAATGAAGAGGCGTTCTGAGTCACTAGCGTTACCCCAAAAAATTACAGCATAGCGTAACCTAGATTCGACATATGCATAATATGCAGTTTTGGCCGCGTTTGCATTGACCATTTTTTTAAGGTTTTTTAGTGCAAAAGGGTACCGTGACAGGCTTTGTGACGGGCGTTCGATATGGTATGACCAGTCCAGTCTAGAGTCAATACATAAACCAAGAAAAGATATTTTATTAACAACATTTATACTTGTGGAATTATTTTGAAATTTTAAGTCGGAGGTTATTTTACTTTGTGAAAATTTTATAACTTGCGTTTTATTGACGTTTAAGGTTAGATTATTTAACGTAAACCAATGTTGGAGTTGGCCTAAACAGTCAAAGAGTTTTTGTTCAGAGTTTTTGGAATCTGAGTCACTAATAATGGCAGATGTGTCATCGGCAAATTGTATAAGGGAAGTTTTGACAAAATCTGGAAGATCATTTGTGTACAGTATGTATAAGATGGGGCCCAAGATTGATCCTTGCGGGACTCCTTTTTTGATTTTCTTTTTGTTGGATTTTAGAAATCTACCTGACGTGTCTTTTCCGGCAACGTATTGGTTTCTTTCCGAAAGATAAGATGTTATAAGATTATGGGCGGTCCCTCGTATACCATAGTGTTCTAATTTCGTTAGCAGTATCTCGTGGTCAACACTATCAAAAGCTTTTGAGAGATCAACACACATGACCATGGTGTGTTTGTCTTTGTTGAGGGATTGAAGTACATTTCGGATTGCCATGTAAATAGCACGGGTAGTTGTCTTGCCTTTTCTGAAACCATTTTGAGCGTTGAGAAAGAAGAGGAAGACTTAAAAAGTAGTGGAGAGAAAAGAGCGCAATACTAGAACCTAACGTAACAAGAGATGAAGAAATAAGACTGAGAAGGAACAAAAAAAATGGAGGAAGAACTTGGAGTAGAAAATATCATTCGACACATTAAAGCACAACAATTACGATGGGCAGGACACAACATGAGAAGGAAACCAACCAAAGTGATCAGGAGGATAAGACAATGAATCCCTAGTTTACCCAGGAGAGACGCCCTGTAGGAAGATACAAAGGCATTGAGAATAAGTGATTGGAAATAGAAACGCAAAGATAGAAAAGAATGTAAGAAAATAACGAAGGCAGCCAGAACTAACGACAAGCTTTGAAAAATCAGAGACAGGACCGATCCACCTCCATAAATGGATTTAAAAATGTCGGCGTTAGCCATAATCCCTAGGATTATACGGCTCAATGACGAATGATGATATATTTATAATACTAATTGACAATCTAAAGTTATGATAAATAAAATTACCACTGACTAAAAGTCGAGAGTTTCAAAACTGGCAAGAGATTTTTAAAAGAAATCGTTCAGAAAAAAAGTATGTGATTATTTATTTTTTTTAACTTATTTGCGTTACTAAAAGGACCACTCAAATAATTTAAGCATTAGCCAAGAATTTAAGAAAAAAACAACATTCTTTATTTTCTTAAGATGTTTCTACAGCAATTGCAAACAGATTGAATGAACCGAAACGAGGAACTTGTTTAAAAATCTCAATAAACTTAAAGAAAACCCTTTCAAACAAGTGTTGGCCAATCGTTGTCCTAGTTTGGAAACTACCTTAAAGCTTTTTTACGACCACGTAAGGAAACGAGCTGTAGTTTCAACTATCTCACACTCAACAACGCAAGCTGCTTCTCAAAGTCGTATTCCCATGTAAATGCCAGCGAACACCGCCTTTATTACATCAGGAAATTATCCAGTATTTATATTGTATAATTTCTACTCCATGTGCCGTATCTTAATTAAGTAATTTGCTAAATACACACTCTACAACTCGTAATTCTCTCATCAAATGATCTGTTTTATGTTCAACAGTGTTTATCAAAAGATACATGAACTACGCAAAATGTTCACTGTCGAGCAAAAAAGGGTGTGAATATTTAAAATAACTAAATAAAGCCACAGTGTCCTATTTGTAAAGCAGCAAGGCAATCTCTTTTACGTTTGATAAAATCCGAAGTGCATAACAGTTGCTTGTAAGGGAATTTATTTTTTGGCACTTACGTAAATTATTCTTGGCAAAAAATATGATAGCTAGGGCGACTATTTTTTTACTCTCAAATCCGGAGCACGAGCATTTTCCGACAACTAAATATAAATTCAGTAAATAATTCAACATTCTTCAATTTTCTTATTGTTTATACGTAACGTTTATAATCATTTTAAAAACCTTCCAAGAAAATTTAAAGTGTGTAAGAAAATAAGAATTGTAGCCTATGCAAAAAAAAGACAATTTAACAAAGCAAAATTTATAAAAAAAAACATGATAAAAGAATTGAAATTAATCCAGTATTTCTTTGTTGTAATCAAAGCGAAAAGTTGGTTCAGTTTATTAAAGACGTTAAAGCAAACAAGAAAATCTCATAGCGATCCAGTGAACTGTTTAGGAAGTAAAATGGATATTAAAAATCTTTTAAAAAATGCTTTGTGCAATTTTTTTTAAATAACGGTCTTAACAAAGTAAAATTTAAACGCGTGTGTATGTAACTATAATTTGGTTTATGTTCTTACATAAAATTTAAAAAATGTCACCAAACTGATAAGAAAGTATTTCTTATTTACACATAAAGATCTTAAAATATAGCTTAAAATCAATATTACAACCCTGAAACATATGCCACTATTCTAAACTACATAATTTTGTTACATTAAGTGCACTTAAGAATTGATCGTATGACTAAAGGGTAGTTCACGGTGACACTAGCGTCGTGGCATCAAATGTCGTCGTCTGAACAGCCTGATGTCGCGATGCCACGATGTCATGACGCTAGTGCTGCGATGTCGCAACACCGTTATTGACAGTGGAGCATTTAACATAAGCCTACCATACTTTTATATTTTGACATAACAGACAAATAATTTACATTTGTTTGTCCTCGACATTCAATTTATCATGTCCTCAATAGATCTTCCAACGATTTTAGAGCATTATCAACAATATCCTTGGTTATGGGACAAATCTAACTATTCCCGAATATAGCGACTTCAAAATAATTAGTTGCTCTACAACACTCGTTGCTGCAGTTACAAGAGCGGCCATATTTATTTTGATGTCGCGACGCTCAAATATATCATTTTACGTGTGAACACCCAGTGCCGCGACACCGAATGTCAAGCGATGTCGTGACATTTGATGTCGCGACGCTAGTGTCACCGTGTGAACTACTCTTAACTTAACTTATAGTTAAACTATTTGCACTGAATACAATTATATTTTCGTAAAATCAATTGCTTTTTTTAACGAAAAAAATAAGATTTTTTTTAGCGAACTGCAACTTTTGAAAAACCGTAAACCCATGGTTTAATATAATAGTTTTAAAAAAAAAACTATCAATTCAACTTGAAGGAAAAGTTAAACTTTTTTTACAATAAGATTTTTGCTAATTTTGTTGCATTGTTATACAAATGTGAACAACAATCTGTTAAATTTTGATTTTGGCTTAAACAGTGTCTTACAAACGTCCAAATAACAAATGAGACATTAGAGCAAGTTTCAATACATCTTGAGTCAAAAATAAATTAGTAAATATTTATAATAAATAAAAATTGTTGCCCTACTTTATAATGTAATGTAATAGCAAGTAATAAAAAGTGAAAAACTGTTACAAAATAATAATAATTTAATTGCCAGTGACAAAAAACAATAACTTTTGAAAAGTGAAATGAATTCCCAAAAGTTGATATTTTAGGACGATCTTTAGAAAAAACAAATTTTGCCAACTTTCACGAAATTTTAATTTCATTTTCATTTTTTAAGTTATTTATAGATTGTTCTAGGGCAGAATTGTATCAATTTAGCATAAAAGTTCTTAAACACGTAGATGCATATACAAAATTAATTAAAAATCACTTATCTTATTACCCAAAAACCTTTTCTTGACAAAAATCTAAACTAGTTTTCTAGAAATAACGTCTTCTGCTACGAAAACTATAGCCAAAGACCCGAAAATGTCCAAACTACTATAAATTGTTTTTAAAAATATAATCTTCTGTAAAATATGATTAGTAACTTCATATTTAAATTTATATAACTTTATATTTGAAATGAAACACTTCCGGCATTTTAAAAAAAATACTGTACATATTTATGTAATACAATAAAAACACATTTTACAAATCTATTTTGGTAACTTTAAAAATAGAAACTAAAATAAAGTACATAGTAAATTGTGTCTAACATTTATTGTTCTATTTTCCTACTCTTAGGTCTTATATTATTTTACCCACACATTCTAAAACAAATATTACAAATACATTAGTTGTTGTAATAAAAAGAACAAGAACACAATGAAGAATTTAATTTATATTATGTCTCAGAGAAAAATAAACATGTCCAACACATAGCGTACAACTTAATTTATTATTGAATTGCTTTATTGCTTAGGTACGATGACTAATGGTAAATTTATTTTCAAAACAAATGCTTTCAACGAATTCATCGATTGTCACAAACAGCAGAATTATTAGAAAATATGTTTCCAAGTAGTTTTTTTTTTATAAACCATAAAGATAAGGCTTTAGGTAGAAAGAAAAATCGATACAAAAGCAAATATTACTCGTTAATTTTGTTTTCAATTTTGTTGTGTAGATATGAATAATTTAATAATAACACATTTTATGTTATAAATAATCTACCCAAGAAAAATTAGCAAAATAAACAAAGTCTTTACATACCTTGAACTGTTATTTATAAATATTGGGTAATTAATTTTTGGATTACTTGGTAACGCTTAGGTAGTTGCCATTTACAACTGTAAATATCTGAACAATAATATTGCTAGATATCAAATCATTTTCTCTCAAGTAATAATTCCGATGTAAGAAACCAGGTATGACCTAGTTTTTAGCAATTCTGTTCACGGTATAATAAAATCTTACATAGAGATTTATTTAGTTTTTGATGAAATGGTTAGTTGGGTCTTGCTACCCCTCAAGCATTTTGAAATTGAATTATTATTGCACTACACGCCTCACCTAATGAAACTCGGTAAGCAATATTTTTAACAGGTATAATTTATCTAACTATAAAATGTTCAATCTAACAAGAAAAGTCTATAAATGTTGTTCAATGAGAGATATGCTAGTTTGACTCTAACAAACAGATAGACATTTGAACGAAAAGAATTAAATTTTTTGCAATTTAGAAGAGTAGAATCTGCTAGTATTCGATACTCTTTTTCATTCTTCATATATTTTTAATGCACAGTCCCAAGCAATCACCCTGTATATCCAATCTTCAGCTTTATTATTTCTTTTTTGCATAAAAACAGTTAAATGTCTTTAATTATTTCTAATACAAAAAATGTGTGTTATCTTTCATTTACCTAGACTTTGTATACTTACAGCAATCTCTGCTTTTATTAAATAAATTAAGGTACAAACCCCACTCATTTACATCGTTAGTCATTGAAGGTCTAAGGGATGTCCGGAAGTAATAAAATATTTACAAACATATTTCGCATTTACATCGCTTCTCTGTTTTGACGGATTATCAACAATGAAATTCATTTAAGCTGGAGTTTAGGAGGATATTATGTGTTTGAACTATGAAATATAAATAACTCGGTATGACGTCATGAAATGTTAAGGTCCATATTGTATTTTAATTTGATGTTGTATGAATTAATAACACAAATATTTCGTGGCTATACGTTAAAGAAACTAGTGATAAAATACGCAGGTGTAAGTATACTAAATGAATATGTTTTCCAAAGCTTGCGGTAGGTGACGGTTTACGTATAAAACATTGTTGTTATGATTAATTGAAGCGTAGACAGTTTACAAATTTATTGGGAATTCAATGGTGAGATCTCAATTGAATGTTAACAAAAGCTTTGCGCTTACGTCTGTAAACGCTTGTAGTCTGATCAAGGTCGATTTGAAGATATTACATTACAAAACAATTTCTTCTGAACCGTTATCCTTTATTTTTTAGCTACTAGTTAAAATTAATTGCTAATATTTGTTAATTTTCTATTTTTCTAAATGTTCTATTGAAATCAGGACATGTATTAGTAATGCGGCTTTTTAGACGGTTCGGAATAATACAGATTCACCTGTCTATGGGCCTTAATACCAAATAAGAAGTATTCTGTGTTATTTTTTAAGTTTGATCAATAGCTATTATGACGCTCTTCCTTACTTAAGTTCTTTTTTCTCGCATGGTAAAGTTCTTTATTATTAATTTTGTTTTAAGTCTGCCCTATCAACATTTTCCATAATATGTATATTTTAGGTATAAAAAATATTGACCCCCATAATATCATTGGGTCATTAAAGATCCGACAAGCTCTTTGGAGCTGTATATTTTTAAAATGTTTATTTCTCAGATCTTAGAACTAAACAATTAAATCTAAATTGGTGTCCTTAAGTTTCTGCTAGCACGGCACTATAATTTCCACACTGTGCTCTGCTTTTTGAACACTAACTCATGTGACTTTGTTCTCTTCGGTCTTTTGTTCAGGTCATTTACATCGAGGAGTTGGATTGCCTTGATATTAACGTGCTTTAGTCTCGCCTCATGTTTAGCTGCATATCTTCTAATTTCGCTGGCCACTTTCTTGATACCTAGATCGCGATGAATGTCACAGTTGTGTACGTACCATGGTGCATTGACGATGCGACGCAGCACTTTATTTTGAAATTTTTGGATTCTACTAATATGGCACTATTTAGTACAGCCCCATACTTGTATGCCATACGCCCAGACAGATAATATATTAATACTTTGTTGTATATTGTCAATTGGGAATTGCGCCCTAACACCCATTACAATTTACTATATTTTAGACTTAGTTCTATGAATAACTCAAAGCTATGTAACTATGACTTGGATCAATTTAATTCAGGACCAAAATCCGCAATTCCTCCTTCGAAGCACTGAGGATAAGCAAGATGAGTGTTGAGTTTCAAATTTCAAACACCCTGTTTCATTAATGCATATTTTGTTACTAGGTAAGATCATCGCTATTAGCATTAAATCGTAATAATGAATTATTTTTGTACGTATTATGCAAACATGCATCTACTCCCAAGGGAAATTTAACAATTACCCATCCACAAGACTGTATAATGTTTCATTAAAATTTTCTCAACATCAGTGCCGAGTGCCGACTTGATTAAATTATCGTTAGCAATACAACCAGCAAGCATTTTTTGAGCAGGTTACCTGCAAGCTAATTAATTTGCAGATGTTTAAACTATAGACTAATGATGGAGAATCAAAAAGGCAAAGTTATTAGAACTAGATATGGTTGTAAGTGGTAAACACTACTCTAATGGAATTCTAAACAGCTGCTGGTTTATCGGTACAATCCAACAGATTAAAGTGACCAGCTAAATTATTTAAAACCTCCACCAAAAATGGCCTATTCTTATAAAATAAAATAATTCTATAAACGACCTTATCGTTGGCAAAGTCTAAATAATTTAAGTCTGTCCTTTTAGAACCATTTTAAACCTTAAAATTACAGTTATTTAGAAAAATTTACCAGTTTATAGACAAAAAAAGTGCGCTTAATTTCGCTAACCAAGCTAAAAGGCAACTTTTTTGATTAAAAATATCATGTAATTTAAATTACGTACTAATAAGTAGGTATATTATTTTAAGACATTAAATTAAAATTTCAATTTCTTTAAATTTTTTGTAGATATTTAGAATATTATTTCGCTAAAGCTCTCAAATATAAAGCGCGCAATTTTCTGTTTCTCAGAAAAGCAATCTGATCACAAAGATGTATTATTCTTTAATTTTAAAACTCTAAAGCAATATACATTAACTGTCGGGAAAAATAGTTTATGCCCAATTTATTTTATATCTTGCCCCAATGAACACTGCTTTTTTTTTCTAAAAAAAAAAATTAAACGAGTACACTTGATACAAGCTTTGTAAAGCTCCCTTGTAATAGCGGCGATGGTCTAAGAGAAAAGAGATTGTAAAACTATTTTTAGACCGTTTCAATTAAATTTGTGCGCTTGTTTTGAACTCCAGATTCAGACGCATAAAAGGAAAATGAATTTTTAAGAACAAACACGTTTTTATTTGAACATAAATTCTATTTAACAACCTAAGCAATAGGTACAATAAAAGTTCTAGCAAAAAAATTAATTGGATTTGTTTGAAAGTCGCAATAAAATTAAAGTAAATATACTTAATTAAAAATTACTTATCTTTTTCGAAGTATTTCTTGTAGAAATGCAATAACACTTTCAAGACTCGTCTCTTTATTAATTGCAGTCTTACGTTTAATGGTTTTTAATTAAACTTTATATTATTAAATATATTACCGCAAAAAAAACAATTATCAAATTAATTAGTGGATGAGAACTATAACTAATAATTGTAAATTATAACACGATGTGTTTGTTTTTGATAATGTGTCAAACGTTCATAATGGGAAGTTGTTTAATTGTAGGAAGTTATACCTACAGTTTTAAGAGTCTTTACGATACTTTTGATTTTACTGTTTTTTATACAAATAAGTACTTAAAACTAACGATTTCAGGGACTTAATTGATAAGCAAAATGGCCCTCTTAAAAATATACAAAAAAGGATAAATGGTTTATTTATTTTAATAAAATATTTTAGTAAACATTTAATCAAACTCCCAACTCTTACAATATTTAATAACATGTAAAAAAATAAACCACGTTGTAAGGTTTTGTATGAATATATTTTTCGTAAACCTGCTAAGAAAAACAAATTTATTCTTGTTTCTACCGCGCATGGATCTTCATCTCGTATAATAAATAGAAGCAATTTATCCAAATGCCATTCTGTTGCTTTTTGAACTTTGTGAAATTATGTTTCTTTGAGTAAAATAAATACGGTTACATCAAAGTTGGTTGATAATAAAAACGGCGTGTTCTTTATGAGGTCGAAATGAAATTATAAAAATTTCTTTTATTAATGTCACAAAAGTTACATCTTTTCTTTTACTGTGGTTATGAACCAATAAAACAATTGGTGGTGTAATAATAATAAATATTGCATTATTTACAAAACAAAAAAAACATTCAATAAAAGTAACGGATTATTTAATTTAAAACTTAAAATATTTTAGTAAAGTGACAATTTATAAACTCGTTAGTGTATGATAAGTGATCCAAAAGCTCATATACTTTTCAAACGTAAAAGAGTGGATTTCGCTTAATTGGGACACCGAATAGTCCAATTATACCGGGTCTAAATGAAATGTGGTGCACCCCCGTTAGTTTTGATTTTAGATAAATGAAATACTAGACATATGATATGTGCAAAAAATAAGGTTTTTTGAGCACATAAACACAATTTTTTCACATCCGGTTTCGCCGGAAATTACCCCAACTTTGTTATTTTAAATGGAACACCCTGTATATTTTTACATTTTTTGAAAGAGGAAGCGATTTTGGATAAAACTGCACTATTTTGGTTAATTTTTATAGCCTCAAATAAGTTTTGAACCAAAATTTGATTGTTTATTAAGTGCGCCGTGACCTGCATACCTTGATTTTTATTATGTCAACAACTGCCCAAAAAACGTTTTTGTAAATTTTAATTGATATTTAGGCTACTCTAATCGGCTTTGAATGTTGCGGAATCGGTTTTTTTTTTCGACGTAAAATTTCACGAAGTACATCGCCACGTGTAGCGCTTCCGCCAATTTATACACACCCTGTATACACATATATATTTATTTAGCCATGTGTTCTTCTACTGTTAGGTGTAGAACACATATCATATAACAAATTCATATCTTTGTTTTTTGAAGCGCAGTTTTTAATGAAAGGGATTTAAATTATTTAAAAAAACAAATATCGGATTTCGCCCGGTCTAAATAATACCATTTAAAACATTTTTTACCATGCACCATGCTCGGTGCCGCTTTAAAAATTTAATTTACTTAAAAATTCACTTCAAACCTGTAATATTATCTTGTAGGATGCTAATATTCCGGTAAATAATGTTCATAATATCAGCGATGAAGCGACTAAAAGAGAATATGAAATATTAATTTAAAATGCCATAGCTTACGGAGACTACCCCTGCATTTATTAATAAATTATTTTACGTAATAAATTATCAGCGTATTTCCCCAAGAGTATTTGCGTTGCTCAATGAATAATTTCTAGATTTTACGAGTGCATCAGTGACAATGTTTTGAATGAACTTGATGCGTATTTTATTTTCTCGTTTTATTATTTAGAGTACCAAAATTAACCTTCCTGGAACAGCCAAGCGGCGTCTGAATGACATATTAATACTAGAGTATAATGCTCATTGAAAAAAAAATACAGGACAAGCCCATTCTAAGGCTATCCTGTCAATGACTCTAAAGAAATTCTCAGGATGAGCAGAGTAGACATCAGAGCAGCCACAGGATCCGTCACAGGACACTGTGGGCCAAACAAACACTTCTTCATAATAGTGCTCTCAGAGACCGATAATGCAGAGGATGCGGTGAAAAAGAAGAAACTCCTCTTCACGTAATATGCCAGTGTCAAGGATTCACACACTATCGGCGTAGACTTCTAGGGATTGAAAAAGCCAACCAAGAGGAGTTAAGAAAAACACCCTTAAAGAAAATCCTGGAGTTTTTCAAAAACACAGGACTTCTTTAAGGTGCTATCACCAGAGGATACAACAGACCAATAGGTCGCAGTACAGGAACCCAAAAGGGAAACACTTCCGAGGAAATAATAATAATAATAATAATAACCTTCCTGGTATACAGGGTGTCATTAGTGGCGGATCGGTCGATTGTGGCTAAACGGTTTGAGATAGAGAGTTGATTCAAACGGTTTTTCGTACAGTTTTTTCTTCCGAACACGATAAAAATATTTTTAAATATACAGGGTGGGTCACCTCTCTGGAACCAATAGCAACTTTTATATTTCAAATACAACACCCCATTTTTTATTTAATATTCTTGACCGCCTTCATTTTAGCTTTACATCGATATAAAATAGTACAGGTTTTTTGCGGCCTTGTCACAAAAAAAAATAATTTTCAAAATTTTTCAAGGTTTTAAGTCTTTATTTAAAAAATTCTCCTGAAGTCATTTTTCGAAGCACAGAGTTGTAATTTGGTAAAGACATGCAGAAAACATTGCTCTATTAGCTCGATACGAAAAAGTTTGAATCACTCATAAATAGGTGGCAACTTCCATGATTTTCAACAGCTCGTAACTTAATTTTTTTAAATGCAAACCCCTGTATTTTCTTATCGAATTCGTCTTTAAGAGAGCTTCATTTTTTGTTAAGTATGTCCTATACCCAAAACTCATACTTTTCGAGATATTCGACATTTTTTCTTCTAATCGTTATTGAAGCAAATAGAAATAAGAGTACCGTGGAAATCGAAAAAGCTGACATTCACTTCACTAACCTTGTCATTTATTTCTTGAATTATAGCATTTCCACAATTAATTTCACTTTACAAGAGCAAATTGACATGGTTTATTTACCGTTTCGTGTATTTAACCCTTTGCCTGTCCACAAATTTTACATAAAATTTGTGCCCTACGTCCATTTAAATATTTCACATGTTCATGTTCCACGGCTCTATGGAATTATTTTATACGTATAATGTAGTGTCAGGATAAGTGTAAAGCATCTAGCAAGTGCAAATATATTATGTGTTTTCCATATGATACACAGAGCGTACGAAGGACAATTTTTTTGTGTGCATCACCGGTGATACACAGGACAGGCAAAGGGTTAATTACTAATAGTAGGTAGATACATAGTCTTGTGGATTCACTTGTAAGCAATACATAAATTGGCAACCAAATCAATTTTATTATTGTTATGAACTTTACTAGTGTTTCTAAACCTTAAAGAGAGCGCGAAGAAAAATGAAAGACAAATTATTTGTTGAAACCACAAAAAAAAAATTAAATAAATTCTGTAAATAAAATAGAACATAAAAAAATCATTGCTATATGAAATTGAATAAACTAGTTAGCCTACAAGTGCATATTAATCAAAATGCCACTAATGACTCACCCTGGTATAATAATATTCCAGTAAGAATTCATTCTATAACTGCTTTATATTAAAGGACAAAGATAATAAACAAAAATGTGAATTTAAAACAGTCGGATTTTTGCTATGTTTTTTATCAACAGAATGACAAAAAAAGTACAGTTGAGTCTGAATTCCCGGACAAATTTTTACCCTACGTGAAATTAGGTAACTTAATAAAAACATTTGAATACTTCATTTTAAGCAAACAACTAGTTCAAAGTCAATTATAGAGGTTCCGTTTTAGCATCGCTAAACATGACTAGTCTGTATATTTGAATAATCCCCATTGTAAAGGCAAAATTTGAAACTTTCCTTTATAACAAATAGACTGTTTTATACTTTTTAGATAACTTTAACTACCGACTCGTTTCATCAGATAATTACATTGCTTCTCAGCCCTTTTATCTTATAATTGATAAAACTTACTAGATTACAAAGTTTGTAATTTACGGATTCTAAACGACTAAAGTTTATGAACTTTTTCGCTTATAAATAACAGAGTTCCTTTACAATATAATAAAGGGGTATTCAAACCATTTTTATTACATTGGAAGTTATATTAAGAACGTGGTGTTACAAACAGAGAAATTTTCTGACTTAATTTAATTATGTATCTTTGTAATAACCAACTACAAAGTAAATCAGTCAAGACGAGCAGGTTAACAGAGTTGCTAACTATTAGCAGTCTAAAGTTTTGATAGACTGATTTAATTAAACTGTTACCTAACTTGGGAGACGATAAATTACCTGTATTTTATCAAAAAAAAAAAAAATTGGTTTACACGTGCAACCCAGTATAGGTAAAACGATTAAATTATTATGAGATAACTCTCAGTTTTATTTCAGTAGCTAACGCTAGAACATACATTAATTATTCAAAACAACAATACATTGGATAACTGTAATCAGTAGCGCGTTATCCAGGGACCTCACCAACAGGAACCCCAAACTTAGGACCAATCATATAGATATAGGCGCCTGAGTGCAATAAGATAAACCTATAATTTTTTTTTTTTTTATTGAAAATAAGTAGGATGTTTTGTGTGTATCACAGATTTTCTAAAATTATTTCAATGTCATTTTGAACCGCCCCAAGTCAGAGGCTCGTGTTGCACTACACTCACTAACTTCGCCACTTGATAGGACCTGTGCAAATCATTTTTTTATAAACCTAAATTTTAAGGAAATATCACCAAAACATTTTGATAACTGTATCATGAATTTAATATGATGTCGGAGTTACTATTTTTACAGAGAGAATCTGCCCAGTTTATATAATTTTTCAAAAAACGAATATACCCACATGGTACATCGAGGCAATATCTCTTATACCTATAAGCCATTTTATGTAAATTAAAATAATTATGCTTGGTGCGTGTCACAAAATTATTAAAATTATTTAAGTACATGCCATTTTGGGACCACTTTAAGTGACCGGCCCTTCCCTAATTAATTTTTTTATAAACTCATTATGGTACTATGAATATCGAAATTTAAATTTAGCGTAATATCGGGGTACGCTAGGTTACCGGGTGTACATAGGGCCCCCCAAATAGAAATTTGCCCAAGGCCCCATGAACGTGTAACGCGCCACTGACTGTAACCATTGATTTAAATTTAAATCATAGGTAATACGCTAGTGACTAGCTATACATTATGAATTCCAAAATCGTATCGCCTTAAGGGTCAAGTTAAATTTGTAAGGTGTTTGGGTGTTTGGGAGATCACAAAGGTTTTTTCGCGGGCGGGTTAGTTAGACAGCCCTGTGCTATACATTATGAATTCTAAAATCGTGTAGGGTGCGATCTCTATTGGTAACATTTTGTACTTAGATGTTGTACCAGGAGCACATAAAGGAGGTGGCAAGAACGCTACGACATATGCGACTGTTACAACCAACGTGTTAAACAAAGACAAACAGCGCCTTGCATTTCTGGACTAGATATAAGCACACAGCGTCCGATAGAAAACGTATCTCTTTCTAACTCATCAACAATGTAGCGTACACTTGGTGTCCGTATTTTAAGCATGTTTACATTCGTTCATCCATAACAGCTGATCTTAAATGATTTTAAAAAGTTAAATTTTAGCCTTAATAACGTCATTCAGGGTAAAATAAGAAAGATTCACCTTATAAATTTAAATAACCTTTGAATAAATGCAAAATTTAAAACAAAAATTGAGAGAAGTATAGCATTTTGAAAAACGCGGTAATTTCAAAAATTCAACACTGCTTCTAATTTTTCTCACACTGTAGATTATTTTCTAAATAACAATTATTTACTCTCAGTTGGTTAAAATAATGATTAAAAAGCTTTTATTGAAACGTGTGAATGAAATTTTATGCCATTTTCTAAAATTTACAATATTTTGGCTACAGTCTTTGGGGAAAGTTGTGCAACTGCGTACATGTTACCTAAGACTTTTAAAGACACCCTAAATAATTCATTTCCAGCTAAAATTTGCTCAAAAGGGCCTAAAACAGCTCTTAAGGTTTTCAAACACGTTACAAGTGTACAATAACCCTGAATTTTTGTTGACAAAAGTTTAAAGTTTGCAATGCTCTGCATTTTCTAAAAATCTTAAGAACACCATAACCAATGCATTTCCCGCTTAAGTTTGTTCAAAAACTGCTTAAAACAATTTTTTACAGCTCTCAAAATTTTTAAACATTTTTCTTGCATTTTTATTTTCCAAAATTTATTGCAAAAATTTCTTTAGTTTGTTTAAAAAAGACCTAAAAAACTTTTCTATAGCTCCTCAAATTATTAACTGTAATCCAAGTGTATAGACTCACATTTTTATTTTGTTAAACTGTGATTATTTTTTTGGTCTTATTTTATGTTAAAGAACTCTAAAGTAATGTGTTTTTCTATTTATTTAGTTTAAAAACAGCCCCTAATTTTTTTTTCTTTTTTTTAAATTTCAAAATTTAAAATAAAAAGTTTATTTAGCTTGCTTTTTTCTTAACATACATTCGAATTCTTTACAGCTCTTTTGCCGATTATTCTGTAATTAGCATTTTGGCTGATTAATTGCTTTTCATTCAATTTAATTACGTCAGTAGATAAATAGTTTTACTTTTCTAGTATTATTCTAATTCTTATTGCCTGGCTGCTAATATCACTAGGTTTTAATAAACAAACACATAATTTCTGAAGTAGGTACTACAAATGAATAAAAAACGTATTCTCAATTCACTACGCAGTACGCAGTAGTCATCAATAAAAATATCGTATTTCATTCATATTGTTTTAAGTGGCAAATTCATAACGGCAATTTCCACAACAATATTTTAAACAAAAATAGCATTATGCAAATAAATCATACCCACATAACTCAACAAACCTACGTTGTATCGCATAAACGCATTGAACAAATTGTGTTTCACATGCAAGGAACAATTTGCAATCTGAAACAACGAAACAACACGTTTTAATTGTGTCAACGGGAATAACAAATATGAAAGTTCCGTGTTTGCAAACACAATTAATACACATATATTATTGTTCTATCGGATTTAACAAGCTTTGTAAGAACAAATGTATTTATACTTCTGATAAAAGTGCAGTTTGCAAACCATTGTTATCAAAATAACTATAACAATTATTGCATATAATTATTTACGTAAATAAAGACATTGGGGGGAGTTTTATTTAAAAGCTACAGTACCTAATGGATAACTTTATAAGCCAACTTCACAAAACGAGAGTTAGTGTTATATACCTGTTAACCGTTGGCAAAATATCAACTTTATTGGCATTCATTTCCTGGTTTTAGGAATTAATTTATTTGTTAACACTTTTACTTTGTGTAATCGGGCCTAAGATTTTTTGCTCTAATATTTATCTAATTGCTTACGAAAGTCTAACAGAATATATTGAGAATCAAATACACAGTTAATATTATCATTTTAAATATATTCCAAGTAATTTCCTTTAACCAAAATATTTTTACTATCCTTAATTTTTCCACTTCCTAAAAGCTAAAAACCAATTTTCTTTAAGTGAGTATAATAACAATAAAAATATGGTTTGCAACAAATGCATTTTCCAGCAAATTTTAATTAATTTATAGTATCAATTACTTATATTATACGAGGTAAGCGCCAAAGTTTCCCAGCCTGACATAGATCTAGGTATCACAGGCGGGTCAACATTTTTTTACACATTGGTTTAAGTCATATTAGCCTTGCAAAAAACAAAAATGGATTTTATGCCAATTAGTTTTCTTATAACTGTCATTCGTTCATCACGATGTCAGAATTCAAGAAAATTGAGTATCGAGGTGTTTTAAAATTTCTTACTCGCGAAGGTCTTTCTTTTCAAACCATCAAAGTTCGACTGAATGGGGTGTACGGGGACAATTATTATTATGTGGTAAAAGATTGGTCAAAACGGTTTCAAATGGGTCAAGAATCCTTGGAAGGATGCAAGAACAGGAAGGACTGTGGAAATGATGACGAACGACAAGATTGCCCTTGTTGAGGAACTCGTACTAAGCGATCGACGCTTGAAGCTCAAAGAACCACTTAAATGTCGGGGCTTTCAGATACAAGCATTCGCCTATCCCCCACGATCGTTTAGGCATGAATAAAGTTAGTGCAAGGTGGGTGGGTCCTCAAACATCTCTCAGCGCCAGCGTCGTGTTGAATGTGCTCAATCCTTTTTGGAGCTCTGTGGAGAAAATCCTGTGGACACGTTGAATACAATTGTTACAGGGGATGAAACCATGGTTCTCTACTATGATCCCTTGTCCAAAAGGAAATCAATGGAATGGAGGCGAAAAGGAGAGTCAGGCAGGGGGGATTACATTGAAAAATAAAATTTAATTTTGAGCTTACGCCGTTTCTTTCATAGTCAGGCCGGGAAATTTTGGCGCACGCCTCGTATTTAGAAAATATTAATCTTATAAGAAGCCTAAAACATATCCCTTTATTATACTTATATTCAAATAAAGCACTTAAAGAAAAAAACAAATTATACATTACAATAAACACAAACTAAGCAACATTTTTCGTCAGCACAAAAAAAAAACTACTTACTCAAATTAAATTTCACAAATATTTACATAAACGATATTATTCTGCAGGACGCGTATAGCACAACCAACAAAATTAAAAGCTAAACGCTTTATCAGCTTGAGAAAAAACAGCTACTTATTAAGGAGAAGCTGCAGGAATTTCTGACAGCAAATCGTTAATGTTACTTAAGTCGAAATATTTTTCATCATAATTTCATTGATGTTCTTGCTGATATTTTGAAACTAATTAAGCAAAGATCATTTATATTAATTTCAGTATAAATCGATGGATTAAAAAATAACATGCAAATCAACAAATAATTTGCGGCCCTAATTAAACGACTTTTAATTAATGTAATTTTGTAATTTACACCCTGTAGGCCTTATTTTTTTAAATTTAATTAAAAAGTATCCCAAAATAATATAGCTATATAAAATTTTTTACAATTAAAATGACACCTAAATACGCTTTAAATCTTAAGAATTTATTTATATTTTGAAGATGTGCTAAATAATATTTTAGACCAGTGTTTCTCAAACTTTTAAACATGCTACCCAAATAATTTTCTAGAAATGAGAGTACAACCCATAAGGGAGGAAGTCTCCAATTCCACAAGAAAAGTTTTAAAAAAATATTTTTAGAAATATCATTTTAAAGCATTTTAAAACAGAAATTTAATTTTTGTTTTTGTTTTTATTATTCTTTGTATTTTTATCAAAACAGTTCCATTCGCGACCCAATAAAAATTCAACGCGACCCAATTTTGGTTTGTAACCCATAATTTGAAAAACACTGTTCTGGACCACAACAATGAAGCCTGTAACATTTAATTTTTTTTCTTATTTAGCCAATAGATTATTTATTTTGATTGTATAAAACAAGAATGAAGGGGTACAGAAAAGAAGTTCATTCATTGAATGTTGCTGTTTATTATTTATAAGGAATTAAGAGCTTTAGATAAAAACGTTCTTTTAATGTAGCTTATACATTAAATACTCATTAAGCTAAAATTTGTCATAGGTATAGGTCAAAGAATATTATTCTAATAAAATAACCATTAGCTATATATAAAAATAGATTATTACTGTTTTAACTTAATTAAAATGAAAGGTCATACTATTATGAAATATGATGCAACTTATTTTTTTTTTTCGTAAAAGATGCCACTTATACTGTTTTGTTTTATTTCATCTAAAATCTTTCTGCCATATTTTTCTCCAAGTTTGTCAAAGGCCCCATATTTACCCAAGTTTCTGTTCAACGTACAAAAATATGTGTGCGAAGGTTGTCTCCTTTCTAGATATGTTTCTGCATATCTTTGACTTGACAATATAGAATTTTTTCCAATGAATAAAAATTTGCAGAATATCGCGTTTTCTTTGTCATTAAAGTTAATTTTTATAAATTCGTGAATGTGAGAAATAATAGGCTTTCAAAACTTTTAATTTGTTAATTGGTAGCCATGGAGACAAATTAACCTACAATGACCGGCCTACATGATTTATAGTGGTTGTTGTTTAAAAGGCATTTTTTCAAAATTGACACTGAATGAAAAGGTAAAATACCATGTTTGATATATCAATGGATTCAGAAAAATAAATGCTATTTGAGTATGTAAATAAAAAAAATTGCGCATATAAAAGAAAACGAAGTTGGTTGTCATAAAACAAAAACGAATCGACGTAGGAAAAATTTGTGACCACCATTCGATTCGACTTAAAAAGTAGCTTGGGCAATGTTTTTACACATTTAAAATATTTCAAACTTCAAAGGAGTTACAGACGATTTTCAAAAATCGTATTTTCTGGTTTTTCCTAATTTCCTCGGAAACCGTTTGAGATATTTCCAGTTTCTTTTTGAATTATCTATAAGCACCGAATTTAGCAACTTTGCCAAATTTAAACCTATACTTTAGCTATTATAATAAGGGAGATCCCCATGCTTAAACTCGAATTTTAATCACCCTGTATATAACTACTCAACAGATTAAGTCTTTACTTTTTATTATGAAGAAAACGCAGGCCATGTTAATTATTTATTTATTAGCAATAAAATACCATTGACTTTCTTAAGAGATTAGTCTGGACATGAAGCGGCTCTGTAGACGTGGTGCCAAGTTTCCAAAAAAAAATCATTAGCTTTGCACATCATTGTTACTATGTTACGATCACATGACAAAAATTCATGCATTGGACCATTCCATCACGATCAAGATGGAAAGAAGTCAGACGTTTTTAAAAACTACCGCGAATAAGGTTTAAAATCCTTAAGTTTTTTTTCAAATTAGTTCAATATTACCAGCAATACCACCAATAAATGTTCAGTTACCTTTAGGATGGGTCACCTGCATTGATTTTAATTTACAATTACAATTAAAGTGAGCCTTGCGCAATGTTGCCCCAGGCCTGTTCGGGCTTCTTTCGAAACCTCATTTAATTTTGAACGCTACATCTCCAACAATTTACCAAAAAAGATCAAGTGACCCAATTACAAAGAAGCTTTTTTAAACCGCGGTAAATAGCAAACGTGTTTAGTCCGAATCACCGTTAAAACCTTCCGTTTGCAATGCATGTATACGTTGGCCGCGACTATACGGAGCTTGAAAAAGCTTCCTGCTGGGTCAACCCTGACGCCTACGACCTAGGCCTGATCGTAACCGATCCTTGCCGAAAGGATCCGACTGCTACACATATAAGCGCAAAATAAGTTCTTTATAGATCGCGCCAAACGCAGTAGTGTCCTAGCTTTACCAAGTAGTTGACTATACACGTACAACAAAGCTTTCGATTCATTTATTAGGACAATTTTTAGTGCAAGTGTCAGATTATATCGAGATTTATAGGTAAGTTACATGTTGTGTACTTTTTGAGTCAGCTACCATTCACAAACACACCTAATAAGACCTGCGACGCTTTTGCGCTACTCCTAATTAGAACTTTACGACAATACTTTCGTTTTACGCGAAAACAAAGTTTGAAATGATAAAAAAAAGTAATTTTGATAAAATCTTATTACTGCGGCAAAAAGTTAAGCCTGAAAAACGGCTTTATCGCTTTTTTTTGTGGTATTTCGTTAAATTAAAACACGTTTGGCGCTTGTATTAAATGAAACACCGTTCAGGTTGCTACATATAAGCAAAATATCGATTTCTATTCTGGTTTTATGTTCAGGTTTTCTTACTAAACATAAAAGTTTAACTATGTATCCATTAACTAAGCAAATTTGGAAACGGTTATACAATTAAGCACTTCTTCAAAGTTTTTTCTACTTTTATACAATTCTAATTTCCTTAATAATTATAGTATTTACAAACAATTGTCATGGCACGTTACTAAAAATGTAAATTAAACAAAAATTGCTAATGTTGCAAAGCATTTTGGTAATATATCGTCGACCTAGGTCGTTTTGAGAAAATCGACTTTAAAGTTTCTATTTTTATCACTCTGTTAAAAAAAAAGATATATACGTTTATTTAGATTACAATGTTTTTCATAGGGATAACGAAATTGCAATAAAGAAACTTTAGCTTTTATTTTTTTGTGGAAACATCAACTTTTATCAAATACATTTATAAACCATTTTCTTAAATAAAAACATGAATATTTTAATTTTCTCTTTATAAATAACTGTAAAAAATAGTATAAAAAGTAAAATAGTATTCTAAACAAGTAAACTATTATGGTTTGTATTAAATGAACTTAACAACGCAATTAATTATTAACCTAAAACAAAACTACTTCAAAATTATATTATTCAAGTCTTCATCAACATCTGGCATATATTTTAACGTAGATAATATTATCCTTTTTTTTTCGTCAGTTAAAGTAAATTTATGCCAGCAGTTTAGTACATATATTTGGTAGATTAAACGTTTCTGAATTTATTATAGTTCCGTTTGTAGACTCTCTACACAAACTTATTTAACTAAATTCTTTATTAACTGTTTATTAAAACTTAACAAATTAGTCGCCTTAAGAGTAAATTATCCGTTTAATTAGCACTTAAGCTATTTTATTAAAATAACGAAACTAAGCAGCTTTTTGTTAGTTAAATAATAATACAATTTCTGTTAAAATTTACACGATTTGCAATAACGCTCTGATTTTTGGAGTAGCAAGAATAATTCTAATTAATGAAATTGGGTTATAAACTATATACGCAGATGCTTTTGTATTTTACTTTGGATGGCATCAACTTCTTGTACAACTTCATGTCCTTCTAAACATTTTTGCTCATGTTGAAGAATGGGAAACTTTTTAAACAAAATCTTGATAAGTCAATTTGCCGCAAAATGGCGTATGGAACAAAATAACTCTCAGGCGACGATATTTGCGAAAAATGAAGTCCGGCGCATCCGCCATTTCTAAAACAATAAACTACGCATTTACTACGATTTTAATGGCTTTTTTCATAATTAAGTCGAGCAAAATTTAACCCAGTATCAAAATTATTTACTAATTTTGAAAGTTTACAATTTGAAGCATTGTGTAAGTGCAAAATAAGCATTTATTTTGGACCATGATTTTCAAATGAACAACTTCAACACAAACGCTGACAGTTTTGAAACTTACCTCAAATTAACTCATTTAAACCTGTAGAATAAATCCACATTTATTTTTTAATTCTTCTTTCAGAACAGCAAAATTATTATCCTCTCAGTTTAATTGAAGCAAACATTGCATTGTTCCTTTTCGCATTTTAGTAAAAGCAATTTGACGGAAAAATCTCGAAGAAGACTTGCTGTAGACTGCCTTCCTCGTTATATTTTCATCATCAATTTTAGAAAGTACGGGTCCCGCCTAATTCGATTTACCAAATTCGGTGGAATTCGATTCAAAATTCAATTCCAAATAAAACTCGTGATTCGGTTGTAGACCCTGTAACGTCAACAAACCTGACCAGAATCTCGAAAGCATTAAGCTCAACATTTATTTTGGAAATCGATACGGCATGTATTGACTGTACCTTGCACGAATTGGTTTTAAATTCTAAAATATTGCAATGCCAAAGATTTATTACTTACTTTACTGTTTTAGTTATTCCAAGTATCAGGTAACCACAAAAGTTCATGCGGTTTATTTAATACAGATTGCCATGAATATTTTTTAAGTTATCGTTATCAATAGCACTTGATTATATAGTGTCATCTACTTTAGGAATAATCACTCTTTCATTAGACACACTCAAAATTGGCGATAATTGTTTAATTCATTTTTAAAATAATTTAAAATTGCAACGAATAAAACTTTAATTTGAGGTTGTTTACTTTGAGTACAAAGTCGGCACCAAATCTGCTGAGGCGGCGCGAAAAATATGTACTGCGTTCGGAGATCATGCTGTAAGTGATCGATGAATAATAGTGCATTACTGGTTTCTAATAATATTTTATATTTTACCATCAAAAACTGCACGAACTTTTTTGGTTACCTGATTTGAATTTTAAATACTAAATTAAGTTTAATATAATGCATAATTGAACAAGTTTGCGTCTTAAACATTAGTTAATTCTAGTGTCTCCACAATTTTTGTTTACTAAGCGGTTAAACAATTTAACTTAAAAAATGTTTTTAAATGTAAGAATGTGCATATAATACTTATTGCTTCATATAAATTTAATTTATTCATAATTTTTTTTTAACGAAATATTATTGTAGTAAAACAGCTACCCTTACCTCTCCGTCAGTAGATTTATAATCAGATGCAGCAGTCGTACCAACTCTCATCGTTGTAAACGATATTATAACGTATTGATTTACGTAAATGACAATTTTTATAATTAAAATAGTCTTACAATTAGTATCTGAAATATAGCCTTCTTCTATTATTCATGAATGTTTGTGATTAACTCTCATTATAGATTTTTGAGTTATCCCTTTTTGTAAGTTCTTATCTTTATTTAATACCGCAACGTTACTAATATCCATCAAGTATTTTAGGTTATACGAATGTTTCACGACAGCTAATTTGTTTGTTTGATTTAATTTGGTGTATTAAATACGTCCATTTACACAGGTTTTGATGTTCCTTTTGCTTTGGCCTCAAATTAATTACTTAATACAGCAGTGCGGAAAAATATCGAATTACATAAAAGTGCCACGATCAAGAAACTTCTAGAAACACTCATCTTGCGTACATAACGCCCTCATAATTTTAAGAGCATTGTTTTCTCCATAAATTTTGGCAAACTTACAAGAGAAAATCTTGTATACTTGACGATATGTTGAATTTTGAAACTCATTGGGAGTTTGTGGCGGATATAGTCTTGAGCTGATCACCGGCTTCGTCGTAGTTGCGTTGTAGTTCATATCGATTTTTACAGGAAGCGTTTTCTATAAATATTCCATGCTTTTACCATTTATTGGGGTGTTATTTCATATAAACTCTTTTTTATTCTCGATTGATATCGCATCTCACAGTTTTCTTAAACATATAAACTTGTCACTTTTATATTACTTTTAAAAGCAACAATATTGTAATAATCTTAAGACAATTACAGATTTTTCTAAGATAAGAGAAGTTGATTTTTGATCTACCTTCAATTTGTATTCACTGTTTTACCCACCATTGGAAAACCGTTGTTTTTTTTTTAATTCCCATAATTAATTAGTTTTTTATCATTTTTTATCCCTAACTTGTCATTATTAACGTTGTATGAACAATTTATTGATCGTAAATTTATTAAAATCACAATATGTATAACTCTAATGACTAATGACCCTAACAAAAGTTAATTTACCTAAATGTTTATACCATCAAAGGCTGTTGCGGCGTAGTCATGGTGTAGTGGTGTAGTCATAGAGATTTTGTTGAGGCATATTCATAGTGTAGTTATAGAGACGGTAGTTATGTACAAAAAATAATAATATAAAAAACATGTAACAGAAATTAAAGACGTAAAATATACAGTCCACTTTTACTTTATCGACAAAGGCAATAAAAGAAGTTGAAAAGGTAATAGCCTTAATCATTATCATTAACAAAGGGTATATACTAATTACTAACGCATCATGACTAACGCAGTAAAAAAATAGTTATATGTTTTTTTTTATGTTTACAATTAGTCAACATTTAAAGTGAATTTAGCACACTTATTAACTGAAATGTTATCGAATTTGGGTAATAATAAAAATTGGCTTGCTATAATAATTCTATTGTCCTATAATAGGTTTGCTAGATAAACTAACTAGACAAGTAGGTACTAATTAAAACTTAATCTAACTTGCAATGTAACACGCACTGATAATATTTTAGAAATGCAGTTGTTTGGAAGTTTAACTACAAACGATATTTGAAATCCAGTGGTTGAAAAAATTGAGATTTAAGGTCATTGCTAATAAATCAGTGCAGGCAGCTTTTACACTAAGAGAAGATACATATCTTTCGATACGCTAGGGAGCATTAAAATAAAAACAGAAATATGATGCACAATGCTTGGAAAAGCAACTCGGCAGAAAATTAAGTTAGCAGAAGAATGTATATCAGAAAAAACTACTCACTCAAATTTAAGCTCAACTTTTTACTTGATCGGTAGACAATTTCTGATGAAACGTAAAAAATAAATTGCTTGTGTAAAAGGCAGTAATCGACTCAGTCTGGACCTACGACATCAGCTGTGGGGAACGACAAGTCACTCTTACTTGGAATTTTTGCAAACGCTCAAGAAAAAGCGATTAGAATCATAGTCAATGTACCGTGGTATGTCCCCAATTGTGTTTTCGAAAGAGATTTCAAACACTTTCCATTAAACCCTCTGTCGAGCGCGGATGTTCTAACAGACATCAAGAATGATAAGAGTGCAAAAAAAACTATCGCAAGAGTAAGGTTAACACCTATAATTAGCAGTACCTTAATAAATTCGTGAATTTAAGGTGATGGATTTTATATTTGAGGGATTTAATGATCAGTTTTATGGTTATAGTGTTAATACACCGCACTCTTTGTGTCTTAAGTGATACGTGATTTTTTTTTTAAACTAAGCTAGGTTTATTTTCTAGTAAGTTCTGTAACAGACAAATATTTACAATAATTAAATTGGTTTACCTTATTAGTTGTAAAATACATTTTTTGCTTGTATGGTTTCAAAACGTTTAATTATACTAATGAAAGCAACATGGATAAACTTTATCGATTGTTGTAAAAGCTGAAGGTATCCAAAACGAAAATTTTGTCGATGAAAGGGTAAGAGATTGTGAAAAACAAGTGGTAGCAAGTTACTTAGGTAGTAGTATATCCGAAGAGTTTAAAAAATGGGGACGGTTTTAAAAAAAATGCATCAAGTTCAAAAATAACGAATATATAACTCAGTATAGATCAGTAATAGAAGGTCAGGTTGAGGACTGGTTAATGCTTTTTTTTAATATTCAAAATAAACTAATAGATTTGCTTCTATTAAAAAACAACATTTAAGCGACTTGTAACCTACCTTATTACTTAAACAAAAGTTTTAAGTATCCTTAAATAGCAAATTATTAAACTAAATACTATTATGCTGAGCAACGGTTTCGTCAAATATTATTTGTGTAGGAAAATAGCATTTATAAAATAAGAATCGGTATTAGAAAACTGTTTACTTTACACAGGCAAATAGTATTTGCTCGAGCAAAAGCTATTTGCCCGAAATAAATATTTGCCTGCGACATGTATAATGCCATTATATAACTCTACATTTTTTATAATAACCATTTTTTATCCCTTGTTAAAGTGAAAATAAATAGAAACCATTTACCCAAAAAAACTTATTTAAGGTGTTGATTTAAAAAAGTGTTTAATTAAAGACAACTTCTACATTAATAGAAGGGTCACGATATGTTGTCGCTAAATCTGATCAAGGCTGTGTTTATTGCATAAGGAACATCAAAAATGAATGTTTTGCAGAGTTATACGTGCCACTGGCCATTTCCTTCGGAAAAATAGGGGAAAAACTGAAAAGTTAAATATAAACTTAATTTTTGCGATCGCCTTGGCCATGAAACCGTCAAAGATAAAATCGAAATTCTTCTATTTACCAATGCGCGCATCCTTTGCAAGTAAAAAGGTGCAAAGTTTTTAAAAAAATCTTAAACGGTTCCGGAGAAAAACGTCAAAAACGAAACCGAGATTTAGTTAAACAACTTCTCAAATCATAGCGCTTTTGCAGAGGTTTCGTTTTTGACGTTTTTCTCCGGAACCGTTTAAGATTTTTTTTAAAACTTTGCACCATTTTACTTGCAAAGGATGCGCGCATTGGTAAATAGAAGAATTTCGATTTTATCTTTGACGGTTTCATGGCCAACGCGATCGAAAAATTAATTTTATTTTTCTACTTTTCAGTTTTTTCCCTATTTTTCCGAAAGAAATAGCCAGTGGCACGTAAAACTCTGCAAAACATTTAGTTTTGATGTTCATGATGCACTAAACACAGCCTTGATCAGATTCTACCGACAACATATCGTGACCTTCCCTGGCAAAGATAGTAAATAGTCGCTAAATTAACTCTTATGTTGGACAGATTGCAAAATTCTCAGGGAGTTCTAAAAAAATGCTGAAAAAATTTTTACGTCCTACGTCAGATCTAAGCCCGCGAACTTCAGCCATGAATTATAAGTTACGACTTTCATTACCTCAGTAACACAGAAGTAAGCATAAAACTACCCATCTTAATAAAATATAAGTAAGAGTATGCCCAATTCGATATGCATTGTATAGTGTTAGTCCATGAATAAATGTTCACATTGTAGAGATTACAAGCGCTTGCAACTGTAATCTGATGACTTCTCAATTAAGTAAATCCAGACGTCTGACAATCACTCTATTGCGTTTTAATCCATGATATACCGCCGACCCAAACCTGTGGCGTATATGACAGACTTTAATTATTGTGTAAGCCGTGGCAAAATTAATTAGCGCCACAAATAAAAAAATGTACGGGTTTCATAAAATTTGGCGAAGTTTTAATGAATGCAAAACCGTAAATCAAGATGGGTACTTTATTATTCTCTTAATATTTCATATGGTAATTTTTGAGAGGATTTATTCTACCGTCACTATTTTGTGGGTATATATAATAACAGTAGCGGATCGTATGTGATAAATTACAGATTTACATAATAAAAATTAACACATCCCTTTTGATTCAAGCGTTATAATTTTTTTATTTTTTTATTTGGCTGCAATTTTTAGCTGGTGGTCGTCGAGTGATTTAAATGTGGTACTGATTTTATATTAAATATGTTCAAAGTGATTCCCTTCAGCAAAAATACATCTAACCATTCTTACTCTTCACTCATTGAAAAGTCACAATCAATCTCCTTCTGGAATACTAGCATATTAATCGTGAAAGACAGGACCAAGTTCCTCATCAAACAAATTTCGTATGATAAAAACAACAAAAGGCGCCCCCTTGCTAAAAACAAATGAATAAGGCGGATATGCTGCTACTTGATTATCGTGATGAAGGATAATCTCTTTCCGTAGAGATCTACTGAATACTTTTTTTAAATTGAAATACCTACAGTGTTTGAGTTATTAATACTGGTCCATCAATTTTTTTTTTCTAATAAATCTTAAAACTAAATACTTAACAACTAGAGATGTCTTCTAGATTGTTCTGACTAGTGTATGCACTCTTACTCGCGCACTATGCTCTGCTTTTTACACAAAACACACTACACGAGTTCAAAGAGCTTGGTCCTCCTCAATCTTCGGACAAGATGTTGGTTGTCCAGCAGTTGAAGAGCTTCTGCATTCTCATGATGGTGGAGTCTGGCTTCGTGTTTACCAGCAAACCTTTTAATTTCTTCCTTAACCATTGGTATACCAAGGTCTCGATGAAGATCACTGTTGCGGACGTTATATGGGGCGTTTACCATATTACGAAGCACTTTGTTTAGGAAAGTCTGGATAGATGTAACATTGCTGTCTTTGGTGCAACCCCAAAGTTGATTACCGTAGAGCCACACCGGTTTCAGGACCTGTTTGTATATTAGGATCTTATTATATAATGATAATTTGGAATATCTTCCAAGGAGCCAGAAGTACTGTCTGTATTTTAGATTAAGTTCATTTTTTTTTCTTTTTAACATGTTCTTTCCATCGCAATTTTGCGTCAAGGGTCGTGCCAAGATATTTCGCTTGATTTTCATATGGCACTATAGTCCCATTTATATTAAGTAGCAGTGGATCCGTTATCATTTTATTTGTAAAATTGACATAGATAAACTTAAGCTCGTTAAGCTTAATTTTCCATTGTTTGGTCCAGTTGAGCATTACGTTACTGGCTAGTGGATGTTTCCTGATATTTGCCTACTGCAAGCTGAATAGTGTCGTCTGCGTGGCTACAGAAACTTCTTCTAGTACTGGTAAATCACTAGTGTATAACAGATAAAGGACAGGGCCAAGGACGCTACCCTGTGGTACGCTTGCTTTTATCTCATTCAAGTCGGAATATTCATCTTCTTGTTTTATTCTGTAGTCTGTCAGAGATGTATGGTTAAGATATCTCTATACGTATAGCTTAGGAAGCGTTTTGTTAATTTTAAGTATCAGTCCTTTGTGCCATACTTCATGAAAGGCTGCAGGAACGTCTAAGAAAACTGCAGAACAGACTTGCTTTTCTTCGAGGGCTCGTTCAATTACATCAGTGATGCGGTGTACTTGATCGATAGTCGAATGTTTCTGTCTAAAACCGAATTGCCAGTCTGGGATTAGCTTACTATTTTCTATTAACGGTATTAATCTATTTATGAGAAGTTTTTCGAATAATTTTGAAACAATCGGTAGTAGAGACATAGGCCTATAGGATTTACTGAATGCTTCATGCAAACATTTTTCTGTGTGCCATCTCTTCTGTTCATATACCTCAATTGCATCTAAAGATAACTATCCTCACTTGTCTCAATAAATTCAGTCCGACCCTTGTAGTTACAGGTAAATCAGTATCAAAAATGTTTTCGTTGAATCAAGAATATAACCAACGCCATTTATGCTTGTAAATAAAAATTTGGAAGCTGTTCTATAAATTTAACCAAAAGCTCCGCTTTTTTGCGTTAGCTGCGACACCGAAGGAAATGCATTTACTTTAAAGCCGTTTTTTTACCGAGTTTTCTCTCGTCTTGTATGGAAAAGAGCGAATAGCTCTCGCGGGAAAACTGCGACGACTTAAACGAAAATGTCCAAAAACAAAATTGAAGTTCACGCGGTCCTTCGCCTTTTCCAAGAATCCCCGTGGTTTTATCCTCACTGGTTCCGTTATTGTAAACGTTTTTATGTGTTCTCAGAATGTGTTTTTTAATATTGTTTCAATCGTAAAGTTAAATTAAGTAAAATGAGAATTTGCGTCAAAACTCGATGTTGTGCAAAAGAAATGCGCGTAACCGT
Source organism: Elmis aenea (assembly GCA_947652605.1). Classification (NCBI taxonomy): domain Eukaryota; kingdom Metazoa; phylum Arthropoda; class Insecta; order Coleoptera; family Elmidae; genus Elmis; species Elmis aenea. The sequence goes on along the minus strand of OX393578.1, from coordinate 10,717,071 downwards.
AGGAATAAGACACGCGACTTTACATGTAAAAAGCGAATTGACTTCGCATATATGAATTCATTTACACTTTAATAAATTGTGTCAAAACACCATGAAATAACGCTAAGCACGACATAATATACCGATATCTAAATAGTTTGTGGTGGTTTAGAAAATTCAAGTCAACTTTAAACGTTTAAATTGTTCAGAGGTTCCAGTAAAAATCCCCAGCCCTGTAACTTCTTTATTTTAAAAGATAAATCGTTGTTGTACCTTACAAAATATTTAGAGGGTCATTATTCTTTTTTAAACAGTGTTAATTATTCTTTTACAAAACACTTTGTAGTAGCACAGATTACATCTACCTAAATAGTTTGTGAAAAAAATATAAAACAACAGAAAGTAGGAAAAAGCAATTATAAATCTTAGATAAGGATTTAATGCCAAAATAAAGTTTAGTTACAATGAAGTTGGAAATCAAAACGTTATTTCATGAAGTATAATTTGCATTATAAAATTTGCTGCGAAATATTATTCAGCTTAGTTGGAAATTTGCGTATATTCAGCTTTGGCAACTACAAGCAACATCTAACAGCTTCATAAATGATTTTACTTTTTATACATGCTGTGGGACCTCCTTCGTATTCCATATAAAACGATGTTAAAACTTCATTATGTTCTCTTCTTATCAGGCAATTTGAAATTCTTACTTTTAAATAAACAACAAGTTAAGTTAGTAACTTTCAATTCCTATTATGTGCGCTAGCTACACGTTGTCTAATTATTGTCCCTTCTGTTGTGTTGTATTTCATTACAACAGACGGTACAAAAATAGGGGAATTTATAGACAATAAATTATGAAATTCCAAATTGCCTTAACTTAATTTATCTAGAAATAAACTACAAACTTTTAAGTCAACTATTTTAATTCTATAATCTACATACTATTTTACAACGTACAACAAATAACAAAATCCAATAGGATATAATTACAGTACTTTTTTGAAAATGTTAAATATACTGTAGGTAAATAACTATTGTATTCTTTAAGCTTTCGCGGCCGTTATTCGTCTTACAATCTTCGTTTCCTGGTTTGGAACCGCATCTTCTTTGGTTAAGTGTTAACGATTCCACCATATTATCGTGGTCTTTTTCAAAAAACGACTGTCGTTTGTAGAAAAGCACAATTTCAGTGGTCCACTTTTTATATTCTGCGAAATTTCAACCGGATGCCTAAAAAAAACAGAATTTATAAAGTTGTCCAGGGCTAAAGTGCACAACATAAGACAAATTTTAATTTATTTAATCTTTTTATTCGATTTTTACCTAGATTTAATTTTGTATGGACAGCTAAAGTCAGGTTTAATTAAAATCAAAAAAAGGTTTTGACAAGGATGCTGCGTATTACCCACTCTTTTTAAATTATATTTAAAAGGGGTCCTTAAATTTTGAAAAGAAAATGTCTTAGTATGTCTTCTGAACCGTACGTGAGAATGGGTACGTACACTGCACTAAAAACTCGCGTCTTCTTTTCTTTTGATATCTCCTTCTTGCTTATCAAACATTTATTAATGGCGTAGTAAAATTTCGTCAATGCCGCTATTCTGTTATTCAGATCTTCCTCCAATTTACCATTATCTGCAATTATTGTTCCTACATTTTTAAAATGCGTTACCTGCTCTATCTTTTTATGGTCTAGTATAATTATTGTAAGTGGTTAATGATTTTTCGCTATAACCATAGCCTTTGTCTTTGTTATATTAATATTTATATAATATCTATTTAATATACTAGCCCATCCGTCTAGATTAAATTGCAAGCCCTTTTCGCTTTTAGCTAATAAGACCACATCATTTGCAAAGGCTAATTCTGTTAAGGGTATTGGTTTTAGTTTATTCCAATCCCAGTTGGCTTTCTTTGTGTTTTGCGTACATTCTTTAATTATTTTATCCATAAAAATTATAAAGAGCAGTGGACTTAATGTGCCTCCTTGTCTTACTTCCATTTTTGTTATAAATTCCTGGGAACTGCTGTTATGGGTTCGCACATAATTTCTACTACTCTTATTTTAACTCTTAATGGCGGTTAATAATCCTTCTTACACTCTACTTTGTTTCAATATCTTCCAGATCTTTTCCCTTGGCACTCCATCGACGGCTTTAGACAGATCGATAAAGGACAAGTACACCATCTTTGCATGTTCCGTTGGTTTTTTACTTAACTGTTAACGTAAAAATTATATCCTGCGTGCTTCTATCCGGTCTTAAGCCACATTGCGCCTTTTCCAAATTTCTCTCGAAATGTTTCCTTAATCTCTCCTCTAAAATTCTTTCATATAATTTTTCTACTACACTAAGAAAAGATATGCGTCTATAATTTTCGCATTTTTTACCAGTCTTGAATATCGGTAATATAACAGATACCTCCCAGTCCTTTGGAATATCTTTTTCCTGCCATGCTTTATTTACTATTCTTAGCAGTATTTTCCTGCCAACTACTCCACTACTACCACTACTCCTACTTAATCACTTCAAGTAAAGTTCCATTATGACCTACTGCTGTCCAAATTTTCATTTTATGCATCGCTCTATCCAACTCATCGTCGGTTATTTCTTGTTCGATTGTTTCGTATTCCTCATGCAATTGCTCTTCTTTCTCATCATTTATTACGTTATAACTTTCCAACAAATCCTCAAAATGATTTCCCCATCAATCAATAATTTATTTTTTTTTGGTGGCAGTATTTTTCTCTGTTTTTCCATGATTTGCTTTAATGTATGGTTTTTATCTTGTCTTTGTCTTAGGTTTTTTAATTGCTCGCATAGTGTTCTTCCATTCTTTTTCCAAAATCCTCCCAACCCTTTGCTTTTGCTTCTAGCACAATCCGCTTAGCCCTTTCTCAAACAAAGTTAAACAAGTTAAAATGGATGTAGATGTAGACATTATAGAGTCAATAAAACTCAAAAGACATGGCGCAAAAAAATATGGAAGTGGGTGCCGCCATGTACAAAAAGAAGAGACCAACCAAGAAGAAATTAGGTACACGAAGTAAAGGATGCAATGGCTGCACAAGGCTTAATGGAAAATGATTGAAAAGGCTAAAATGGAAAGTATGAAGCGAGGGACAGCCGTAACCTAACTCGCATATAGATAGATAGACTTTGTTTTATTGCACAAGCTGAAATCCTATTGACATGCTCAATTATATTATTCATACAGTAATGTAATGCAGACCTTTAGATGAATCGGCAATCCCGTTTGAATCTAAATACATAAATCAATCAATAATAACTGCGAATGACTGTACAATAGTTTAGAATCGCAAATTATACCGAAACGAATTATTTTACTGTAATTAACCTTAATTACTTTGTTCGACAATGAGCTATAAAAATTAATTATCGTACTAAAAACTTAAAACTATAATAGTCGTCCTACAACAAACTGATAACTTTCGCACTAAACATTAATATTTAAAAAGCCGTTTCGCCCGTATCAGTTTAATGTGGTAATTTAGTGAGTAGATTATAAACGGCTATAACATTGTGAGTAAGTAACCTGTTACATTATGTGATGATATATCAGTATAATATAGTACGTCGTTTGTGAAACGAATATCACGCAACAGTTGATAAAATTACCGCCTACAGCAATGACGTATTGTAATGTTCACAAAGAGCGCTATTTTCGGCAAATTTTCACCATCCAGAGAATATACAGCTATCTAAACGTATACAAAATTTAACAAAGGCCCATGAATATGCGTGAAGTTTTATTGTGCTATATTTTTGTAGATATTAAAACGATAAAAAAGCCCTAATACCATTGTCGCCCTAACAAGTAAAAAGTCTTGGGATTTGTACGAGGGTAGAAAAAAATGCATATGGTTTAATATTTCGGGAACTAATGTGTCTTTAAAAACCAAGAATGAACTAAAACTAAAGGTATAATACTTTAGCTAGAGAAACTTTTTATGTCCACGTACCGATTTTTTAAAATTTTCACATTTTGAAATGCTGGCGTGCCAGATAACTTTTGCAGTGAATGAAAAAAATAACATTACTGATTGTGAGGATATGAAGAGTAAATATTACAATATTTTTATTAAATGAATGTTTTTTATTGCCTACTAATAGAAATTTGTAATTAAGCAACAACAACTAAAGATACATAACTAAATTAATTTTAAGAGAAGTATTAAATCTTTTACCAACAGTAATGTTTACTTTGCAAACAACATTAATTAAGTAGGTGCCAACCATAATAATTAAAACATGAGTTTTAATGCGATTTTTGTTAAGTTTTTTTATATGAGGTTGGTATTTCGTTACTTTTAATAAAATGCTTGCTGAACTAAATTCATCCGTTAATGTATTTCTGAATTTATTTTTTAACAAATTTATTTGTGAAAAGTGACTCACACGCATATGTGGAAGAAAATATAGTTAATATAGCCAAAGCTAATTTCTTGAATGTGAACTTTTCTGGAATCGTTTGCCAGGCTATTTTTGCTTTCAGCATTATTACTTAATTTTTCCTCCAAACGTTCCCTTTCAATGTTCTCTAAATTTTCCCATAAGTCAATAAACTTTTGCCTACAAATTGCAATCAATTGCAAAATCAATTAATTGCATTTCAAAATTTTCTAATGTTAAAAATTCAAAAATTTTCAAATTTAGTTCATAATTGTAACTAAATTTTTGAGAAGTGTATCAAATTTCTTCAAAACCAGTGTTATTTTAGCACCAATTAAGCTTTTTTGTTTATTCGTTGGTCAATACAAACCTAATTTTCGTTTTAAACAAAGAAATACCCCAGAGTGAAAAACTGTGTGCGCAGCTTATCAGCCCACAAAGGGGTATTTCGTCACGAGCCTCGAGAGGATTTCCACAATTGCTCAAGCACGTGTAAAGTGTAGACAAAAAACGAAGACATTTTGAGAGCGCCATTAGATTCCCATTTATTTTTCGACTTATTTTGACTTTGAAAGTATGTTTAACACAATTACTATAGTAGAGCTTTGCAATAAGCTTCATTAGGAAGCTTATAAAACCAATTCACCAGTGGCGTAGCTAGAGTTTGTGCCGCCCGGGGCGGTCCCTGAATTTGCCGCCCCCATAAATAAGGGTCGCTAAACTTTTTCCAAAACCAAGCAGAGATCGACAGAAAAATGTGGGGGGGGGGTAAAAAAATTCGCCGCAGGCGAATTTTTTTAAATTTTAGACGTTCAAACGTGTTTTAATGCAAAGCTAGATAATGTAGAATACTTAACCATCTTCCAAAATTACAGTTTTACAGTAGAACCTTTTCTGATTTTTATTTTCTTTAATCAGGTCGCCCCCACTCCCGCGAAATTATTTTTAATAAGGGTAAAAAATCCGTGTTACAATAGAGTTTAAAACTGCATGGAATTTAATGGCTTAAATAAATGAATTGTTTCATAATTTTATTGAATGGTTGGCACCCTATTATAAAGTTTATTAGGTACTTGGAATTTCTGTCGTTACAAGGGGGCGGGTTTTCAGTGAAGAAAGGTCAAGTAGCCCGTTTTATCCTCTAACTTCGATAAGAATTCCTTTTTTAAAAATTAATTTTTATGAATTTAATAGCGCCAGTGCCGGTACTGATTATTATATCTACTATCCTTTCATTACCCCGAGAATTTCATTTTTACCCCATTTGGGTAGACTAAAAGTGCCGCCCCAAAAAAATGTGCCGCCCGGGGCGGACCGACAAGCTCCCGCCCCCCCCCTTGCTACGCTACTGCAATTCACTCATCATTATTTCTTAAATTATCAACAATGACAGTAAAGAAATGTAAAATAACAGATTAACTAATTATAAAATTAGATTAACTTGTTTTAAAAGAAAGATTCATAAAATGAACCAAATTAAGATATTTATTTACCTTGAGTTCTGAATTGTCCATTAATACCTACATTTTTTTATCATTCACTTAGTTTTTGAATTACATGGTACAGAAAAATCAAACTAGCTGCTAGCCAAATATTTCATGCCTTAAGATCATTGGTATAGTTTTTAATTGCCTTGAGATTTTAAGTTACATACGTCATAAACAAACAAATCCACAGTTTTGTAGAGTTTAAAACAAATTTTAGCGTTTACTTTGTTCTATGATAATGGGAAAACAAATTAAAAAATTAAAATGTTTACTTTTGTGGTATTCTTACTGTCTATAAACTAATTAATGTAAGTTTTTCAAACTGCTTTCAGTAATTTCACAGATAAATACAAAACTATGATTCTTCAATCATTGGGCTTAAAAAGAACTAAGTATCACATGCAACCAATAATTATTTATTACATTCTACATTTTTATAACCAGTAACTTATGTTTTGTAGTCTATTTTGAGCATTTTACGTCATAATCTACTGGTGAAAGTCCTTAAATGTAGTATTATCATCCAGGATTCATCACATTGCATTGCAAGCCTTTTTTAGCTCAGGTAACCACAGTATAAGATAATTATGTACATTGTTACTGTTCTCTGAAACTCCTGAAAGCATTTTCATGAATAATATTACTACTCAGAGTAACAAAATTGCAACAAAAATGTATATAATTTCAAAACCAACCCGCCTTATGAAATTGCATAAATACTACACATTTGCAAAATATATTGTACAGTAATCAAACCTATCCAGTTTAAAACATGACAATGTAAAACCAGAAGAGAACAACATCGCTTTAATTAGGCTTGTTTGTGTCTTCGGTTTAGGAATAGGACGCAAACAATAAGTAAACGGGAAGCTCATTCGACTGCGAAATGTAGTTGCTTTTGAAATCCTAGCAATATTACACAACAGTTACGTTTCCACATAGCTTAACATAGTATAAGCCAATTGCTGAATTTTAAAGCACAACAGAAACTTCGCTTTACTAGCAAAAGCGAACGCTCATACCTAGTCGAGGATATCTCAGTATTTCGTTTGGAAATGAAGGGATTGTGACATAATTAAAAACGTTCGATACGAAATTTGCATCATAGGTATGTAATGTACCGAAACACGACAGAATAATATCTTGAATAAAATAAATTATTTGTAACAGAATGGAGCTTTAAAATAAATTTAGTTGCATATACAAAATAGAATTAAATTTCTTACTAATGTATTAATACAAAAATCCCTATAGCAATAAATACATTTTTGTGGTACTTTTATAGTTGTCAAAGATGATTCAAATACTGGAATAATGTACTGTAAAAAGTGTGCTGATATCCTAAATATTTTAGTTATTGAAAAATTATAGCTAAAATTGTAAAGTCATTATAATAACAATAAGAAATCTTTATTTAGCTTGTAGCTAATTTTACATTTCACACTGCTTATATTTCTTTGTACATATTCTCTTAAACTGTTATATCATTATTATTTTTCACAAACTCTACGCTTAACGTTTTAAAGGTTAATGTTGACGTTGTTTGTTTAATTTCCACAGGTAATTCATTAAAAATCTTGAGAGCCTTTTGTGGCACAAGGCGTTCTGTGTATTTGTTTTTATTAATTTCGGTAGTCTAAAGTCGTCTTTGTTCCCAGTCTGGTATTCGTGAATGTTGCAGTTTTGTATTAAATTTTTAGTCATGTCCCGTGGTAAAAAATTATTTATTATCTTATATATTACAAAAAGGCAATTAAATATAATTTTTTGGCACATACTTAACCACTTTAAAGCAGGGTGGATAAAAATCATGATTTTTTTAAAAAAATCAAAAAAATCGATTTATTTGATTTAAATCAGATTTTTTTTATTTAAATCAAATGTACCATATTATCGAATTTAGTGACATATTTACATGCTATTTCTGTTTTGTGTGTAATATATTTAATAACCAATATATTTAATTCAATGGTGAATTTTTATCAAAATGAAAAATTAAATATAATGATTAAGAATTTTGAAAAAATCAGTGCTAAATGGTGATATTTAATTAATTATATACAGGGTGAGTCATTAGTGCGGGATCGGTCGATTATGGCTAAACGGCTTGAGATATGAGGTTGATTCAAATGCTATTTTATATAGTTTTTTCTAAACAACACAATAAAAATATTTTCAAATATACAGGGTGAGTCACCTTTCTGGAACTAATAGCAACTTTTATATTTCAAATACAACACCCAATTTTTTATTTAATATTTTTGACCGCCTTAATTATAGCTTTGCAACAATATAAAATACTACAAGTTTTTATACGCCGTTGTAAAAAAAAAATAATTTTCTAAATTATTCAAGGTTTTAAGTCTTTATTTAAAAAATTCTCCTGAAGTTATTTTGAAGTACAGAGTTGTGATTGGGTATGGATATGCAGAAAAAAAATCTCTGTTCACTCGATATGAAAAAAATTGCATCACACATACAGGGGTGTTTATAAATAGGTGGCAACTTCCATGATTTTCAAAAGCTCGTAACTCGATTTTTTCAAATGCAATCCCCTGTATTTTTTTATGTCATCGAATTCGTCTTTAAAAGAGCTTCATATTTTGTTAATTATGTCCTATACCCAAAATTCATACTTTTCGAGATATTCGACATTTTTCTTCAAATCGTTATTGAAGCAATAGAGTGCCGTGAAAATTGAAAAAAGTGACTGTTCACTTCGCTAATGTCAAAAACTTGTCATTTATTTTTTGAATTATTGCATTTCCACAATGAATATTACTTTACAAGAGCAAATTGATATGGTTTATTCACCATTTCGTGTATTTAATTACTAATAGTAATACAATTTTGTATTATTATATATATTATATTGTACTCATATACCTAATCTGTGATTTAAATTGATAATTTTTTTAAAAAAATCACTTGATTTAAATCAATGATTTTTTTTTTAAAATCGCTTGATTTAAATCATGATTTAAATCGTGATTTAAATCAATTGATTTAAATCTGCTCAACCCTGCTTTAAAGTATTTAACATTTCGCTAATTTTAGTGTACCTATCTCGAGAGTTTTAAAATAACACGCATTCCTCTGTTTTGCTGTTTCTGCAGTTTATGTATGTCTCCTTCGTTGCATAAAAACAAAATACTCGAGCAGTAATCGAAGTGTGGAGCGATTAGTGACTTATATATTGCAAGCTAAGTTATTTTGCCACTCTACCCAGGAAACTAATTTTTTTACAATTTAATCCACATTGCTGTTAAATTTAAGTTTATTGTCTATCATAACACCAAGTTATTTAATTTGCGAAACACATACAAGTTCTTCATAATCTATTTTAATTTTAATGCTTTCAACATTCGGTATTAGCCTGTTTCCTAATATCATAAATTTGGTTTTGTATGTATTTAATTTATATAAATAACACAATATTTCGAATTTTGAAAGCAGTATGCGAACTGTTTCAAATATTGTTTTTAAGTACAACAAAATACGATTAGAAGAACAATATAATGTTGCACCTTGCACAATTTTAATATCTTAAACCAGTGAGTGTTTACCAAAGTGTAGTACGCGTAATTCTGGAGCTACGCGATAGAATTTCAAGGGGTACGCGGCAGAATTTTTAATTTTACCTTGGCTTTTTTTAGCTGTAGACATTTGACTAAAAATAGCTAAAATAATATTATTAAAAACTATCCCAAACTAGTCCTACCTTCAGCCAATTGGGCCAGGTCTGTAAGACTTAACTCTTAAAAGGGGTACGAAATGGTTTTAATAGTTAAGGTCTTTATTCAATAAAAGTTTTATTTGTAAGTTACATTTTAATTTAAAAACGAGATAAAAGTAAATTTTCGACTAAATATTTTTTCTTTTACTTATTACTTGAGAGTGCTTTTTTTATCAATTATCGTTTGCTAACTTTTTTTGCACTTCCAATGAAAGTCAATTTATTTACATTAACTTTGGTTTAGAAGCACACTACGTACTACGTGATTGCTAAACACCGATTCGAAATTGACTTAACCCGAACTGTTTGTTATTTTAACCCCAATCAATGATTCTAAAAATGAACAGTAAACCAAAAGGCAATTACCAATGTACACAACACTCTTTAATTAAAGGTTTTGACTGCCAATACTTTGTTAACAAAATTTTGCGAAAGGTTATAACTTCCCACATATTTACGAATAACGTGGTTTGTTGTGCAAACACAATTTTGATACTTTGGTGAAATTATATCAATATTTATTCACTTTGTTCAAAAAACAATTATGTATAAGTTTCTTCAGTGGTTTATTTTTTCAGACTGGTTCCATAAACACAGAATTTTTGTGAGGTTTAATATACCTATCACAAGTAATTTTAATTCCAATAATTTTTTTTGTTTGAAATGATTAATTTTTTTTAAACAGCTTAAAAGTGAGACGAAAACCTTGTTTTATAAATCAAACGAATTTTGTGTATTAATTCTATAAGATATTGGGTGTAAACCTTTAAATTATTATTCAAACAGTTACAGATGCGCCAATAACAGTTTTAAGACAACAAATTTTTTTACTTTTTAAAAAGCAATTAAATTGTATATAAGAATTTGTAGTAATATATAAAGTTTTCCATCAAAAACAAAAATAGATAGTAAAGTGCGAAATAAAATAAACAATTCAACGAATTATTTAACTTAAACGTTAACTACTTTTTGGTCCTTGTTTCATTATGTTGTTTAATTATCTTACATAATACACTTTGATGATTGTAATATTGCTCACTACAAGTAGAACCAACAAACATTTACCATAATTACTTTTACATAAATTTTGAATAAGTCTGTTTATGCTTTCATTTTTTTACTCTACCTTTATAATTTCTATATACGATAGCATTATATTACAAATCCGCCTTTCATATTTAATTAATTATGTAATTGCCTCTTGACACTAACAGAATAATCGATGTTGAGATGAACAACAAGAACAAAGGATTAAAACATGTTTTAGTGTAATTATTTAATCTTTAAAATTAAATTCACAAAATATAATATAGCTTAAGTATACTCAAAATTATTAAAAAGCAACCTAAAAATTAAACAGTTTTCATATAATCACAATTTTAAACATCAAGTGTTTAAAGAAATTAAGTGTATTGTAATTAAAGCCACAACTTTTCCTTTTCTGTTTTTTAATAACTTAATAACAACAAGCCACTGTCGGAGCTACAATAATAATACTAAGAGGGAGTGAGAAGTCAAACAATAACTACAAGTGTACGTACAATGGAAAATTGTGAAAATTAAATAACAAAAATTTAAAAAAACAGACGAAGTTTGTGGATTATAATATATTATGTAGGAAGTGTTCTGTTAATTAAATCGACAAAGAATAATTAAGAAAATTAACAGCGAAATTAATTGTAAATGCTGTTCTAATGGCCGTCTATGTAAGTTTGTATTGATTCTAACTTATTTTAAACAAATATAAGGATAATTTTCTTTAATTGAAACACATGTTATGCTATGTTTAGGTCGTTTAAAAATTTTGTTTAGCAATATTTTCTTATTCTATATTAAATCCTAACATCAATCAATGTAAAAACGTTTATAGAATATCTGTTTATCGAAGAATATACTTTAAAGATACTGTTATAGAACTGGTCTTTGTTCATCTATATAAAATAGATTTATCACAGTGTATTATTTTGCAAAACCAACCAAAACGAATATCAAAAGCTCCACATTTTTCATCATTAGCGTCTATCGTTTGTATAATATGATTACCGATTCATTATGCATGCAAATAGCTTCTGATTTTGCAATAAGTCCATTTTTAGAAAGATAGATTTGATTTGTGGCGCTAACTAACCCAAAATACTGATATAAAACTACAAGGTTTATTAAAGGGAAAAAATGCAAACTGTCACACGAGGTTTCGCCCAGAAAGTTTATGGCAATATTTTTGAACAGACGTGAAAAAAGTCGTAGAACATCACAGACAACTTAGTTAATAGTTAATAATAAAAGCACTTCTAGGGAGTATAATCAAGTTCGATTGGTTTTTAATTGTGATGTAAGAACACAAGAGATGCTGTTTTTAGAGCATACCTAATAATTCTTGCATTTCGAGTTAAAACTGCTTGTTTATTCACCGGTGCAATGAGGAAACTAACCAGATTGAAATTTCAGTTACAATTAACACGTATTATAAGTTCCATAATCAATATAATGTTATGAATCTTGTGCAAGTCAGTAATTGGACCGTTAATAGGTAATAACTCGATAAAGCAAGGCCGGTTTATGCGTCCTTATTACGTTGTAACAAAATTATTCCTAAACCATATTAAGCCAGCAAAATAGTACGATTTCACATCGAACGAGGATTCCCAAGGCGAGTAATTACGAAAGCGAAAATTTTGAGTAATCGGAATGTGATAGAGAGGACAGTTCGATTATTCTCTTTGGGAATAGCTTAACCGTAATGTGTATGTGACCAAGCCTTGACCATCGCTAAATTGAAATAAAGAATCACAAAAGAAATCGCCGCAATCCCTAAGGATATGACGAGATAGATCTTGAAAATCGTATGCCTTCGTCTCAAGGAATGAGCAAATACAAGTCAGTATCATATGCTCTTTTTTAAAACCAAAATTTGCTATGATATAATGTTTTTAAATATAAACATGTACTAAGAAAACATTATTAGTCATTAATTACCTGTTGACATACACAGGGTTAAAAGAAAGTACCGGAACGGTCGATTATCTTAGTTATTTTCAAACCCTTTTTTTAAATTTGGGTTGAATATGCAGGATGTCACACAAAAAACGCCGCAAGCTGTAACTCCGTTGTTTGTTGGTCTGACTTTGAACCTAAAAAAAAAATGAAATCCAATTCAATTCACAGTATTTGAGGACACATTTCATTTACTTTTTTGTTCATCAAAATCGAACCACAAACAACGGAGTTACAAATTGCAGCGGTTTTTGTGTGACATCCTGTATGATAAAAAAAATGTAAACTCATTGATAATATTTTTAATTGTCTTACACTTCCGGCTTAGCAGAAAATGACCTCAACTTATTTTTTTTAAAGAAAAACCCAGTATATTTTTACATTTTCGGATGCACAATAAAAAACTATATTTAGAAACATCATCATCAAGGGTTTGATTTTAAAATAATAGTTATTTACGTAACAAGACCGAAAAGTGGTACTTTCTGACCTAGGTCCAGCCGAGAAATTGATCGGTTACAAGTGATTTTCTGGCCGAACGCAAAACAAGTTAATACAACAACCGAAAAACTAACATAAAATAAAGGTACTTGCCACTACCGTCAGGTTGTTGTCAAAATTTATTGTTGTTTATCGTTAAAAACTTTGGTAATGGCAGTAGAATTACAGAATCATTAAAATTCCCATTCGTTTTAAACTTTTTTTTAAGTAATAATCTATTTAATACTGTAGTATGATTAAATTAACATTAAGTCATCTAGTGCAAATTTATTTATTTAATGCCTATCTTTGAATAAATATTTGCATAGACAATGTTCATTAGTTAATTTTTTTTAGCGGAAAGCCATCACTCCTTTAAAGAAATATGTAAATGTTATCTAATAAGATACTTTAAATCTAAATACAGCAAATTCAACACAATTTTTCTAAATGCAGAGGTAGTTTTTCTATAAATGTTAATGAAATTAACTGAATATCATTCAAAATATCTGTTCCAAAAATTTCCAATTTGACACAAAATTAGTGGCAAATAATATCCAATTTTTCTTTAGACAAAATAACGTCATTTTTAATGTATATTATTCAATATATAGTTTCAATTCCGTGTTTTTTTGTGTTAAAATTAGCACCGTATTTTTTACTGTGTACTAGTGATATTATTAGTACATTATTAAGTAAAAACAAACAAACTTTTAGTTTTAAATAAAGTAGAAGTAGCTGTTGGTTATTATAAACCAACATTACCTCAAATTTTAATTGTAAATACATAATGTATGTATATCCAATACGTTACATAGGTTTGTCTGTTTCTTAGTGTCATTTTTATGCACTAGTGTTTTACTTCAATAAGCTAGATCTATTCCTGGCCCACACATTTTGTGTAGATTGTTATTCAAACGAGTACCTCACCGTGTATTCCTTTTATGCCGCATATTGTATTAAGTAAAATGATATCCGTTCATCTTCATACCGTGGATAGATATCATTTTCAAGGCAGACACGTGGCTGAAAGCACTTTTTACAAAATTGCAATTTTTATCTAATTTAAAATGCATATTTATTTAAACTAACCTATTTGTTACAACAATAGATAAAAATACAACGCTTTAAAAAGTTTTCTTGGTTATTTTTGGTGCAATAAGTTATACGCGCTTTGCATTATATTAAAAAACTATTGATAATGGATAAGTCTAACAGTTATGATAAAATTAAATTGGGGGAAGAACAATAGAAAGCTTCATAACTTTAAAATAAATTAAAATCAAAACGAAAATTACCTCTACACTTTTGGTTTGGGAGTAATTTCATACATGAAACAAAAATATGTATCTTGTTATATTTTTAAACACAAAACTTTTAATTTTGATTCTGGACATATTGCAAAGCTGCGACCGCTTCTATATATTTTGAATTATTGTTCCTTATAGTTGCAATTTTTATTTAAATATTGTGCATATTATGTATACCACATTAATTACTAACATTTGGTTATAATTAACACATAAATATTTGTATATTAATTACAGATCACTTTAACAAAATATATATTTATCCTATAATTTCCTTACCAGAATTGTTTTGTAAAATGAGATATGACACTACAACATGGACAAATTCATATTTCATTAGACTTGCTTTACAATTTTACAAGCAAATCTCATAAATCTGCTGAAATGCAAGTCTGCAAGCTTTCTAATTAAGATATAAATTATAAAAAGGAAATGGAAAAAGTTCAAGATGGAATACTGTTTCAGCACAATCGCGTGGTACGTTTAAACTAATTACGTTTTAATTCAACTGTATTTTAGCTACGGTCTTGGGGAAAAGTTGTGGATTCAACGAATTAAATAGAAGATTAAATTTCCCGATCGTCTTAAAATACTTTTTTGAATAGTGGGATAAATCCGATAGTTTTTATAATGAAGTAGATTCCTTAGCCTACGTAAAATAAAATTTTATGAAAACAGTGATCTTTTCATTAATGGCCAAAAAGCTTCAGTGAAATTGAATTCCTCGTAAGCCACCTAGATCAATTATTGTAACAACGCCGTGCGGTCATGAGTACTGCGTACACTGTGAATACCAACTAAAAAGGCTATGCAAGGTGTCCCAGATAACTTTTCCAGCATGGGGTCTCGCTTATTATGAGGTACAGGTTTGCTTAAATGAGAAGAGCTACAATCGATTTTTAAAAGTACAAAATTCCTCGTACTTCAGATTTTGTAGCAAAAAATATGAAAATGTTGAATTTCTTTTTTCTCTCAAGCTTTTTTGTTTTATTTATTAAATCAATTTTATTTGTACTTTCAAAGGGTATTTTTTGATGTAGAATGAAACTGTTATTTTAGATTTTTTATCACTTACCATATTTGACATAATTACACCTAATTTCATTTTTTCTTATGGGCCGATAAGTTGGCTATGGAATAGTTAAATGTGCTTTTTTCTCTTTTTATGAGATACAAGATAATTTACCCGGCGTTGCACGGGCGATTACAATTTTAATTACTTTTTTAACTTGAATAAGCCCAATAATTCCAAATCATACACAAATGACATACTCTGATCAATCATCTTTCCATTTTCTTATAATTCATTAAAAAATAACTATTTATTGCTTAAAAATTGAATAATAACTCAAATTTATTTTCTTTCGTCTTGTTTCAATTAAAAATGTACTAATAAAAATAATACTTCATGTACATTTATTACTAATTGTATACAAAACAATCTTTACTTGAGAAATACACCGCGCCGTATCGTGTTTTGACCAGGTATTTGCCGACGTAAGATCGAATCCCGTCCAAGTAATTTTTTTTTTTTTAAATTGGTAATATGTGCTTGTACTTAAAGTTTGGCGTTAGATCTGCAATGTCCTAAATAGTAACTGTGCAAAATTTTGTCCCGATCGGTCAACGGACCTAGGATTCTATAGCGAACAAACAAACAAACACACAAACAAGCTCTTTTATATATATATTTTTCTCTTTTTATGAGATATTACTAATTACTTCAATTTTTATTATAATTTATTAATATAGGATTAGGTGCATTGCAAATTTTGAATAAATAAATAAAAACAATAATAATTTTTATAAATAAGTAACAAAATCAAGAAAAATCCTATTTTAGTAATCGCTTATCAAGCTAACTATGAAAAATGAAACAAAAAAACAACTAATTAAAAGTCAAATGACGATTACCATTGGTCTGCGGTATCATTTATTAAAATTTTATAGTATTGTTTTGTAATTCGATAGTCTTTCTAGTATATTTGTTATCATATACCTAGTTGTAGTTATGGCATGTTGAGATGCTACATTCTTTGCCATAGAAACTGTGTAAAAACAGATAATTATAATTCTCCATTGATTTGTTTTGGATTTTTGGTTGGTTTCTCTGAGAAACATATTCTTTTAAATTTATTTCCAAATTTCTGAACCAAAAAGAGGAAAGAATTTAAAAAAATACCCATGCTGGAAATGTTCTCTGTATAGTAGATAATAAAAGACCTATAACCAAAACTAGAAATTGACGTTTTTCGGTTGTTTTTTTTTAAGGATATTTTAGGAACTGAGTATACGCACTTTCAGCTTAGATTCTACTTAGTCTGTAATAACATATTTCTTGGCTAAATTACTTACACTTCTATCGCTAACCGTTTCTGAGATCCTCATATCTCTTCTTGTTGAATCACACACAGAAACTTTTAAATCTATTAGTAAATAGGGCGCACATTTAATCTAGACACAAAAATTTTTAATTAATAAACCGCACCTATCCGTAATTGCTTGCCGTGCTGCAACAACGTCGAGAAATTTTCAGCTTTACTAAATTACACACCTACTAATTTTCGACTCGCTTGTGACTGCTAACGAGTTTTAAACCCAGCAGTAATGATTACATTGTTAGCAGGTGTAATTCTACGGCCAAACAAGTACTTTGTTTATTCGCTTTGTAGAGCAATTAAGAATTTAACGAAATAATTTCGAATGGAAAATTACAACGCACGTGAAAAAGTCAAGTCTCAACACGCTTATAATTGTTAGTTGTTTTTACCAAAGTTGAAATCCTCGTAAATTGGTCCTTTTGAAGTGTTGTTTTAGTTAATAATGAGTCAGTGTTTGTTCCATGTTACTAATTTAAACATTGAAGTAAAATAAAAATAATTTATGCCAGGCCACGGTGCCACAATATACATATTTTCCAACGTTTTAAATATTACATCAGCTTTTATTTTATAAACTACATCGCTTCCGCGAAAATTATCGTATTTCGTTTTATGAAATTCCCCTTACTATTCCAACATCTCCAGAAGGGGGAAGAAAAGGGTACCATACACGTTATAAAAAATGTATAAATGTTTAGAATGCTGAAGATAATGGCACTACCGCATAACCGGAAGTGAACTCTAAATACAATCCAACGACGTCTCTCTGCGTGTAGCAGATAATAGCGGTGCCACGAAAACGGAAGTGATTTTTAAATTCAGTACCTTCTAACAAGCTCCCTCTGCGTGTGTATTCCAAATATATGCTGTCTATTATTCAAAATGACAGCGTTAGGACAAAGATCCCAACAATAATGTTAAAAATTGGGTAAAATGGTTGCGCTTAACAAACTCAAAATCGTGTGTCGACTATTCATTTATTAAGTCATGAGTCCTTCTACTGTTATTCGTAGGACTGTTGAGTTATGTTGTGCTGACTTTTTTTCATGTTTTTCTGTCTTGTGCTAGATTTTTTATGACTTTCCATTTGATGTTTCTGTCCGTTGTTGCTTTTTTAACTTTGTCGTGCCAGGTTTTTTTCGGTCTACCTCTTTTTTCCATGTGATCTTGTTCCATAGGCTTCTCTGCTTAACTTTCTTCTTTCATCCTATAAATGTGACCCAACCATTCCAGCTGTCTTCCTTGTATTTTTGTTTCAATTGATTTTTTCCTTAATTGTTGTCTATATGTTCTATTTCTGATTCTATCTTTTTTGGTTTTTCCTTGGATTTTTCTCATCTCATTTCTGCTACATTCACTTGGCTACTATTTTTTTTTTCAGTGCCCACGTTGCACTTCTGTATATAAGTGCCGGAGTTACTACCTCTTTACCACTTCCAGTTTTGTTTGTTTTGGGACTTCTCTATTTCCGAAAAAATGTTGTTCCTAAACTGTTAAATATTCTTCCCACATTTCCTGTCCTTTCGCTTATTTCCTTGTCCATTCCTCCATTTTTCTCTATGACCAGTATGACGACTCCTCAATATTTAAAGCTTTCTACCTGTTCCAACCTAAACCTATTTAAAGTGGTTTTATACCCTTTGTTCTCTGTTGTAACGATCATAGTTTTTTCTGTACTTATTTTCATATTGATTTTTTTAAATTCCTGGTTTAGAGTTTCCAGATTATGTTGCAGATTCTTTTCTGTTTCTGCTACTAAGACCATGCCGACTGTTCACAGCCAAATTATCAAAACAGTTTCGTACTGAATGCCTTGAGGAAATTTCTGTATCCATTAAATAAGTCTAGGTGTTTTTTTTTGTGAAGAATAAGAACTTTTTTCTTTACGTGGCCTTAAATTGACATACATCTTAGAAGTAAAACACTTCTTTATAAAAAGCCTTTTATTGTTCATTAATAACTAAAAGTTTGATTCATATCGATCTTCAAATGCTGACATAATAAAAACTTTGTTTTTATATTATTATGTACTATTTCGGAATGGTGAATGAAAAAAAAAATACTTCTAAGTCTTAAAGAAGACGATGTTACCAAAATGCTTGCGTTTTGCACCCACTTGGGTACATCAAACTTTGATTTACAAATGGAATAGTACATATATAGCGAACAAATTCAGAATAAACCGATATAAAAATTGCTGATAAAAATATATTAAAAAATTATTCCATAGATTCTTTATTTAATTGTTCGACTCAGGCCTTTCTAATCCCATCACATAAAAATACTCAACTGTAAACAGAATTTTTCATATTTCAATCAGGATTATCTGACATGCGGATTAACTGTAACCGGATTAGAGAGACTAGCAGTATTTTTAACAAGTTTAATTACTAGTCATGGTGTATGCTTAGTACATGTATTTTTTTTTTCAAATCATGACAACCTTAATTAACTCTTAACTCATTCTCTTTTTTTTTTAGTATAAGCCTATAAGCACACATGTTCCTTATCGCACAAAAAAGAAACAAAGAGCATATCTCAGTGCACTATATTTTGATTTCTCGTTGTTACATTTTTGCAAAGCTTTCGGTCACCATAGTAAAATACAAAGTTAACTAGATCTTGCTTGAAAAAGTACTAAAACTTTATAGCATAAAAATAGATCTTTGTACACAAATTATACGACGTCTGAATGGCTGTCAGGAGTAGTAAACTTCCAGATTTTCTTATTTTTCAGTGTAATCCAAGTCAGCTAACTGAACTGTCACAGTATCATACGTCTTGCTATAAAAGCGTTCGCAAATTTGTAATTCCCGTGCGAAATGAAATGTAAATGTATAAATACGAACAGTTGTTTCCACTTTATTTCATTCAAATACGTTAACACGATGGATATTCAAATTTTCGTTACAATTTACGTTCACTTGCCGGAACAATAAAAGAAGGAAATCTGATTGAATGCGCGGTACTTGAAAATTTAAATTTAGACCGATGTGTTGGAATTGAAATTTATTCAGAATTTTAAATTCATATTTCATGATATTGCCAAAACAAAACTTTAGTTATTAAGGAATGTATGCATTTTAAATTGAAATTATTGTAGGAAAATGTTGAATATTATATAGCTAAATTGATTTATTTAACATAACAAAACCAAAGGCAAATATTTAGACCTGTTATGGCAAGAAGGTTAATCGCAAAGCAATTTTTAGTCGATCACTGCAACGATTTCGAAATTTATTAAGTGGGATAAAAAAAAACTCAAACAAAGATGATGACTGCATCTTTTTTTGTTTTTCGTATCCTTTAAGGTCACCCCAAAGTGGCGCTTAAAAATTGTCATTATTGGGGTCGCGTTGATCATGAAATCATCTAAGATAAAATCAAAACTCAATTACTTGCCGATGCACTCATTCATTGTGAGTTAAACGGTACAAAGTTTTTGAAAATAAGTCTATTAGTTCCCGAGAAAAACGCGAAAAACGTGACTCCTGTAAAAGCGGTTTTTCCTCCAAGTTCGTTCATAAATAAAAAATACATCGGGTTACAAAAAATACCAATAATCCTTGGTTTTTTATTCGACATGTTTCTTTTTGATCTTAAGATATAACCAAAAATTGGGCGCATCTGGTGATCTGTAAATAGGGCTTTTTTTTGTTAGTAGTATCCTCTATGGCCTCTGGAAATTATGCATAAAAATGATAACTTTTGCAATCGCGTTGGCCTTGGAAGTGTACGGGAAAAATCAAAGGTTTAGTTTTTGATGCGCGCACCTTTTGCAAGTAAAACAGGGCAAAAGTTTTAAAAATCGGGTTAACGGGAGAAAAACGCAAAAAACGAAACTCCTGTAAAGGCCGTTTTTCCTCGGAGTTCGTTAAAAAATTTGAGAACTTGGTGGGTAGCGCGCGATTGATATTACCTAATCGGCTATACACTAAACATTATAAATTCTAAAATAGTGTAGGCTGCGACCTCTCTTAGTTACATTTTGTACTTAGATGTTGTACCAGGAGCACATAAAGGAGGTGGCAAGAACGCTACGACATACGCGACTGTTGCAGCTAACGTGTTAAAAAGAAACAAACAACGCCTAGCATTTCTGAACTAGTAATAAGTATCAACGTCCGATGCAAATCTATCTCCATCTAACTCATCAAGATGTAGCGTACATTTGATGTCCGTATATAAGCATGTTTACATTCATTCAACCACAACAGCTGATCTTAAATGATTTTAAAAAGTTAAATTTTAGCCTTAATAACGCCAATTAGGGTAAAATAAGAAATATTTGCCTCATAAACTTAAATAATCTTTCAATAAATGCAAAATTCAAAACATAAATTGCGAAAAGTTCTGCATTACAAAACACGCGGTAATTTCAAAAATTAAAAACTACTTATTACTTTTCTCATACTTTCGGCTATTTTTTAAATACTAATTATTCACCCTCAGTTGGCTGTAACACAGATTAAACAGTTTTTAATTAAACGTGTGAACGTAATTTTATGCCATTTTCTTAAATTTACAATATTTAGCTACAGTCTTTGGTAAAAATTTTACAATTGTCTCCATATCATCTAAAAATATTGAAGACTAAATAATGGATTTTCAGCTAAACTTGGCTGTATTGGAAGCGTTGCCTGGTATTAAAATTTGAGATCTTTTATTAGCCAGTTCATCGATCTTTGCTTATATTGTGGAAAGCAGCGTAAATTAATAATTTAATTTGTTAATAATTTAAGAGTAAAGACGCACAAAGTTGTAGACTTTTCCGTTCGGTGAAAACGCCGAGGAAATATAAATAAAGCTTAATATTATCTTCGCTGAATATAAATAACGAGTAAAGTTAAAAAAGTTATTGCGAGCATCCTGAAAGTCGTGGAAACCACAAGTGACTCGTAAGTTTCTTGTTGTTCACTTCGTTCTATCGTCAGCAAAAAAACGGCGATAAATTATTGTTTACAAAAGCCACAACAAGTTGTGCAGAGAATGAAATTTGCGTATAAAAAACAATTAGGGCAAAATTGACATTCGTTTTTTAAATTAAAGTCGAATCTATGGGGTAAAATTAAATTCTGAATATATGACGCTCGTAAACAATCACAAATAAAATGTTATTGTAGTCGTAAATACGGATGTCAGTAATGTGATAGATTCTATGTATTCCACGTTATGCGTTTTGTTATGACATCTCATAGGGATTTGTCAGACACGTAATTATGTTTACAATATCGTAAAAACGTATATCCTTGGAACAAACAATAATTATTTGCACTAGCGCTAAGGCACATGACAATTAAATATAGGTAGGTAATTTATTACTATTATTATTTCATTATTGCCGCCCTTTCGGGTCCTATATTGTGACTTATTGGTCTATTGTATCTTTTGGTGATAGCCTCTTACAGAAGTCTTTTGTTTTTAAAACACTCCAGGATTTTCTCTCAGGATATTTTATCTTGATTCTTCTTGGTTAGTGTTTTCATCCCTAGAAGTCTACGCCGATAGCTTGTGAATCCCTCACACTGGCATAATACGTGAAGAGAAGTTTCTTTTTCTTCTTCTTCGCCACATCATCTGCATATATCGGTCTCTGAGAGTCATATTGTGTAGAATTGTTTAGCTTACAGTGTCCTGTGATGATGGCCGCTCTGATGTCTACTCTGCTCAACCTGAGCATTTCTTTTGTCCTTTCCTAAGAGACATTTAACAGAATAGCCTTTGATTGAGCTTGTGCTGCAACTTTTTTGCAATGAGCACTTTGCCCAGGGCCCGATCCAGGGGGGCGCGAGCAGGGCAACTGCCCAGAGCGGCAAATTTGGGGGCGGCAAAATTGGTAGAAAGAGAAAATTACAATCAATAAAAACCAATAAAAAATAGAGTATACATAAATACATCAGAGTTTTAGTGTACTTTAGAGTGGGTACAATAATAGTTCTCCGATGGTAAAGCGTTTAGGATTAGTTTAAAGTTAATCATTCCACTTTGAAATTTATTTTCATTCTAATTCTCTTACTTAATGTTACTTACTATGTTTTACATACAAGGTTGACTGAGAGTATTGTACAAAAGGACTTTACCATAAGGGCATAAGGTGATAATTCGTCCCCGATTTTCGGGGACAGTCCCCGAAACAAGACCCAAGTCCCGGATAATTCTTGTCCTGATTTACATAATTTTCTCATGAATTTTTAAAATAATTAATGGAAGCTATGGTACGGCATTGCTGCAAAATTATGCAAATCCTATAGTCTGGCAATATTGTAACAGTGTAATCGCTCATTGGAAACGAAAACTGGAATAGGAGGAAGTTTTGAAATGAGCAAAACTGTCCGAGTTTTAACTTTCCGCTCTTTAATTGAATTTTGCATCATTTCCGCGAAAATTCGTCGAGTTTTTTTTTCACAACCCTTGGTTAGTGTCCCCGAAACTTGTGAGAAAAAATTGGACACCTTACTGTAGCATGCAAAATTAATTAGTTGCAAGTGTTGGCTCTCCTGATCATTTCTCCTGATCATTTTACGACGTAAAGTTACGACGTAATTTTATGAAAGGTGAAAAATTTGCGTTTTAAATTATTTTTTAGGGGTAAAACTTGATCTTCCTTATTTATTATTATATTTCGGCGATTTTTTAAAATTATTCTTATCGATTGGCCAAATTGTACTGTGAAAAATTATTCTTTACCTGTCAAATAACTTTAAGGTGCGACCTCGTAAATTTTGGAAAGCGCGTGTAGCGTAAAATGACACATATGAGAACTTTTTTTTATTTATATAAATAGGTCACTACTATATCAAGACGAAAATATTACAAAATATTAACGAAGTTTTTGCAACAAACAGAACTCAGATATCTTTGTCTTTGTAGCGTCCTGGCGTGTAGAGTTTTTTTAAACACTGTTATTTTCCGAATAATGATGCCAACTGCACTTTTAAAATTTAGATCACATTAAAGTTACCTTCATGCAAAATATAATAGCGCTTATTTATTTCCCATTTTATATTTATTTAGTAAACATTTCAAATAATTCTAGAAAAGTGAGAAATGCCTATAAAAATTTAAAAATTGTGCCATTTTACTGATGTTAACGCATGGGAGCGAAAATGGTAACCAAATTGAAAATGCAAGTGAAGAATCTTAAGTAGTTTTTGATTATGAAAAACTTTTATGTTTACACTTTTGTCGTAAAATAATCATGGAAGCCAATATTTGCAAATATTTAATTTTGCATAGTATAGTCCTTTGTACGATATTTTCAGTCAACATCCTGTATATTGTGATATATGTAATATTGTAATACCAATCTGTCGTTGCATATAATAATAATATGAATATCCCTCGCGAAGCAGTAAAATATTTAATTTTTATGTTGTTTTTTTATTAATTTAAAAAAAATATTTTGTGTTGTTTCTTTTTTTTTTAAGAAAAAACGTGTACCTTTCTCCTACTTATATTTTTCATTTTATGTTACTGATTTTTATGGATTTAAATTTTTTTATGAAACAAAAGACTTGTTATTCAATAAATACCTGCAAAAATTACACTCACTGCAAAAAATTATACTTAAAAAAAAAAAATTTATAATTAAATATAAAGGGCGGCAAAAATCATTTTTGCCCAGGGCGGCGGAAAAGCTAGATCGGACACTGACTTTGCCCATGTATTAATATGTCATTTAGACATCGCTTGGCTGTTCCATAGAATGTGCCAACTACAGATTCTGGTTCGAAGAAAGGTGTCTCGTTGCCAATTTTGGCTAGGAGATCTGTCTTCTCATTGATGTGCCTTGTCTTAGTTAAGCTGCTCCCCATATTCCATAGCCTGTGCCAGTGCCATCCTGCGTTTTGACCCATCTGGTTATCAGACTAGGCCATTTAACTCTACTTCCCATTGGTCCCGTCTTGAAATTATGCTTCCAAAAGTTTTCTCAATGGCTAGCGTCCTGTTTATTATATCCAAACGCATACTTAGGCCCGCTTGCACAAAGTAACACAAATAATTAAATACAACTTAATCTCTAAAACAAGGCAATATCAGCGCCAACTATGCTACGATTTTGCATAGTGCTAGGATTAACGTAATTTAATCCCGGGGTTAATCCCAGGTTCAGCTTTTATGCAATCGGGCCTCAGAGTCGGATACGTGTTGATCTCGTTGAGAATAGTTAAATGCTCTTCCCTACACCTTTTTTCACAATAAACGGTTTTAATAATACTTGTTATTTGTAAAATTTTTGACGTTTCGTTGCAATAATTCATAACTCTGCCACTACAGCGAATCGGACCTAAGTAGATGCAACTTTTAACTTGAAATTATTTTAAGAACACGTCCTTGGCGTAAGGCAGGTTGATTCCAGGACACCCTATATTATGCAGCTCATATTTTTCAACCTACACGTCGTACATTAAAATTTACATAAAACATTTTTACATGTCAAAGCCTAAATCTATTTTATTTCGTGATTTAATTTCCTTTTGCTGTCATGACATTACAAGGGCTTCAACTATTTGACAGTCCTTTTCAAAACGAAATTGTGTTATTCAAAACCTTATTAAAACGCAAATTAATATTTACGGTGTGACATATACATATGTTTACAATAAAATATATAAAACAACGTTTTTAAATGCTGTTGTAACAAAACATAGCTTTATTTTGTGAAATATATGTTTTCCTCCTAAACAAATTTGATGTAAATTTTACGTTATATGCACCAGGGTTGTTCACATCCTACTTA
Organism: Elmis aenea; assembly: GCA_947652605.1. Lineage (NCBI taxonomy): Eukaryota > Metazoa > Arthropoda > Insecta > Coleoptera > Elmidae > Elmis > Elmis aenea. The sequence continues at coordinate 10,691,549 of OX393578.1, read as the reverse complement.
AATATTTATATAGTTCAGTCAACCTTAAAGCTAAACAAACATTTATGAATAAAGTTGAATGAAAGTTGTAAGTTTAAACGGGATTTTAATAAATTTACGGAAATCTCAAGTTAGTTATAAATTGTAAAGCTGGAGCAACTAGTAGAAATTGTAGAATTGAAAGAGTGGAATTTATACTATTAACCAATAATTTACTTAACGCTAGTGAGTAGACCCATATTGTAATAATGCATTATCTAACTGTTTGATATATTATTTCGGAGTTTAAACCTGCCGACGTTTTTCGGTTTCTCTGCGCCAGTTCTTCAACATCTTCATCGTTAAATTCCCTTGCATTCACTGATAGCTTTCCCCATCTCTTTTATCCCTATTGTTTTGGTCCTTACTGTCTTCCTTCTGTTCGGTTGTGTTTAATTTTAAATATAAATCTGTACTAATAATGTTAACTTTTAAAAAAACTATTAAAAGTTAGCTTTGAATAGCAAAAAAAAAAGAAGAAGATTCAAATATTTGATTTTGGTTTTCACAGTTAAATTTATCTAGCAATTTTGAGTACCTAACATTCTACAAAGTTCTTTTGTAGTTTCTTTATTAACCGAAATATGCCCCAACGATAATTCGATTCATATTAGAATTTTCTGCGTTGCTTTAAATCTGATAATCGTTGTTTACAAAATAAGAGGTCTCATAGACCTAGGAATACTAACTTGTGCCTTGGGCTAGTATTTTGAAGACCCGAAAATGGTAGCAGACATGACCAAAATCAATGATTCCAAGTATAAGCTAAGGAACTAAGAAAATTTTAAAATTGTAAATCCTTTATGAATTTATTATTTACTTAAAACAACACAAACAAAAACTAACTACTATGGTGTTGTCTATAAAAAATTCTGCCTATAAATTTTAATATCAAAGGGAAATGATAATTAAATTTTTACATTTATAGTAATTTGACAATAGCAAATAAGCCACACTGTGGTTTGATTTTTATCGTGTCCACTAATGAACATTCTACGAATTATTTTATTGTACGTTATTTGATTACATAATATTTTATGTACATAAATTGTGTTATTAAAGGGAAAATGATAATTAAATTCACACATTAATAGTATTTTGACAATAAACAAACAAGTCACACTGTGATTTGCGTGTTACTGTATACACTAATGAATATTCTGCGAATTATTTTGATTATACATTACTTGATTAAGTATACATTATTTTGGGTGTCAAAATGAAATAACGCGTAATAAAATAACAGCAAAAATTAAACCAGGAAGAAATTACGCAAGAGTAAAATTACAAACGGTTAAAATTTCACAAGAAAATTCACACATTCGAAATTTCACACTGAAATTATTTTACACTTTTTCAAAAATTAGAGTTGTTAATTTTTATTTAAAGTTTGATACTACCATTATTTGTAACAAATACAAGTGATAAATGTTTTACTGATTTCTATTTATCCTTTTCCTTTTAATATATCATAATACTTACCTATAATCCAATTAAAATAGATATATTGGTATTTTGTTGTCACAACAAATATTTAAACTTTGACTAATAGTCATTATATTGGATGTATTTTAAACAATTAAGCTACCTACCTCTCCTATCTGAAAGAAAAGGTCACAATACGTTGTTGCTTGAATCTGATCAAGACTGTGTTTATTGCATCAAGAACATCAAAACTAAATGTTTTGCAGAGTTATATGGCACACTGGCTATTTCCTTCAGAAAAATTGGGGGAAAACTAAAATGTTGAATTTTAAAAGTAATTTTTGCGATCGCGTTGGACATGAAACCGTCAGAGATAAAATAGAAATTATCCTATTTACCAATTCGCACATCCTTTGCAAGTAAAACGGTGCAAAGTTTTTGAAAAAGTGTTTAACGGTTCCGAAGAAAAACGCGAAAGACTATACCCCTGTAAAAACGGTTTTCCCTATGTGAAACACCTATGCAAGTCGCATAGATTTAGCGATAACAGATGTACCACAACTTCTCAAATCATAGCGCTTTTGCAGGGGTTTCGTTTTTGACGTTTTTCTCCGGAACCGTTAAAGATTTTTTCAAAAACTTTGCACCATTTTACTTGCAAAGGATGCGCGAATTGGTAAATAGGTACATTTCTATTTTATCTCTGACGGTTTCATGTCCAACGCGATCGCAAAAATTACATTTAAAATTCAATTTTTTACTGTTTTCGCAATTTTTTCGAAGAAAATGGCCAGTGGCACGTATAACTCTGCAATACAATTTGTTTTGACGTTCTTGATGCAATAAACACAGTCTTGATCAGATTCTAGCGACAACATATCGTGACCCTTTCTTTGAGTATATTACGTGCATTTTTGATAAACCTTTTCTGCTTCTACAGAATTACTGAATAGATCGTGTTAAAATGTGTAATTACTTCAGTGTAAAATTTTAAATGTGTGTAGTTTTTTCTGTGTGAAATTTTTTCGTGTGTAAATGTTTTCATGTGTAAGTTCTTCTTACTGTAATTTTTGCCGTGTAATTTTATCACCTCTTATTTTTTCCTGTGTAATTTATTCATGTAACCACTATTTTACCATTTAAAGAATTTTGTGTAGACAAGTGTTGGACTTCATATTAAAAGTACAATAGAGATTATCTCTCTTTTGTCAGTAGTCTAACGTTTTTTCTTCTGTAAATAACAAATCACTTATGTACTGACAAATAAAAGTTTTTCTCGAGAAAGGTTCGCCGGAAACAGTAACATTTCAGACTTGTTGGCAATTATTTAGCATCCCCGTCGTTTTCATCAGCTTATTACATAGAATTGGCCAAACCGTAAGGAAGAAGGAATAATCTTTAACTAAGCACCATGTGCATGCAAAGCTACAACGTTTATGTAAACATACAGTAGTTTGTAAGTTTTTTAATGCTTTATATAATTGGAAAGATCGCGAAAACCAACGAATTTACAATGAAACCTTTTCGTTTCTTACGATTTTCAAGAAAATTATTTAACATGTAAATATTAACATTTTCTTTCATTTTCTTCATTTCCTTCATGCCAGTAAAATTTGTTGTAAAGTAATACTATTTTTTAATTTAATTAATATAATTCAATTTTTTCAAATAATATTTAATATGTTACATTGTATCAAGATAGTCATGTTACTATCTACCAATTATATCACTGGCATCATATTGTGCTTATAGCTTCGTTCCCAGGTTGCTTGTGGGAAAACTTAATGTCACCTGAAACTTCTGCAGAGATTTACACTTTCACGTGACATGGGGTTACATATAGGTATTTTTTGGGTATTTTAGATTAGTTGCAGTGGCAGTTGCAGTGGCAGTTGCAGTTGCATTTGCATTTATCAAGTTTGTAATTGAATTTTGTTAAATAGAATAGATACAAAAGTAAATAGTTTGGTTATTGATATTTTTTATCTCGAAAACCCTTCGAACCCCCAACAAATTCATTAGTGAAAACATATTTCACGATTCCTAAAGCGTAAAAGCAAACGCCTTGGAGAATTGCGCTACTCTGACTAAAACAGGGTTAAAATTCAGTTCAAGCTGCATATATAAATAAAATAATCCACTGCATTAAAAAAAAATCTTGAGCATGCGAAATTTAAAGTGTTAACAAATAAATTGTTGATTTTTATTTTAACGTAACGTCTTAATCTTAATATTCTTGAGAATAGTAAGCAAATAGTTTGTTATTTGTTAAGTGCTGACTTAAAAATAATAATTTTTAACAAGGATTGATTTGATTAGAAGTCCCCTTTGCGATATAAATGCATTGAATCTAAAAAGTATTGCAAATGTACACTTTTTACATGATAATATCATGTTTTATGCAAAATGAACAAAAAGTGTTGACTAAATTTTAAGCGAACACTTCTTAATTTCATTGTTCTTAAAATAATAGAGACAAAAGTTTTATGCAATATAATTTTTTATAAGATGCAGTAACAAGTTTTCTCAATCTATCAAACAATAACTAATCGATTTGTTATTATTACAATCGCCCAATATCTTTCTTCTTTCAAGTGCCTTCTCAATTGAAGCTGGCAGTTATTACAGTGTATGCTTCTCTATGTTGTGCTGTATGAAAAGACGTGGAAATAAAAATTTTGATTCTTACTGTGCTTCTCTTTGCATCTATTTTGCTTTATTCTGCATATTCTGTATTAGTTCATTCCTTACAGATGCCCAAAGTAAAAAGTTTTGAGTGGTTTGACAATATTAACTAATTACTGCTGTTTCAATTCTCGTTAACAATTCTTTAGTCTTTAATATTTGAAACCAACTTATTCTTTGCATCATTCTTTACTGCCACACTTCAAAGTTTTGTAAAAATTTAATGTCATTCCATATCTCACAGTCAAGCAAAACTAAAGACCAATTACAAAATTTTATTGTTACCCTAATCTGAATAGAAAGTTTAATTTTGCACAGCTTATAAAAATTGCTCTGACAATTATAATTCTTCGTCTAAAATTCTTTCAGTGGTCTATATTCCTTACACTATATTAGTATTTGATGAAAAGGAAAAGTTTTATCCTTATTTTTGTGTACATGGTAATCTGATAATTAATCATGCATAGTAAGGCTTGTGTTCACCTGAAAAGAACGTCCTTATGAAAGCAGCAGTAATGAATGACTGCACAAAATTAATCTCTTTTGATGGACTACGGATACTACCCAAACCTGAAAGGAACCTGGCTCACTTAATTATGTAGCCTGCAACTTATATCTATGCAGCAAAAGCATCAGGATATACAGATGGTAGTCTCGTCCCGGAATAAGCTATGCCATTAGTTGTCATTGTGCCTCGTCGTGTGCACATTGAACATTTGTTATTCCCTTGCGACAGTCATATACTCCCCCAAATGTGTCTTAAGATCCTCACATAACCCTTTGAAAAGTTGCTTTTACGTAATTAGATATGGGGAGCTTCTAATACATTCACGAAACTGATATCTGCTTATATCTGGTTGGCCAAAACGTAATTGCGATCTTTTTTCTGTGCAAAGTAGAGACGGAAAAGCGTTTAAAGTATTAGGTTAAATATTGTCTTAATACCACTTATTGCCACAAATAAGACATAACCTGCGTTAAGACTGAAGAAATACTCGTATATTAGCGATTGATAGGCTTAAATTGTGGACCATAAATAAATATTTAATCTCATAACTTCTTCAGCCAAATTTTACTCTTACACAAAGCCTATTATGAGTGAAAAAATCACAATTTTAACTTCTTAATTAATTCAATAGCTTTTTTAATAGACCCTTTTGTTAATCCTTAATATTTAAGAATCCCTCAGACGCCATTGTGTTCGAAAAAGGCTATGTAATACGCTACTCAAACCTAATTTGAGAGTAGCAACATTTGGCAAGATAACAGCTAAATGTTGTGTAACGTTTGTTTGCCTACCGTTTTTGTAATGGTCTTCATTATTTTTACTAATGGTTTCCTATTCATCACCATTAGCCGTACTAAATTCGTTCTCCAAATTCAAGGGTAATTCATTCTCTGTTTTGTTAAGCAATTGTATAGATGGCACAGCTACTTGGTTGAGAAGTTTGAGTATTATTTAATGATGAACATCGATTTAACAGCGTTCAAAGACCTTTCCGTTTCCCCAAACAAATAGCGTGTATTATAATTTTGTTTTTACAACTTGCAGTCTATTGTTAGAACCGGAAGTAAAACATTGGAACGAGATATTTTTTAAAAACTTTTACCAAAGTTATATGTCATGCAAAATCATAATTTGCAAAGTAATATACAACTCAAAATTAACAGTACCACTATTGGTATATCGTTCATATATTTCAACACTTACGAAATTCATTGAAATGGATAAATGTAGCAAATCTTTTAAGAATTAATTTCTTCTAATGGTTCAACTTTTTGTTTAGAAGCTAATCAAAAACACTTTAAATAAAATATTTTGACAGTATTTATTCAATAATGTTAATTTATTATTCCGTTTATTAGCACGATATGCAAAAGGTTTTGGTTCTGAATATTTACTTGAGGACTCATTTCTACATTACTTAAAAATCACTTTGGGCAAATTAGTTTAAAATAAAGTGGACTTTAACACTTGAGCTAAAACGAACTTTTAATCTTATCAAGTTTTTTTTCTCTAAAAGACGAAACTCGATTTTATAAAGAAAATTTGTTCATAGCTAATGTAAATTATTAATTATAATCACTTATCTTTTCATAAGAAATCTTTTGTAGAAATGCAGGACCAGTTTCTTTAAAAGGTCTTTTATAAATTATCATACGGATGTAATTGTTAGTTACAATTATTTATAATAAAAAATTAAACACTTACATAATTCAATTGTTTTTCACCTTAAATAATTACCAGTACACACACAAAAATTAAGCAAGCTTACTTTAATCAAACAAAAATAATTACAACAGGCCATAGAAATTACCCGAGTGGTAAATAAATTATTAATAACCTTAACAGCAAAAGAATTTTAACAGATAAAAATGCTGGTTTTGTGACTGGGAGGAAGTAAAATTACGTACGTAAAATTAGTTTAAGCAAATGAGAAACGAACTCCCAATTATCAATTTAATTCTCGAAGATTTGTTGTATATCCTAAAAGTAGTCATGAAACACAACTTTATGAAAGTTAAATTTTCAAATCATTTTGTACGATGCACCAGAATGATTCAAGTAAAATTTACTGTCAAATCCGTAAAAAACAACATTTCCCATACAAAAAATTACATTATTTAAATTATCATATATCTACAGCAAAAAGTATAAAATTTGTTGTGTTTAATTTACAACATTTTAAGATTCTTTAATATTTCTAAAAATAAAAGAAATTCATTAAATTGTAAAAGACTTCTTTCTAATTTAATGTATTTAGGTCCTGCAATAAGGAAGGATTTTAAAGTAAAAAAATTAAATTATGTTCACTAATTTAATATAATTTGTAATTGTCTTTTAGTTTAATAAACCATTTGATAATTTTCCGATATGTATAAAAAAAAAGCAATTAGACATTAAATAAAACAAAATACAAAAATTAAAATAAACCAAGTTGCATTATTTTAAATAATTGTGAAAAGCAAAAAACAAGTTACAGTGATTCTGAAAATTATCTTTATAACTGCTACCAAGGGCAATAACCTTGCTCGACCTTTAGAAACTCCTGCAAAGGGATAATTTATTCTGCTGAGCTTCCTAAAACAATTTATCTCCGCCCAAAAATGGAATTGTAAACGTAATTCCGTGTCTTTTGTAATTACGCTCAAGTAAACAATTTTTAAATCCATTAACTGATTTTGTTTCATTACAGGGTGGTTTCCTGTCCACACATACATGAGCAAAAATTGCGAATGGAGTGTCATAAGCTAAATTTAATTATCTTATTGCATGTGACAACTAACGCACAAAACATCTGCCCGTAAATTAAAAACATAGAGCCCATTTGTTATGGTTCTGAACGAGCTTGCTTTTCGTGGATTATACAAACACGTTGTTACAGTGATATTTGTTTTGTTTTAATTATGTTTTATTTATAATATTATCCAGCAGGACAAAAAAACAAATACAATGTTACTGTCAACGTTTTGTTTTTAAATAAAAATATTCGTCACCGTACATATACAATAATAAAGCAAAGTACTTTTGTTGTATCAATTTAAATTTTTAAAAAAATATGTTAAGGCAGTGTTTCTGAACATTTTTATATTTGCGTCCCCCTTTTCAAAATTAAATTGCATTGCACCCTCCTTTTCTGTATCAATTGTTGTTGGAAACCCCCTTCCCATAGTTTTTCCTACCAAAAACCTTAATTGGTTTTTATTTCCCAACACTCTATAGACTGACTTTTTTTTTAATGCATATTTTTGCTAGTGCATTTTTTTGCTAATGCAAACCTAAAAATGCATTGAAATTCGGAAGACTAGTCATAAGGCTCACTAAATAGCTATCATATATGCGACTGCTGTCATTTTCAGAATATATTTTATGTCTTCTTTTAAAATTGTCCATATATCTTCTCTTCTGACCTGATCAAATGCTCTCTCCAGATCGACAAAACAGAGAGGCGGATTTAATGGCGGACGCACCGGGCGCGCGCCCTGGGCCCGGCTTCTGAAGAGCCCTGCAAAACCCCAACTTTATTTATTTAAAAATGTGGTTTACATGTATTTTTATTTTCCCTGTCTCTATCTTTTTTTTAAGGGGCCCAATATTTTCTTCTGCGCCCGGGGCCTAAATCGACTTTAATCCGCCTCTGACAAAACAGACATCATCTACTGATACAACGCATTGGTGTCGATGGAAATATATTAAATCTTTGGTATGTGTGTTAATCTTTTGTATTATTATTTCTAGCACGATGTGAAATAATATAGACGAAAGTAGATCTCTTTTTCCCAGACCTCAATATACACCAAAGCTCCTCGACATCGGTTTTTAAGTACTACTTTACATTTTGTGCCTTCGAGAGTCATTTTCACTAGTCTTCGTAATTGATTGGTAACAATTCCAGCGCTTCATAGAGCTTTTCTTTGCTTATAGTGTTGTGCTATGAAAAATCTATACCCAACATATTCAAAACCAAGTTGTGCTAATAAGTGTTCGCTGTACTTTGATAAACCATAAACTCATGATCACCAGTGGACCTGTTCCCCATAAAATCAACTTGATAATCCCCTAATATCTATTGTTTGTGCGTATAATTATCTGTTATTACAAATTGAAATGTTAATACCGATTGTTGAATGATTTTTTGGTGTGCATTTTGTCAAAATCTGATAACATTTCATGTCGAGATTCGGCAAATTGTCTATTTTTAGAACAAACCGAACATAATTCTTTGAACTGCTACTTTAAATGGCGTGTTAGTATATATAAAATGAATAAAATATTAAGTAACCTCCCCTTCGTGCCTGTCAATCTCTGCTACGTTGTATCAGTCCCATTTCACGCAACACGATGTTGAATCGAAAAACTTCCTAACATTCTATGTTCAGCGTAAGACACGTTACTAAACATTAGGTAATGTTTAAAAAGTAATATTCGGCAAAAACGAAAGAGACCTTCAGAAAAACCTAGAAGCATATAACATATCATTGGAAGCTAACAATATGAAAATTAACGTAGAAAAAACAAAAGTAATGGTCACGGGCAAAGGCAGTTCGCAAGCAAGCATCACGCTGAACGGGAAGAAATTGGAACAAGCCGAGACGTTTAAATACTTAGGGGTAAACATCAATAACAAAGGGCACCACGACACAGAAATAAACGCAAGACTGGAAAACACATCTAAACTATATTACAGCCTAAGAAAGTCGTTCATAGGTAAAAGGGAGATTGCAGAGGAGACTAAAATAACAGTATACAAAACTATATATGTACCAACACTCACTTTCGGATGTGAAACCTGGGTCCTAACACCGACCATGAAGAGTAAAATACAGGCCATGGAGATGAAGTATCTGCGCAAAGTAGCTGGGGTCACCAGAATGGACAAAATAAGGAACACGGAAATAAGAAAACGACTGAAGGTCGAAGCTATGTTAAAAACAATCGAAGACCGACAGCTCACATGGCTTGGACATGTAATCAGGCTAGGAACCGAAAGACCCGCTAGACAAACATGGGAAGCAAGAAGACACGAGAAGAGACCCAGAGGAAGACCTAGGAATACATGGGACGATAGTGTGAAAAAAATACTAACAGAAAGAGGGATGAACATGTCACAGGCAAGGAATATGGCAAGAAATAAAAAAGAGTGGAGAAAATTTATCCATAGCAGCAAGGAACGTTAGGTTACGATTTCACAACCTACACCTTCGGGTAAAAGGGTTAGATTATATCTATATCTACATATCTAAAAAGTACCCTTTAACAGATTCGTAACGAGGCGAAAGAGCGCAATTAGGTTTGGGGCGAAAAATATAAAAAAAAAATAGATAAATAGATGTAAAAGTCCACTATTTTGGACTGTATTTTTAAATTTTGGCCGACATACAATATTCACAACACAGAATTTCGCTACATTTGGTAACACTGGTGAGTTCCAATTCGTTTCCAGTTAGATGGCAGCAAAGACAAGTTACAGTAGATTCTGTAACAAATGCTCGAATGTTTCTAAAATTATTATCAAAATTTAAGTTTGTTGCGCTACTAATGTTTTGGGATGCTACATTAAGAAAGATAAATAAAGCAAATGTACTTTTGCAAAACAAAATGCTGCGAAAATGATAAAAGCTCTCAAAGTAGAAATTCGACAAAACCGAGATGATTTTTTCGATTTTCTTTACAATAAATAAATAAAATAAAAATTATGCCTGGTGAGAAAGCTACTAATGATTCGTCTGCCATGAATGAAACTGCATTACTAAAAAAAAATGTGTGTACTTTTCGATCTAATACTCATACAACTCAATGATAGATGCTTTATAAGATGTAGTTTTTTAAATGGACAAGCTTTAAAAAATATGCCGCTAGGGCTAGATGATCTCAAACGATGCGCAGTTAGGAAAACAAAAGAGAATAAATTAAATGCTATATTAAAAATACAAACGCTATATAGGTATGCTATATACAAAAATCGATTTGCTATATAAAAAGGATAAACGCTATAAAGAATGGATAAACGCTATATAGAAAGAATAAACGCTATATAGAACGGATAAACGCTATATAGAAATAATAAACGCTATATAGGGAAGATAAACGCTATATAAAAAAGAAAAACGCTATATAGAAAGGATAAACGCTATATCGAAAGGCTAAATGCTATATAAAAAAGATAAACGCTGTATAGAAAGTAATAATAAATGCTATATTTTGAGTTAAGGTTTACATTAAAATTATGTTTACATGTGAGCAATTGCTTTCTTGGAAACTTGAAAGAAAGTAATGAATATGCTATAATTATGTCAGAGGGTGCAAAAAAAGTATTCTTTAAATTTTATTATTTATTAATAAATATAAAATACATTGAAAAAAAAACGCTTTTTCTAGGTTAAAGAAAAAAATATTGAAACAGACTCAGTTATTAGGTTATTACTGGACAACTAGTGCCCTTTTAGCTTTCGCAGGACGTCTCCGTGATCTCTTTCTCCCTATTGGGACATTCTTGCCTTCCACTGGTGGAACAGTGATTTCAGCCTAATGGCAAGTCCGAGAATATGTTTACACATATAATTTTTTAAATATGCTGGACACTCACAAATTGCGTTTGAAAAACTTTCGGTTTTTGGTAATATAACAGTGTATTGTTCGCAACATACACTTTTGTATTCATTAAAGGTAGAACAATGGGTCAATCTAAACAGATGAATCTTCCTTAGGTGTAAACACATTTTACTGTGGTTACCATTGTTGCTATTGAGATTATGATTATTATTAACAAAGGTAACTACAGTAAAATGTGTTTACACCTAAGGAAGATTCATCTGTTTAGATTGACCCATTGGTGTTACTCATGTAATCTGGCAATTCTTTCAATTTCTTTCCAGGTATGATGTATTTTGTTGTACTGGATAAATCTATAGTTTTAATAGTTTTATTTTCACGTGCCCAGTTATATGATTTCGTCCATATATTTGAAGATAGAGTGGGACTATCTTTAAAACATTTTATTTTTGATTTAGGTTAGGTTAGGTTAGGTTAAATTTTCTAATGCGCAAACTCGAACTTATATTTATAGCTAAGTAAATTTTCCGTACAGCAAAAATGTATTATTTTTATAGCGGAAAATGTATAGCAATTTAAATTATTTATTTTGCAAAACCGTTATAATTGTATAGCACAAGATATATAGCAAATTTAATTATTTAATATAGCATTTATCATTTTTTAATATGTCATTTGTTAATTTTGTGTATAGCAATTTTAATTTTCTTATATAGCAATAACGATTTTTTATATAGCGTTTGTTAATTTTATATATAGCATTTTATTCGCATCCAAAACAAAATATAGTTTAAATTAAATTTCCGATAAAGCACACAATTGTTTTTAACGTTTTTATACAAATGAAATCCGCTTTGATTCAGTCGTTTTTATGCGTCAGTTGTTAAAAGGCTTATTTAAAAAAATATATAATAAACGCTATGAAACAATTTCAACGAACATAAAGATCACGTATTTTATCCTGAATACCACAAATGATTTCTGAAGGTACAGAATTTACAAAATTGCTTTTCCGCAACGTCTGTTCAATTTAACGACCCTGTGTCTGGAAATTGTATACACTGATAGTAAGACTGAAAGCTAGCGAGGACTTGAAAATTTCAAATCCACAACAAATACTTCCACGTCCAAGCGAATCAAAACCAATTTATCCAATTTCTTTTATATGACAAGTGGACAAGTTGACCTACATTATCTTGTTCTAACAAACTTTGTTATATACAGGATAATTGTTAATCGCTTATTGTAAGAGCTTAGATAGAGGTTTAGATTTTTTGTTGTTGGATTAGGTACATATTGGACCAGTTGTTCGCCAAAGTATGTATGTACTTTTAATTTTTTCAAGCGTTCCTTGAGAGCGTCAAATAGTAGATTACATTACAAGAGTTAAAAGAAGCATATTACGCACGAGTGGAAAAGTTGCGCACGGAGCCGCATAGCGGCGAGTGTGAATTTTCACGAGTGCGTAATTGCTTTACAACTCGTGTTATATAGCTTACTTTTTCTACGATCACATAATACCTACGATTTTAACGGCTTTTTGGCTAATATACACATGTAATTACGCTGTCGTCGATTTTGACGTAAGCCTACTTTGACATTTCTAGACAAGTGCTTTTTGCTTACCGTGCGTAAAGACCCACTTACTATGCATGCAGGCTGTACGGTAAGAGTCATTTACATTAGTGGTCGTAGAAATATACTTTTTGAACAACTTTAATAATGTGAAAATATGAATTAAATGATATAGATACTTTTATAATCAAAAAAATTAAGGAGAAGTCCTAGCCAATAATGTGAAAACAAATATGGCGATTAAAAAAAAACAAAATGTTAATGTCAATAAAACTACACCAAACAGCTTCGACATACAATTAAAAATTATTGCAAGAAAGTTTGACAAAAATTTTAAAACAGAAAGTAAATTTTTTTTAACTTTTCAGTTTACATGAAAAGGGTTGCAAATATTTAGAATCTTAGTAGTATTGCGATCAGTATTCAATTTGGTAACTTCGCGAAAATTAAAACTATGCTCTTAAAATAAGCCAGATCGCAATGTTGGAGCAAGAATTTTAATCAGCCTGCCTGAAAAACACAGTGAATTGCATATTACTCCTACATTTTATGTGAAAGTCACATAATACTTTGAAATAATATAATATTTATTTAGGTGTAAAGAAGCAAGCTGTCAAACCGCTAATAAACTAACCATTTTTTTAACATTTAATCTACATAGGATTAGAAATACATCCACATTGCATATGGATATATACTATGATAATTGTATTAACTTTTAAAACCCAAAATTCAAAGCCCTGATTGGCTGTATTTGTAAAACTGTAACTATAACAAGTCAAATAAGTTATTGTTTAGTTAGTTCAATCTTGTAAATCAGGTTTTTAAGCGTTTCTACTTAAAAAAGTTTTTTGAAAACACAAAGTTCGTTTTCACGAATTTCAGTTGTACATAGTATTTTGGTTTAAGCAGGTAGCTGCATCAGTTAGGGCTATACACTATAAATTCTAAAATAGTGTAGGCTGCGACCTCTCTTAGTAACATTTCGTACTTAGATGTTGTACCAGGAGCACATAAAGGAGGTGACAAGAACGCTACGACATATGCGTCTATTACAACCAACGTGTTGAAAAGAGACAAACAGCGCCTTGCATTTCCGGACTAGATATAAGCTTTAACGTCCGATACAAAATCTGTCTCCTTCTAACTTATTAACAATGTAGCGTACACTTGATGTCCGTATTTTAAGCATGTTTACATTCATTCAACCATAACAGCTGATCTTAAATGATTTTAAAAAGTTCAATTTTAGCCTTATTAACGTCATTCAGGGTAAAATAAGAAATATGTGCCTCATAAACTTAAATAATCTTTCAATAAATGCAAAATTCAAAACATAAATTGAGAAAAGTTTAGCAATAAGAAACACGCGGTAATTTCAAAAATTAAAAACTACCTATTACTTTCTCATAACTTCGACTGTATTTTTAAAGAACAATTATTTACCCTCAGTTGGTTGAAACACTGATTAAAAAGTTTTTAATAAAACGTGTTAGTGGAAATTTATGCCGTTTTCTTAAATTTACAATATTTTGGCCACAGTCTTTGGCGAAAATGTTGCAATTGTCTCTAAATTTTCTAAAAATCTTAAGAACACCGTAAGATATGAATTTCCAACTTAATTTTGTCCAAAAACGGCCTGCAACAATTTTTACAGCTCTTCAAAAATTTTAAAATATTTCAAGGATATACCTACCCTTGCATATTTATTACAAAAGTTTTTCAATGGTCGTCATATTTTCAGAAAATATTAAAGATATTACAAGCAAAAAAAAAGTTTCTTTAGTTTGTTTAATAACGACCTAAAATACGTTTTTACAGCTATTAAATTTTTTAACTGTAATCCAAGTGTATAGACTCACATTTTTATTTTGTTGAACTTCGATTAATTTATTTTTGTATTTTATGTTAAGGAACCCTAGGTAATGTGTTTTTATCTTTATTTAGTTTAAAAACGGCCCACAATTTTTTACAGCTCTTTAAAATTTAAAAAAAGAAAAGTTTATTTAGCTTGCGCTTTTCCTTAACATAAATTCGAATGTTTTAGAGTAAGTTTTATTTTATAAAAATGTTAACGACACTCTAAGGTTAGGTCAATACTCCCTAGTAATATTTTAAATCCAAAAAAATTACTACAAATGATAAATTTATTATTAAATTTTATAAAAGTAAATGAACTTTACCTCAACAATCGGAATATTTATCATTTTTTATTATCCAATAAATTTAATATTAAGCAAATTTACAAAACAAGGATTTATAATGACTTTTTAAGAGTCTTATCAAGTCTGAAACAACTTCCATGTTTACTGTTTGTTTAAATATCATTACACTATTGAAAAAAACAGCCCTATTGCGATGTACTTTTCTTCTTCCTAACAAAACTGAAATCAGTTTTAAAACAAGCTGTAGGCGGTTTATTATCCTTTTCAGCAAGCAAAACCTTTCAGCAGAAATTAATAAGGTCTTAGCGAAATATAAACAACGAACATTATTTAATCAACGTTTTAATTAATTTAATATAAAGTTGGCTTGATTTTCGAGTAAAACCAAGGTTTGTTGACCTTTTGCAAGGTCGTTTTCAGATTGTTTGTTGCACAATAACAATCGCTCATAAAAAAAACATTGATTTTAGATTGAAAACCAAGCGAGAATTCTAAACATGAACCATAAAATTATACAAAATAGTTTGACCTTTATGCATATTTTTTTTCGTATTAAAAATTTTAAACATTTTCACTGTTGATTTTCCACCAAAATTTCGATACCTACTGCGAAATATTTTAACAAAAAAAAAACATTTAATAGTACACAACATTTTTCAAATTTTGAGAAAGAAAGGTAATATTAACATAAACCTAAGCCAGTTTATCTACTTTTAATTTTTTAAAACCTTACAACGTTTAAAATTAAAATATGCAAACTGAACGTCACTTCAAAACTCGCAAATTTACAATTAGAAAACTAAAATGGACTAAGTGCAGTTTATCAGTGTCTGTGATCTTAAAATTAATCGCAGTTGATTGATCATGAATAATTTTCCAGAAAGTGAGGCCAGACAAAATCAAAACTTAACTTAACAAATTTGATAGCCATTCACAAAGAGTCTTAAAACTGATGACTTGTTTAAAAAATCTTTATACTAATTAAGTAATTTATTTTGACAATAAATATGTATGTTACTTTATTTAAGCAACCAGTTTCTTTAAGAAGAAAATATAAATATATATAGGGTGTTCCATTTAAAAAAAACTGACTTATTCGTGTTTGAAGTTTGACTTAATGGACCGGGAATAAGAAACACCCTGTGTATTATTTTAAATCTTTAACTAGTCATTATGACACTATTGTCCAACAAGGTTTCTAAGGAATTCGTTCTGACGTAGCCAAGTTGTGATATATCATTATTCTTGTAGACTCCTGTTTCTGTCAATATTTTTATAAAAACTTAAATAACTCAAAAACGACTGATTTTAGGTACATAAAACCGATATGTTTTTAAAAGAGAATTAAATTTTACATCTAAAAATTATAAAATATACTGGGTGTGCTATTTAAAAAAACAAAGTGACGTATCGATGCGCAAAAACAAAACACTGTGTACAGTTGAAAATAATTTAAGATTATGCAATAAATTACCGAAAACAACTTTTGTATCAAACTTTTTTTTTGTAAAGTTGTCACAAGACGAGATATTGATCCGTCACGTTACTTTTTGTACACACTGTATATTCAACAGTATTAAAATTTGTAGCTTAAGTCATTTTGTAAAACTTTTATTCAAAACTTTTTTGTAAAGTTATCACAAGATAAGATATTGATTCGTTGCGTTTGTAAACACTGTATTGTATAACCATTCAGTAATGTTCACATTAGGCTATACCGTTCTTTTACTATGTTGTTTTCATTTCCATTTATCACATTTTATTGTGGAGTATTATGTCGTCAAAATAGTTCGTTAACAATTAATACTTCGCGTTTATACACAATATAATATTTATACTCCGTAATATTAGGCTCGTACGAAAATGTAAATTAGAATCGCCGTTGCCTGTACAATGGCAATACTTAAAAATAAATGAATTTTTAAACAGCGCTATTTTCTTTAGTGAATTTTCATGGTTGTTTAATTCGCTGGTCATCATTCCAACAACCAACTTATTTCCTTTCATAAAAAAACGCCCCATTTTCTGTCACGATACAACATATTATCATAAATTTTTCATGCTGAGCGGATTAAAAGCACGTCAGACATTTACCAACTTTTTATGAAACATCTGGAATACCAAATAATTTATGTTTTAAAAATATGCATAATTAAAGACTAGCAACACTTACATCCATATATTACGCCTCACTGGTAATGATATATCTGATATATATGTAATTGCCTTTTTCATTGTTTTCAGGTAGGAAAAATGAAAGGTCTAATTGCGATAATAACGATCTGCATACTGGGGAAACAAACCGATGCCTGGGGAGGACTTTTCAACAGATTTTCTCCAGAAATGTTAACAAACATGGGATATGGAGGTCACGGGGGATTTATACAGGTAAATTTTCACACAATTTTTTTATCACCAAGTTTTCCTTCTGTCTGAATT
Source organism: Elmis aenea (assembly GCA_947652605.1). NCBI lineage: Eukaryota > Metazoa > Arthropoda > Insecta > Coleoptera > Elmidae > Elmis > Elmis aenea. The sequence goes on along the minus strand of OX393578.1, from coordinate 10,674,188 downwards.
AATTATTAAGTTGAGTACCATTGAATATTAGAAACAAAGTCATTAAAGCGCAAAAATTTGGGGAATTTTTTTTTTTTAAATGACAAAATTTATTTAATGTAAGATATTAGTGCTATTTCTCAATAGTAAGTTTTCAAAATCAATACGAACTATAGCGTCAGTAAGTAGCATAAAATACGCAAAATTGACAAAGATCTAATGTAAATTTCATTTTATTATTTGGTTTATCAAAAAAAAATACATTAGTTTTTTAACATCTGCTTATATTTTTTTTTAATAATTTAATATTTTATGAATGAATACCTTAATCCAGTGGTTTCCAACCTGTGGGGCGCGCCCCCCTGGGGGGGCGCGAGACTATTGCAAGGGGGGCGCGCAGCTATTACCAACACACTATTTTTGAATACAAACAACAGAAAGAACTTTACTTATACAGAATATGGTATATGGTATTTATGAAATTAGATTGTTACGAAAAGGGAGGAGGGCGCAAAAATTTTTTCATAAAAAAGGGGGGCGGAGGTACAAAAAGGTTGGAAACCACTGCGTTAATCTAAATTAGTTCAAATAAAAATCCTTAGTTTTTTTTAATAATCGCTTATAAAAGTTCTGAAACTTTTGTCTGTTATAGAATATAATAAACACTCGACCGTCATTAAAAAAACATCTAAATAGAAAAAAACAATTCAGTGAAAATCTATTTCAATTTTTTGTTTATGCTAATAACAAAAGGTAGTTTATCTTTCAGACTAGACAAAAAGAATTGAAATAACAAAAACACAATAAAAACGTATTTTGGTTCGTCATTTATAGTACAAAGTGAAAATATATCATAAAAACTGCCTAAACAGAATAAATTAATAGTGAAATAGATGTACAACAAAACAATTTTTTTCTTAATTTATTCAATTTAGTTTTAAACCTACACAGAAATTTTAAGCTGGAGGATAATCGCTGTGCTGTAATTAACATTTTTAAAGCATTTGGCTTATACATTTGTACAGATAATGTTTATTTTCTAAGCGAAATACGTTAAATACTTTTTACAGACCACTTTTTCGAATGTTTATTTAGGATCTATTTGTCTGCCTTATTTATAATTGAAAAATTAAATTCATAAACCTTTTAAACACGCCCTGGCAATTATACAATACTTTTACAAATTTAATTGAGGTTTTTTTGAAATATTACATAACTTTGTTTGTTTCAACCGCCTTTATTTTTAATAAACTGCAGGCACAATTATTATTTAAACTTACGATTATTTTTATGTTAAGTTACATTGTTTGTTTTAAAATGTTCTCTTTTACAAATCCTATTTCTTTGCTGTTTGATATAAAAACAAATAATTTATAATTTAATAACCTTTACATACGTATCGTTTGTGCTTATAAATAAAATTTTCAAGTTACTTCAAAGATAATTTTATTCCTCAAATGATTGTTTGGTTTGAATTTCATTACATTTTTTAAATCTTTTTATGGTGTTTTTAAAATACTGATACATTTCTAATGTCACTAAAAAGAGTATAGTTTAAGGGTTAATTTTAATTATAAAGCTGAACAGGGTACACCAAAATCGAATGTTTTACGGGGTATATCGGTTACTGTAATAGTTAGGGAATATCTGATATTGGCCTCTTGGGCTATTTTTTGAGAAAAGAACTCCTATGTAAAAAGATTTTTATATCAGTTTCCATTTTAGCACTACAGATAAAAAATAAAATTTTATTATTTTTTAAAATTTACTATAACTTCTTTATTAATTAAAATAGAACAAAATGGTCTTAAGGTTAATTATACAGATTTTTATGCATAATTTAAAAACAGAAATAAAATCTTTTTAACAACCTTGACTTTCGAGATATGAAGTAAACTTATATTTTTTTAAACAGAAACCCTAGTTGGCCATACAAAATCAGCCCTATCTTGATTATTTTCTGCAACAAGTATATAAAACTATATATTTTTAAAAAGATAAAAACATTCTCTTTCACATAAAATCATGGCCAAGTAGGGTTTCTATTTAAAAAAAATAAGTTTAATTCACATCTCAAAAGTCGTTAAAAAAATTGATTTTGTTTTTAAATTAAGCATAAAAATCTATTTAAAAAACCTTCATCACATTTTGTTCTATTTTAATAAATAAAGAAGTTACGGTAAATTTTCAAAAATGATGAAAATTCATTTTTCGTCTGTACATCCAAAATGGAAAGCGATATAAAAATATCTGATAAGATAGGCGTTCTTTTCCCAAAACAAAATAGCCCAAAATACCGATATCAGATTTTCGCTAACTATTACGGTAATCGAGATACATTTGAATGTTGGCCACCCTGTACATTACACATTTTTGAAATCAGCTACACATAAATTGTTTTTTAATTATATAACTTGATAATATAAATGCAACTTTTATTTACATGGTTCAATATAAAAAGCTTTTACTAATTTCTTAAGGCTGGAGTTTTTGGGTATTTTAATCAGTTACTAAGTATATAAACAAAATTTAAATTAAATTAAAATATATTGTGCTAGTAAGGTTTTGAAAAATGCTTTTACAATCTTGGTACTCTTAATAAAATGCAAATTTATTCGTTTTTATATTATACTTTTTAATTTCCGTTAAGTTTAATTTAATAATTCATTATTATTTTATGCAAATGGAATATCTAAAGTTCACAAAATTTCTTTCCTCATTCTTTCTCTTTTTCAAATCTTCTCTTCACTGATACTTGAAACTTCTAATTCAGCGGGCAGGAGGAGGCGATGAAGGTATCCTGGAGGAGTTCGAATCGGAAGCAGACGACGAACCATGTTACGGAAAAAGATGTACAGCCAATGAGCACTGCTGCCCAGGATCCGTCTGTGTCGACGTTGACGGAGGTATAAAAACCGCAATTATTTTCACAGAAACGTCTTTCATAAAAATTTTATTGTTCATTTTACCGCTAAATCTGAACACACCTTCAGTATAAAAGCACATGCGGTAGTAAATAAGCAATACATTTCCTTTTTTTGCAAGTTTAATTTATAATACAATCCTGTCTTAACGCTTTCGTTGGAATGGGTGGTAGTAGTGTATCCTGTATCACATAACAAGAGTTGTGAGAAGCATATTACGCACGAGTGGAAAAGTTGCGCACAGCCGCGTAGCGGCGAGTGCGTATTTCCACGAGTGCGTAATTGCTTCAAAACTCGTGTTATCTAGCTTACTTTTTCTACGATCACATAATACCTACGATTTTAACGATTTTTAGTATTCGCGTTAGGTCACTTTCATGACAATGCTTATTTAGGTTTAGTCATTTAATTAGATTAACAATGTTCTACACAACTACCTTTACACAAAGCTTAACAAACATAATAAATGCGGTATTATTATAAACTTTATATTCGCCATTAAAAGCTCTGAAGATCGCCTACACAATAAAATCTTACGTTATATTTTTATGTTGCATATAAAAAAGCGTTTTCTTGCCTTTTTGGACTGTACGAGTATATAAAAGTTTTATTAAACAACATAAAAAATAAAGCTTCCAAGATTATTCTTGCAATTGAAAGGTGCGTCAAAACTTTACTGTAAATTGCAAGGTTATCACGAAACTTGATATTATGCTTCAGTTATGAAGATTATAATTTTTAAGACGATTCATCAATATCAGATGTTTATCCTGAAGTGTGCAGTTTCTCGAGAATTGCCGCAGTACATTCAAACTTTTCATATTTTCACGATCTACTTTGGAAGTATGAAAAATAAACCAAAATCCTTAGTTATCCATTCCTATACCAGTATATCAAAAACTTTTTCCTACATTTTCACTTGCATACGTGCAGAAACTGTATTTAAGTCAATGAGAACACATTATTATTTTGTCGAAATGCAAATGCATCTTGCAAGACTCTCGTTTTTTTATCAGTTACCTTATATACATAAAGCTGCAACTAATCAAGACACTAGAGTCTAGAAATTGAAATTCTATTACAGAAGAGCCCCTAGAAGATAAGTGAATTTTAATTAGGCTTTTTTCGGTTAATGAATAAATCACTCAAATTATCCAACAATTTATTATACAGGGTAGTTCTTCAGTATTGCAAAAAAAATCGGCCAGTAATTCCTTATCGAAAATTACTGGGGTCTTTCATATACATTTTTTCTTTAGACATCTCCTGTCGGAGTTACACCCCCCTAAAGGGGAGTGGTAAAATTAGGTTTTTATTATATTTCTCAAATTTGTATTAATGTAGGCGTAGGGGAATGATATTTGGTAGATGTTTTATGCTTATTAAAAGGTTTCTCATAGTAATATTTTTAATCATCTCCCACCTTCACAGGGGGCTGAAAAGTGCTGTTGGTTTTTTTATCAGAACTTTTTGGTGGGTTGAAATTTTGCAACAACAAAAATTTAAAGCTTGATTTATTTAGAAATTTTTTTTATTCTTTAGTTTTTCTCGTAAAACCTACAGTTTTTAAGTAAAAAATAAAATAATAAACATGAAAAATGTATTGTGTTAACTTATTAAACTCTCCGTGTTCAATTTAACGTTCCATTGCAATTGATGGACGTAAATAAATACTATTATTGATTAAAATGCGCAACTTGTGTTGCAGTACGTGACAGTTATGTGCATAATACCAAATCATTGATTTCTTCTGTTTTTATCCTACTAAAATCGAAATTTACATATTTTTAAGAACTTATCGTCACAAATCAAAACTTAAAAAGATCAAAATTGCTTTTAAAATGTTCTACATATCCAGTTTTGTTTAAACCACTTATAAATAGAAAGCTTAAGGTAAATATTTAATTTTACGTGCAAGTCATTTTTGTTCATATTTTACTTTTATAAAGCAAATACTTTCCGAAATTTTCTTGCATTCACGCTTACTGTAGCCATTCCTTAAACAATACTTAACCTAATTACACAGAAACTTATCAAGCCATAAATAATTGTAGTTCTAGTTTAGTATTTCCTTGTTTTGAAATTTCAGTACGAACGGAGTTGCTCAGAATTAGCTTAATAAGAAATTCTAGTTTAATTTGCGATTTAATATATAACGCTGAAGCACAAAGCTTAACAAATCAACACGTCCCGTAGGCGATTAACCACATAAAAGCTTGGTTTTCACTGCTGGCCCTATTGATTTTTAATCTCGATGACGGGTCTGAAACTGTAATCGTTGCAATTACCTGGCTCGGCATTGTCGGACATGTTATATTTTACTGTTAATGGTATGACAGATATTAGAACCTGATTTCCTTTATAGCATTAAACAAGGTTTATAATAGACAGTTCTGTATGGAATGGGTTTCAACTGTTTTTGAATACCACAAATTAGGGTACAAGAGGATTAATTCCTTTTTCCCAATATTTTACTCTTACACTATATCAGATATTAAAGAACAACTTTCATTGTAATTATCATACATAACGTATAATTAATAAGTATTTGTTGTTCCGAAGGTTCTCGCTGTTGTAATTTGACGAACTAGAGTCTCGATCGCTGATCCGCGTCTGTTACTGGTTTTTAAAAAACATATTCGCGAATAATTTTTTAACTGCTTAAGATATTGACTTGAAATTTTCAGGATATGTTTATCATGCTTATGTAAAACAAAAAACTGATTAAGGAAACGATCCAATATTTTGTTTGTAAGAAACTTCAAAAATTAACTCAAAAAAGCAAAATTTCTTAATTTTTATATCCTTTTAAAATACATACTAGCGAATAATTTTTCAACTGCTTAAGATATTGACTTGAAATTTTCAGGACATGTTTTTCATGCTTATCTACAACGAAAAATTGATTTAGGAAACGATCCAATATTTTGTTTGTAAGAAACTTCAAAAATTAACTCAAAAAAGCAAAATTTCTTAATTTTTATATCGTTTTAAAACACATATTCGCGAATAATTTTTTAACTGCTTAAGATATTGACTTGAAATTTTCAGGATATGTTTATCATGCTTATGTCAAACGAAAAACTGATTAAGGAAACGATCCAATATTTTGTTTCTAAGAAACTTCAAAAATTAACTCAAAAACACAACATTTCTTAATTTTTATATCGTTTTAAAACACATTCGCGAATAATTTTTTAACTGCTTGAGATATTGACTTGAAATTTTCAGGATATGTTTATCATGCTTATGTAAAACGAAAAACTGATTAAGGAAACGATCCAATATTTTGTTTCTAAGAAACTTCAAAAATTAACTCAAAAAAGCAAAATTTCTTAATTTTTATATCCTTTTAAAATACATACTAGCGAATAATTTTTTAACTGCTTAAGATATTGACTTGAAATTTTCAGGACATGTTTATCATGCTTATCTACAACGAAAAATTGATTTAGGAAACGATCCAATATTTTGTTTCTAAGAAACTTCAAAAATTAACTCAAAAAAGCAAAATTTCTTAATTTTTATATCGTTTTAAAACACATATTCGGGAATAATTTTTTAACTGCTTAAGATATTGACTTGAAATTTTCAGGATATGTTTATCATGCTTATGCAAAAAGAAAAACTGATTTAGGAAACGATCCAATATTTTGTTTTTAAGAAACTTCAAAAATTAACTCAAAAAAACAACATTTCTTAATTTTTATATCGTTTTAAAACACATTCGCGAATAATTTTTTAACTGCTTGAGATATTGACTTGAAATTTTCAGGATATGTTTATCATGCTTATGTAAAACGAAAAACTGATTAAGGAAACGATCCAATATTTTGTTTCTAAGAAACTTCAAAAATTATCTCAAAAAAACAACATTTCTTAATTTTTATATCGTTTTAAAACACATTCGCGAATATTTTTTTTACTGCTTAAGATACTGACTTGAAATTTTCAGGATATGTTAGTCATGCTTATGTAAAACGAAAAACAAATTAAGGAAACGATCCAATATTTTTTTTGTAAGAAACTTCAAAAATTAACTCAAAAAAGCAACATTTCTTAATTTTTATATAGTTTTAAAATACATATTAGCGAATAATTTTTTAACTGCTTAAGGTATTGACTTGAAATTTTCAGGACATGTTTAACATGCTTATCTACAACGAAAAACTGATTTAGGAAACGATCCAATATTTTGTTCGTAAGAAACTTCAAAAATTAATTCAAAAAAGCAAAATTTCTTAATTTTTATATCGTTTTAAAACACATGTTCGCGAATAATTTTTTAACTGCTTAAGATATTGTCTTGAAATTTTCAGGATATGTTTATCATGCTTATGTAAAACGAAAAACTGATTTAGGAAACGATTCAATATTTTGTTTGTAAGAAACTTCAAAAATTAACTCAAAAAAGCAAAATTTCTTAATTTTTATATCGTTTTAAAACACATTCGCGAATAATTTTTTAACTGCTTAAGATATTGACTTGAAATTTTTAGGATATGTTTATCATGCTTATGTAAAACAAAAAACTGATTAAGGAAACGATCCAATATTTTGTTTCTAAGAAACTTCAAAAATTAACTCAAAAAAGGAAAATTTCTTAATTTTTATATCGTTTTAAAACACATATTCGGGAATAATTTTTTAACTGCTTAAGATATTGACTTGAAATTTTCAGGATATATTTATCATGCTTATGTTAAACGAAAAACTAATTTAGGAAACGATCCAATATTTTGTTTGTGAGAAACGTCAAAAATTAACTCAAAAAAGCATAATTTCTTAATTTTTATATCGTTTTAAAACACATATTCGCGAATAATTTTTTAACTGCTTGAGATATTGACTTGAAATTTTCAGGACATGTTAATCATGCTTATGCAAAAAGAAAAACTGATTTAGGAAACGATCCAATATTTTGTTTGTAAGAAACATCAAAAATTAACTCAAAAAAGCATAATTTCTTAATTTTTATATCGTTTTAAAACACATATTCGCGAATAATTTTTTAATTGCTTAAGATATTGACTTGAAATTTTCAGGATATGTTTATCATGCTTATGTAAAACGAAAAACTAATTAAGGAAACGATCCAATATTTTGTTTGTAAGAAACGTCAAAAATTAACTCAAAAAAGCAAAATTTCTTAATTTTTATATCGTTTTAAAACACATTCGCGAATAATTTTTTAACTGCTTGAGATATTGACTTGAAATTTTCAGGATATGTTTATCATGCTTATGTAAAACGAAAAACTAATTAAGGAAACGATCCAATATTTTGTTTGTAAGAAACGTCAAAAATTAACTCAAAAAAGCATAATTTCTTAATTTTTATATCGTTTTAAAACACATATTCGGGAATAATTTTTTAACTGCTTAAGATATTGACTTGAAATTTTCAGGATATGTTAATCATGCTTATGCAAAAAGAAAAACTGATTTAGGAAACGATTCAATATTTTGTTTGTAAGAAACTTCAAAAATTAACTCAAAAAAGCAAAATTTCTTAATTTTTATATCGTTTTAAAACACATTCGCGAATAATTTTTTAACTGCTTGAGATATTGACTTGAAATTTTCAGGACATGTTTATCATGCTTATGTAAAACGAAAAACAAATTAAGGAAACGATCCAATATTTTGTTTCTAAGAAACTTCAAAAATTAACTCAAAAAAGCAAAATTTCTTAATTTTTATATCGTTTTAAAACACATTCGCGAATAATTTTTTAACTGCTTAAGATATTGACTTGAAATTTTCAGGACATGTTTATCATGCTTATCTACAAGGAAACGATCCAATAGTTTGTTTGTAAGAAACTTCAAAAATTAACTCAAAAAATCAAAATTACTTAATTTTTATATCGTTTTAAAGAGACCGCGCTCTCGACGTTTCCACCAGGGCTGCGGAGTCGGGAAAAAAAAAGTCGACTCCGACTCCGACTCCGACTCCTGATAATTTTAGTAGGTCGACTCCGACTCCGACTCCGACTCCGACTCCACAGCCCTGGTTTCCACGAAGTCACACTCGTCATCTTTAGGAGTCAATCAGTGTGTAGTTTAATCGCGCAACATAAAAATCGACAACTGGCAAAGATAACTGGATAGTTTCATGTTATTTTTATATATCTTAAAACGTATTCCAATTCTTATACTTTCAAAACATGCATATTCCACAGCTTTAAAACTTGCAGAAAACTTTTTGTCTACCAACTCTCAACTAACTTTTTATGTCATGTTTTAATGCATGGGTTGTGTTATGTACGCTCTACACTCGGTTTTTAGTATTGTTTTGTTAGTATAACTTTATGATAAATAATTCGCCAACAAAGACGTAAATAATAAATCCCAGAAGTTATAAACGAATTATGCATATTTACTAGCCTCATTAATTATAAAGTTTATATGGAGTTATAAATTTCTTGTCTTCGTTTAAATTTTGCCAGCATTGCAAGCAAAATTAATGTTTAAAATAAATAAATTATGCACGTTATTTATTAATATTTGTTTATTACAATCATACAATATAAATATAGAGCGCATTTATGTGAACATCTTACTATACAACTAATATTATTATTACATAATTGTATTTAGATTTTCCTTTGATTTATAAATAATCTTACCTACCATTATATGGCAGTCTTCATTAAATATTTTGTATTAATGTAAAACTTCCTTTTGATGGACGTTTTAATATTGTATGCTTCAGATATTTAACTAAAAGGTCGAAACCTACGCAAAGAACTATAAAATGTATCAATCAGTGTAAACTTTAACGTGCACCTAAAACTTCAACAATAATTCAGTTACCATTTGAAAATCCTATAAAGTTTTATGGCCACGATTTCTATTTGAACGAGTAATTGGATGAATTTGCTCAAAAACATGATGCTGTCACATAATGAAAATGTTAAATGCCAGATATGACATAACTAATCCTACCATGCATTGCTTTCAGACAAAAGCACGAAAATTACTTTAAAAACTTTAGTTCATTTATAGTCAAACTAATTATAGCAACGGAAGTTCAGACATTGTTCATTCAAAGATGACCTTATAAAGTGTGCGTGAAGTTGGTAACAAATGAAAAATGTTTTTTGCGTAGGTGCCTACAACTTTGGTAGCTTTTAAGCTTCACAGCAAAGCGGTTTAAAAGATAGATTCGTTTTTCAAACCTACAGCAAAGATCGAGTTTAATTGCTCGATCCACCCAATTCGCTTCTCTTAGTTCGATAATTAAAAATACTAACGAACATATGCTTTTGGTGTGCTTCAGTTTACTACCACTAACAGAGTTTTAGCTTCTCAAGTTTTTGTTGAAAGTAGCTTCTGAATTTAATGCTTTTTACATGTCATGTTTTCTTGTTGTATCTAATAAAAAACCTAAAACGTTTTATTTCTGCTACACTAGACGCTTTGGTTTATAATTATACATTGTCTATCTATGTTGTAGGCTCCCGCAGCCGATGTCCAATGTGTATAAGTTGTTTCCGGGTTGGAACCGCGTCGAAGGTTTCTTCATAGCGACGTTTCGTCCTCTTTTATCGGGGACCTCTGAAACAGTTGCTGTTTAACCAACAACGCGGTTCCAACCCGGAAAAACTTATACACATTATACATTGCTTTTGTTGCTTGATCTTTAAGATGTCAACTTTTGAATTAAAATACAGTGAATTCCGTTTAACTGGCCCACATCTTAACTAATTTGCTTTAACCCAATTCAGCAAAAGCAGTATTCCTGTCAAAATTCGATTGAACATGACCAAAAATAGTCGTATTTACCGCGCAGAACGACTTCGCAAAAATTTAATCGTCTGCTTCACGCCCATGTAGCCGGTTGGACCAAATAAGCGGAGCAAATGCAGTCCAAACACTTGATTGGTTTCTGTTCCTCGGGTGTTGCCCCAAATAAACGGCTTCTTTCACGTTATCTACAGTATATTGTTCGATAACGCCATCACTGTTCTAATAATGAATAAGTTGTCCAAATAAGCAGGACAAGTTCGTACTAAACACTAGGTTTTTCTGTCTTCAAGTTATGGCCAAAATAAACAGCAACTTTAATTAATCTGTTTCCCAATGAAAAATCTCCGGTTAAAAACAAATTTTGAAGGCACTAAATGAGAGAAGTAGCACAAATGGCAGTCGCTGACTCGCATGTTGCATGACAGTAGTTTCAAACGTGAGCTATTAAAACTTAAAACGCTTTAAAAGCTCCTAGCGGAGCGCTCCTTTTAAGTGTCCTTAAACCTATTTTCCTTAACTGTCGTTAGTAAAAATATCTGGGTCGCGGAGGGCGAAAAATGAGTATCCATTATAGACATTGTTTTGATCCTAGAGTGCATTAATATCATTTTGAAAGACTTATCATTTTACAGTTTAAATGAATATAATGACAATATTCTGGTTGCACAAACTTTGATTAAACTTCAAGTAATATCTTTCCTTCATAATGTGATTGTTGTTACTATGGACACGTTGTTTGATGGTTCCTCCCATGTTCCTCTAAGTAGTCTAACTGGTTTTCTAGTGTTTTATAAGCCATCAACGATTCATCCGATGGATGGATGACGTCATTCATCCGTGGATTTATTATCCGCTTTAATACACACAAAAGAAAAACTGGTGGATCTGAGGATTTTTATATGCCGTCGTCATATTAAACAAAACAATGAACAATGAAGGCTGACAACTTCTTCTACAATATATCAAAAACAGCAATTTCAAATTCGGTGGGTTTAATGGTTGCCGATGGCACCAAAAACTTCCCACCGCTGTAATATAAGACAGGTCTGGTGGATCCATCACACTTCCATCAGTTAAGAATTAAACAGTATTAATGCTATCTGCCAATCTGATGGATTATAAGACACAGTTATAAATCTTTAAGATTGACATCATAGCACTCTATTCATTCCAAGTTTTTTCCCATTGCTGTATTATATTTGTATACGTTCGCCCAAACTATATAACAAATGTTGCTTCCAAATTTCATTATAAATACATCAACGCTCCCTGCGCCTCGTCTTCTTATGAAATCTTAATAAAAACGTCAAATTCTCTAGCATACAACCCTACACGAGCTTTTTTTGCAGTAGTAGGAACGTGCTTATTCGCGTATGGACGCAGAGCAGGCGAACTTTGCAGACGAGACAGCGACTGCGAGTCCGGACTACTGTGTGCAGAATCCGAAACCGGAGGGTCTGCTAGAGTATGCAGGCCACCTGTACGACAAGATAAACAGTACTCTGAACCCTGCAACATGTCTAGCGAATGTGACATCTCCAGGGGACTATGTTGCCAACTACAGCGACGACACAGGCAAGCGCCACGTAAGGTATGTGAATTTGTTATAATTATGACCTCGGCAAACATAAATTTCGTGGTTTTGTTGTTTCTCGTATGTGTATTACAAGGAAACTCTTATATAATAGGGTGGTCATATTCAGGACACAAAGGTTAATGTGCATGAATTTCAATATTTCGCGTAGACTCAGTAATTTTCAATGATGTTTAAATTAGGAAAAACCGTTTAACACTTTTTTTACAAAGAAAATCACTAGTATGTAAATAAAATAGTTCAATACATTGATTGCACTTTGAATAATCTTGTTGGAAAATGAAGACAATTTCAGTCATTATTTGCAAAACGTGGAAATTGTTTTGAAGACATTTTCGTTAATAACTCAGTTTAATTTATCCCATGAAGTATAAATCAATTCTCTTAAGATGATCAATTTCTTCCCAAATCATGAAGAAACCACTTTTTCAAACGCGTTCACAATTTTTTTTAAATTAAAAACAGTTTAACGCAAATAATATCTAATTTTTCTTTAGCCAGTGTTTCTCAACCTCTTTGAACTTGCGCCCCTCTTTGGCCGTATTATTTTTTTGCACCCTCCTTCACCAATATAAATTTTTATTGCGTCCCTCTTTTCATCCAGTTTCACATTACAGACTTTGGAAAAACATTTTTCCAATTGTTTTTAAATCCGTCCCGTTTCACACTGGTGACTTGTTTCAATAAATAGTTTTCTTCGCACCCCCTACAAATACTTGGTGCCGTGAAAATATTACGCCTGTAATATAATTACACTCCTTTAAAACAGCTGAACGATGATAAATGCTTTTGTAAGTGAAATATCGTTTTTCAAACGTAGTTGCAGTAAATTAATGTTTCAATCCGTCGAGCTCAACTCTAAAAAAATTCAGACAATCCTACGCCTACTCTTGTCGAATTATTATTTCATTTAGGGCACAGAGACTGTAATCTGCTTAAGGATAATATGATTAAAAACGAGCAACCACTTTCAGATTATGTAAAGCGACGTAATTTACTTTTGCCAGACAGAATTAAAAATCGCAACAAAGTTTCAAAGGCACCGGTGTACTACAATAATTATTGCTTGTAGTCCAATAATACAACGTTATTGCTACGGTTTCCCCTAAGATCTTGAAATATAAATTATGAACTCTAACATTCATTGCCTGTGCATGATTTATGTTTATCGAAGACAAAAAGCGTATTTGAGAATTTTTCCGATATAACTTTTTTTAAATGAAAAATAAAACCTTGAAATTAAAATTTTCTCTAAAATTATCTCTATTTCTTCCTAATTTTACCGATTGCATTTTTTTAATAAACATAATCATGTTTTCTTATGTATACAGGGTGATTGATTGGGACGGTTTATTAGAAATATCTGAACAACGAAAAAGAGTATTGAACTGAAATTTATGTTATGATCATAATGACATGTAATCTGTTAAAAGAAAATATTTTCAAGATGGCGACACTTCCGGAAATACCGAAAGTTGACATCTACTTTCTTATTTCAAACACTGTGGTCTATTTTTTATAGCATTTTTGGATTTAACACATTATTTTAGAGGGACTTTTAATAGCATTCCCTATACCTAAGAGCAGCCGCTTTTTATATTTTTGGACTTTTTTGAAAATTTCTTGATTTTCATCGTGATGCTTAATATTATCCACCACTGCATTTTTTAAGCGAAAACGCTTAAATTGAGACTACGCATAGAAGAAAGCTTGGAGTTCATACTGGAATTTTTACAATCGATGCATAACTTATTAAGCATCACGATGAAAATAAAAAAAAAATTAAAAAGTCCAAAAATCTAAATAGCGACTGCACCTACGTATAGGGGATGCCATTAAAAGTCCCTCTAAAATAATGTGTAATCCAAAAATGCAATAAAAAATAGACAATCGTGTTTGAAATAAGAAAGTAGATGTCAACTTCCGGTATTTCCGGAAGTGAACAACAAATTATACCATGATGAATAGGAGCAAACAAACAAATATGAACATAAACAAACCATGGTAACCACCAAAATGAATCTTTTTATATTGGAATTTGGAATATTTAATGGTGCATGTTTACTTATTTTATTTTTTACTCAAAAACGGTAGGTTTTACAAGATAAACTAAAGAATTTTAAAAAAATCTAAACAACTCAAGCTTTCAAAAAAAAATTACCATAAAGTTCTGATAAAAAGAACAAAAGCGTGGGAGGATTAAAAGTATTACTATGGGAAACCTTTTAATAAGTATAAAACATCTGTCAAATATCATTTTCCTACATTCATCCAAATTTGATAAATAAAATAAAAACTTAATTTTACCGCTCCCCTTTAGGGGGGTGTAACCCCAAAAGAAGACGCCTAAGGAAACTATTTATATTGGTCCCCCCTTAAGTTTAGATAAGGAATCACTTCCCGAATGTTTTCGCAATATTTAGGAAACACCCTGTATGTTACCTGTAACTATTTTTTTAACGAATTTTCATTTAATTTAATAAAGTACCATAACATTTTTCAATTAAAAAAATATTTTTTTCATCAAGGCCGGTCAAGAAATATTGACTATAAAGCATTTGTGTAATAAAAAAGTTGAAGTTTTGCATAATAAGCGTTACTTTACAATCCTAAAAAGCTTTTTGCTAGTTTCGCACCTTTTACTTGACGTGTTTTTCAGTTCAATATTTAATTTAACTGTACATTTCAGTCTCGCCAGCTTCATTTAAATTCATGAGAAACGCTCCTCTTGGAGTCTTGAACGTCATCTTGCGAAGTTGAGAAGAATATGCTCAAAAGTCTATTAGATTATGAACTAGTTTACCTTAATTGAATTCGTCCCATTCAACATTTAAAACTTAAGTACGATTACGTCAATATTGGTTTTCCGTTAAAGACATTTGCGTTTTATTTTGTAGTTAAAACAGCTTTTAGATCCATACGCTGTTAATCTTGTTAGGGTGCCATGATAACATTTGCGCATCGTTGTTGACCTTCATAATATGTTTAGTATCGAAAGCACATAAAAATGTAATTATTTTGAGACATAAAGTCGAATTATCGCTCCTTTTTCTACTTACATCGTGCTATTTGCTTTTTAAGACTGTAAAAAAATACCTGCAAACAACAGAATATTGGAACAGGCCTTCATTGATGTCCCATGACTAAAGTGCTTAAAAAATAGGTTTTTAGCAAACAAAAACATTGTAACTTAATATGGATCCACTCATTAACGTCTTTAAAACACTAAATCTAATACAGATATATCTTTTACAACAATAAGACATAATTTTCTAATTTACATGAGACTATAGTTACAATTTTGAATAGATCCATCAATACATTTGTATGTAGCATACATAAAAAGTGTATATAATAATATTATCCCAGTAACTCGTAGTCAAAGTAAGATAAAATAATATTAAAAATTAAAATTAATAAAGAAACAATACGATATATTTTAGTTACGAATCTAAACCATAGTAAAAAGGTAACATAAATAATTACATTTATTAATATTATCCTTACAAGGGAAGGTCATGATATGTTGTCGCTAGAATCTGATCAAGGCTGTGTTAATTGCATCAAGAACATCAAAAATAAATGTTATACGTGCCACTTGCCATTTCCTTCGGAAAAATAGGGAAATAACTGAAAAGTTGAATAATAAAGGTAATTTTTGCGTTCGCGTTGACCATGAAACCGTCAGAGATAAAATCGAAATTCTTCTAAAGCGCGCATCCTTTGCGAAGAAAATGGTGCAAAGTTTTTGAAAAAATCTTGAACGGTTCCGGAGAAAAACGTCAAAAACGAAACCCCTGCAAAAGCGCCATGATTTGAGAAGTTGTGGTATATCTGTTATAACTAAATCTATGCGACTTGCATAGGCGTTTAACATAGGGGAAACCATTTTTACCAAGACCCCGTTTTTCACGTTTTTCTCCGGAGCCGTTTAAAATTTTTTCAAAAAATTTGCACTATTTTACTTGCGAAGGATGCGGGAATTGGTTAAAGAAGTATTTCGATTTTATCTCTCACGGTTTCATAGCGAACGCGATCGCAAAAATTACTTTTATTATTCAACTTTTCAGTTTTTCCCCTATTTTCCGGAGGAAATTGCCAGTGGCACGTATAACTCTGCAAAACATTAAGTTTTGATGTTCTTGATGCAATAAACACAGCCGATCAGATTCTAGCGACAACATATCGTGACCCGTGGTTAGTAGGTAATTTCAAAAATTACCCCTAAAAAATAAAATAACATTATTAAATATAGTATTGAAAACAATAAAATATCTTAAAGTTATACTTCTAAAATCGTAGTACCAATCCTAAAAAGATCCATCTATACTTCTGAACATACCTTACATTAACAACCACATCTAATCATATTATCCTTAGAAAGTTAGAAACTGTAAAAATCACCCCCTATGTAGGGTAAAATAACTTAGAAGTCATTAAAGACATAATTTTAAAATAAACAAGAAATATTTTTCTGGCTAATCTAAATCCAAAATACACCTCTGGTCTAATCAATCCATGCATTTCTTTCTACATACCTTACAATATAATCACCACAGCATTATACGTAGTGACTAAAAAAAAATGACTAAGATTAATGAAGATATTGTTTAGAAATTAACAACCTATGTATTTCTGATTCATAAATAAGTCAATAAATAATAATTTGAGACGAATCTATCTGTACGTATGTGCGTACCTTGCATAAGTAACCCATACAATAATATTATCATTAAAAACTTCAAAAAACCACCCCTTGTAAGTTAAAATAACTTTGAACCTAATGAAGACATGGTTTTGAGATTAACAGAGCATACTTTACTAACTTTTCTGAGGCCGTAGTATCAGTTTCAGATTGTTCCATGAATACATCTGTGGAGTACCTTACATAAACAACTCGTGTAATAATATTATCTTAGACATTCGATAAATCACCCCTTACAAATTACAATAATTTTGAACAACATAGACATGGTTTAGAAACTAACGGAATATATTTAAGTGACGTATTTGAGACCTAGGAACAATTTTAAATTGATCTATTGATACGTCTATGCGTAGGTATGTTACATAAATAACCCATGTTATAATATTACCTATCCTTAGAAAGTTAAGATCACCCCTTATAGGTTAAAATAACTTTGAACGTCATGAATACATGGTTTTTAAATTAACGGGACACATTTTATCAACTATTTTAAGACCATAGCAGTAATTTCAAATTGATTTATCAATATGCCTGTGTTTACCTCAAATAAATAACCCATGTAACAATATTATTCTCAGAAACTTGGGAAATAACCCCTTATGAGTTAAAATAATTTAAAACCATAGGTTTTAAATTTACGCGACTAAGGTCTAATTGCATAAAAGCTAAACCCGGAATTAACCCTGGGTTAACGCCTAAAACTAGGGATTAACCCAGAGTTAACGCCTAAAACTAGGGATTAACCCAGGGTTAATACCAGGTTTAGCTTATATTCAATCGGGCCATATTATACTAACTTTCCTGAACCCGAGTAATAATTTTAGATTGATCCATCAATACATATGTACCTCACATGATAATATACAATATACAAAGTGGTCCACATAGAAGGAATAAGCAGGAATTTTAAATTAGACAAATTGTTGCCTTTTCTGAGACCTATTCAGTGATGCTTTAATGTTTCAAAAAAGCTCCATAGCACACTAGATAATTTAAAAAAATCAAAATAGGCATTTTTTTAAATCGTTAATAACTCGGTTATACTTGATGGTACAAAAATATTTTTGGGGAAAAAAGTCTAGATTTTTGTATACACTGTAAAATGAAAACATTCATTTGTTTCAATATTGTTTAAATTCTTAAATAAATTACAAACTTGCATTTTTTTAATGGAAACCATAGTTGGCTAATACTTTATGAAAAAATTTTGTTCCTTTTTTTAATAATGTAAGGTTTAATGTATTTATTTTGGTATTTAGGCTCAAAACGAACTAAATTTATTACAAAGGCCCTATGAAGCTATAGAGTGCCATGAATTTAAAGAATATTGAAACAAATGAATGTTTTCATTTTACAGTGTATACAAAAATCTACAACTACAACAACAACAAAATTGTACCATCAAGTATAAGCGTGTTATTAACGATTTTTAAAAATGCCCATTTTGATTTTTGTTTATTATCCAGCGTGCCATGGAAATTTTTAAAAACATTAAAGCATCATTGAATAGGTCTCCGAAAATAGAACAATTTGTGCAATTTAAATTTCTTTGTAGTTCTTGCCGTTTACGAGATCCCAATAGTGGCCCTTCTATGTGGACCACCCTGTATAGCCCTAAAAAGTAATTTGTTAAAATAAATTTTAAAACATTTTCAAACGAATTTTAGTGGGATGTAAAATTACTAACAATTTGGGAAAAAAACATAAAATGTTCAAAAAAGATATCTCCTCAGTGACAATGCTTTTCACACTGCCGTGACCAGGATTCGAACCTGGGTTACTACGGCCACAACGTAGGGTCCTAACCACTAGACGATCACGGCTACGGAGACCTTGGTGAAAGGAGTGCTACCATTAAACAAGTTCCATTTATTTACATTCATGCTCCAGTTAGAAAATGATTTAAATTACTACCGTAATAATAACGCTAGAAAGTTAAAGGAGTCGACCAAACAAACAGTGCTCTAAAAGAACTCACCAGTCCATGAGTTGGTTGTTCATTCTCTAGCTGTCTTTTCCTCGTACCGAAAGTTCATTACTTAACTTTGTCCATTATTTCAGTTTATTAAAATTAGTTTAAAAATAATTACAAACTCAGAAGCGACGCGACAACTGACGAGCTCACCTGGGAACATTAAAAGACGTTTAAAGAATCAGGAGAAATATTTTATAAAGAAATTCATCCTATTTTATCAGTCTTTGAAGAAGAGCTTAACCCACGATCTTATACTAACAAAAAAAATTAACTAATGTCTTAAGAATTAAATTAATGAGTGTGTTAGTCACCAAATGAATTAGAGCCCGTAAATCCTAACGTAGGCTATTCTTGTTGAAACGCAAAAAAAGTCTAACGGACTTTGGATCATTGCGTGTTTTTAGTACTTTTTAAATCTCGCAATGGAAGGTGAAACAGAAAAAAATACTTTATGTCTCGAGATTAATTTAGCACCTTAAGAACAAATAGCATTTTTTGTTATTTTACGGGTTAGTTTGGATTTTTTATCGACTTCTTTCATTTAAATTATATATGAGATGACATTTCGTTCTGTGACGACATTGTTATTCAAATTTAAGATACATTCGAAATATTACTATGAAAATAGCACCCCGGTAATGCATGCAAATTCTTCACTTTTTATAGCAGAATAACTCAGACATCGATTTTTGTCTCAGAAATTTGCTCCATCTATTCGATTTTAATACTTTCCCAAAAAAAAATTGATTAGAATAATATTGCTTTCGATTTTAGCATTCAGCTTGTTTTGCACCTGTAAGTGTTGCCTTTCTGGCTTGATAAAACAAACATTAAAATCCATTACCAAGACAACCCACCGGAAAACTCTCGGTAGCCTGCAGAGCCATTCTGTTCCTGAACTTTCTTCAGGAATTTTGTTCTGTTCAGAACGGTAACATTGTTTAAATAAAAGAAATTTTATACGTTTTCTTCGCATGGAGGTAACATCTGGTACTCACGTTGTGTGCGATACTTCAATGCATTATAATTATAATGATAAATTAAGTATAGGATTCAATAAAATCAAAGTCTTGATGTCCTATCAAATACGTGGTTTTAATTTTAATTTCCGCCATTTCGCTTCTAATAATTTCATGAAATAATGAATTATAATCTGGATCCAAAAAACCCTAATTAAAGTTTGAAAACGGGAAATGTAAACACACTAACGACCTTGGTTCTTCGCTTTTTGAAGGAAAAATCCTGATGGTATTAAACTTCTAATAAAACAAGTCCTTGAATCCTTATTTATTTGAAAAACTGGACGTTCAAAGTACATAAACATCAATAAAAATATAAATGACCTCATATATTACTGTCCAACCGAGGTGATTCTACTTTAAGGCAAACTAGAAACTCGCATTTGCCAGGACCTTTTCCGGTACCTCAATAAACAGCCTCCCATTCTAACAGGAATAAAGGAAAGACATAATTTTTACACACAAAAATGTCCTTCGGTAGAATTTCCTCATAATTTACTTGCTGTTAAAATAAAAATAAGCAAACTTAATTATATGCACATATATGTTTTGACACCCTGACTGAATAGAAGTTTGATACATTTTGTTGTTTTTGAGATAAAAATAAAGAGATTGTCTTAACTCAATTGCTTTTAACACCTGAAACCACTTAACAGAGGGGGGGAAAGAGGTGCAACTACCCCGGGCCTCACTGTTTTAGATGCCTCAATTTTTAACTTGATTTGTAGAAAAAAATACATAATATTTATGTATAGCTGAAATAATAGTATTATAACCAGGGACCCGAACCGAACCGGAACTGGAACAAAAACCGGAACGACCGGTGCTTTTTTCATGAACCGCGAACCGGAACTGAACCTTTAACTTACAAAATCACAAAACCGCAAAATCGAACCGAACCGACTGGTATGAACCGGTTCAAACCGCTTCATTCGGTTCACCCAACGGTTCGGTCCAATTTTGTTTTTAATGCCATTGTACATTTTTTATTCTCGTAATTTTGATAACATTTTACCAAAAATGGAAAAATTTCAGACAATTTAATTTATAAATATGCATTGTCATCATATTTTGCATTGAACCGGAACCGGAACTAAACCGTTGCCGCCGAACCGGTTACCGAATCATTATAAAATATAAACCGGTGGTTCGGAACGTAAACCGAAAAGTAAAAATTCATCGAACCGGTAACCGGAACTGAACCGTTATTCTTTGTGGTTCGGGTCCCTGATTATAACATATGTCATTGGACGACCATTAGCATTTTATATTTTTCCCTCCGTTTTTAATTTATGAAGGGCCTTAGAAATATTCTTTGCTCCGGGCCTGGCATTTACTCTGAAAGGCCCTGTGTGTGAACACGTTTTTCAAAAGACTTTAACATCCCACAATCGTACAACATCAAAAACGTATTACATCTAATAGCACGATCGTCAAACTTCTGCATTACATACTAAGTTGAAGAACTAAAAAAGTAATTTTTTTTCAGGTTTGCTCTTACTTCAAGGATCCTCTAGTTTGCATTGGTCCCGTGGCTTCAGATCAAATCAAAAATTCCATACAGCACACCGCTGGCGAGAAGAGGCTTACAGGTTTTGCTGCATACAAACGACCTATGCACTAGGCATGTAATGTCTACACTTATTTAAGTTTTAATTTAAAAAAACCTACCGTCACTTTTAAAGCAACCGCCGACGATGCGATCGACAATACGTTCTAAAGCTGTTTGTTTGAAATCCTTTGATTTTGTTAAAAACTCTATTCTGATACATATTTTAGAGCCCTCCATATTTATCTCGATTACTTTGATTGCACTTACGTATTTGCCAACCGCATCCTCGGCTAAATTTGATTTAATTAAACAAAATAAACAGATACAGTAGGTACATAAATATGTATAAATCTTAAAATACATAAATGGCTGAGGTATTTATAGTCCTTAAGACGTTTTTGAAACAATTTTTAGTCTGGCCTAGTCATAGTATTAAATCTAGAGTAGAACATTAGGTTAAAATAAGAGATCGCTATGATATATGTGCTTCAGTAGAATGCACACTATGTTTATTATTTAAGCATTTCAACTTTTATCATCTAACTGTGATGTTTTTAATTTATTTGCGCACAACTGAACTGTTGTATTGACAGAGATATCAAAGGAATGAACTGGGTTACAAAAAATCAAATCAACAAACATATCAAACAGTTCAAAACTATCAAATCGCGCAAATAAAAATCGATATTGAAATTGAATACATATCAAAATATACATATCACATTATATTGATGTATTAAATTGTACTCTATAAAATATTAAATAAATGTGTCCAGCAAATCTATATACTTCGAAACTTTGTGTCTAAATTATTTCTTCCCTTCTGTCATTAACCCAAAGTTGCAGAGTGTCACATCATTTTTCTTTTCTTTTAACTTTGTGCAACCTTGCACCCCTTGCAACCTCAAATACGTTTAATGCTTTCATCTTAAAAAAAAAACGCGGATTAACAGGTTCTGATACCTCCTTTACCGTCAAAACTTTTCTTTTTACTACGTATGTAGCTAAATACAAAAAAAAGTTGAGAATTACAATAAAAACAAACAAAAGAAGTCAAGTTTGCAGTAAGGGAAGCAAATGAAAAATCATGGATAAAGTTTGGGCAGAACATGATAGAGAATTTCAATAAGAATCAAAAGTTGTTCTATGACGCCCTAAAGCAGCTAAAAAAGAGTATGGATTAAAAAACATAAAAGATAAAAATGGGAGCATAATTACGGATGAGAAAAAAATAAAGGAAAGATGGAGACAATACTTTTAAGAACAAGCGGAGACAGAAGAAATAAACGAAAGATACGAAGTATCAAATGAAAGATATCAGGAGATAACGAAGATTACAATGGAAGAATTAGAAAAATCAATGGCAAAATTAAAGATAGGAAAAGCCGCAGGTAAAGATGGTATTACAAGGGAAATCATTAAATACAAGGAAGAAGCAGGGAAAGAAGCACTAAGGGCTCTATTAAACGAAGTAATAAAATCAAGAAAAGTACCAAGGGATTGGAACATTTGAATAATCGTACCATTATACAAAAAAGGAGACAAAAAGGATTGTTCTAACTATAGAGGAATAACATTAATGAGTGTACCAGGTAAAATACTGGCAAGAGTAATGGAAGGCAGATTAAAAGAGAAAATAGAAAGAATCCCAATACGGTTTCAGAGGAGGAAGGAATACACAAGACTGAGACAAACAAACAATCGAAAAGAGCTTAACAAAAAACAAGGAACATTTATGTTTTATTGAGTTGGAAAAAGCATTTGATAAAATCAAAAGAAAAGACGTATGGAGAGGCTTAAGAAGGAAGGGAATTAGAACAGAAACAATCGACATAATAAAAACGATGTACGAAAAAACGGTTAATATTGTAAGAACCCAAAATGAAGAATCGGCTGAGTTTGAAAGAAAAGAGGACCTTAAACAAGGATGCGTGCTCAGTCCATTATTATTCTCAGTAGTTATAGATGGGGTAATTAAAGAAGTAAAACAAAAAATAAATATTTAGGAGTGATCATAGAGAAAAGTGGAGGAATGGACAAGGAAATAAGCGAAAGGACAGGAACTGTGGGAAGAATATTTAATAGTTTAAGAACAATATTTTTTGGAAATAGAGAAGTCCCAAAACGAACAAAAGTGGAAGTGTTAAAAAAGATTTTATACGGAAGTGAAACGTGGGCACTCACAAATAAAAATAGTAGCCAAGTGAATGCAGCAGAAATGAGATTTGTAAGAAAAATCCAAGGAAAAACCAAAAAAGAGAAGCAGAAATGAAACATATAGAGAACAAGTAAAGATAAAATCAGTTGAAACAAAAATACAAAAAAGACAGCTGGGATGGTTGAGTCACAGTTATCGCGTTATCGGATGAAAGAAGAAAACTTAACCAGAAAAGCCTATGAAGCAAAATCACAGGGAATAAACAATAGAGGTAGACCAAGAAAAACCTGGCAAGACAAAGTTACAAAAAAAGCAGCAACGGATAGAAACATCAAATGGAAAGGCATAAAAAATCTAGCACAAGACAAAAAAACATGGATAAAAGTCAGCACAACTCAACTCAACAGTCCTACACCTAACAGTAGAAGGACTCATGACTAAATAAATAAATAAATGTAGCTAAAGCAAATACATTTAGCTAAATTCGTAGTCGCGTGTAAGATTATTTTGTTAAAAAGCTGTTAAAAAGTAGTCAAATTACTTAATTTCTGTTCGACTTTTTGGAAACTCGAAAATGAAACGAGCACAGGGCTATGTGTTGGAGTTGGTTCCCAAATTATACAAGGTTTTAATCATTTAATGGTTTTTATGCCATTTCCTACCCAAATATTAGGCTTTATACTCGATAAGCCAAATTGTATCAACAATTAAACGTCTCTTCAACATGATGTTCGCACCTACACAAATATAACGAGCTTTTAAAATTTAAGTAAACCACGATTTAGCTCCAAACATTAATTTATAATTTATGTTAAAGTATTAAGATTTATGTTTAATAAATATTAAAATTATTAATAATATTATATGAAAGTTATTAATAACAAACATGAATAGTTTACTGTTATAATATAAAGTAAAAATATAACAAAATTATGAGCAGTAACAATAAATGTCGTAGGTTTTAATGTTAACTTACTCCTAAATTAAATTACATTTCTCTTTGCTTTACAAACACCTTTTAATCTTTTATTCAAAGTTTTTTTTTAATTGACATTGTTTTGAACTAATAATATCGCAAGCACACTAAATTTTCTCTTTCAGAAGCTTTTTCGTCCAAGAACAATTATTTCTTAACACTTTCTTAATTTTATTTCATAAATTTTAAGACTTGGTTTTAAAGATTGAACTATAGGACCTAACTGTTGTTTTAAGTAAACCATGTTTTAGTTTTAAACAAATAAAATGTTAAACATGTAGTATGTGCATAAATTCGATAATCTGCACATATGCATTGCTATGAAATAATTTGCGTCGACTCAATTTTTTTGCTACTCAAATCTAAGACATTTATTTTAATATTATCAGGGGCATTTTCGTAAATACACAGATAATATCTATTAGTAAGTAAATTGTGTGGGTTAAAATGCCCAAAGCGTGACAAAAAAAGCGAACCACCAGAAAAAAATAGTATGTGTATTACAAGTGCACATTTTTGGGTACTTGACCACAAAAGTTTTGAATTTGAATATTCATATCACACATAATAATTAAAATATTTTAAGTACACGATTGCATATAAAAACTACAAATACTTATATTTTTTTATGGGTGGTTTTCGAGAATATAATTAACCTAAACGTAAGAATTTCTAAAAATCACAATCAAAAGTTTCTACACAAAGTGTACAAATGGAATTTCACTGGCGCTTAAATTCCCACCTACACAAATCGTTTGCGCATTCCAGTTCAGACAGAAATTAACATGATTGAGTTGCATTTCTTAATATCAACAGAGGACGCCACCTCCTTGACCTACTTCAATGGGCGGAGCAACTTGCTTGTATACGAGAGACGCTTAAAAATTATTTAACAGAATCATTCAACACTCTTAAACTTTATTTCTTAAAGTAAAATTATAAAAAATAACTCAAATTTACAGCATAACTCCCTATTATAAGCATCTACACAAAAACAAGCATTGTTTATATGTGTTTCCCTATAGGATTTGTTAAAACATTTTCAACAAACCCTTATATAATTAACTTGATTGATTCGTAATTGAGATTTTTGCCACATTGGCGCCTCGTTACAGACAGCATCGCCTAAACTGGTTAGTACGCATGACAATTAATTGATTTCCTACTTTAAAAAAAGAGGGGTTACTTAAAAATTTTAAGCGGATGTATTACTATAATTACCACAATCACATTTACCTGCATAAACAATGTAAAAAAATGTTTTTGTTTCAACTTATCAAACGTTTGCTTGTTTATGAATTTTATTGTTAGGTCTTGCAATTTGATTAGCTCGATATTTCTTTAAAAATACCCAACTGTTCTTAAATTTAAAGTATTTAAAATGTGTAGTATGTAGACTTGTAGACTATTAAATGTTTTTTGCCCTCAAACTCAAAAATACCTGTCTAAAATATGTAATTCAAAATTTTGCAGTGAACTTGAAGGTCTAATGTCATATACATAAGTAAATTGATTAAAATAAATGTACATTAAATACTTAGCCTTGTGTATTCTGCAGGGAACGTGCTGTGGAGATTCGGTAGGGCCTTGTATATGTAACAATGAAATTCAAAGAGTTGCAAGTTATGTTACAAATGAGACTTGTGAAACCCATGGTTATCCAACGGCTGTAGTCGATGTAGGTAAACACTTGAACTAGATTCAGCAAAACATTTTACAACTTAACATTGTTTCCAAGAATAATGCATATCACACTAACTTCTGTATCTAACAAATTTATATTTTGTTATTGATAATTCTACTACAATGTGTATATTAGAAGTGATATGCCTCTTACAATTAAGACATGAAACGTGTGAAAACGATGAAGAGAAACAAAACTCAAAAACCATGTTTAATATCAATTGCTTTAATAATAGAATAAAATAAGTATAACAAAAATAAATAATATATAATAATTCACAGCAATTATATACAAACATATCTACACAGTAGTTTACAAAAATTTGATTTTTTTTTATAAATAATAATAATACAAAGTTATTTCTAGGGTTTGTTTAGCTGCAACATAAAAGTACAATACTAAATCAATAAAACAAAAAAAGTTTTAAAAACAAATTAAGGCAACATGTTGAATAACATGCAACATACATTAACCAATTTATCTAAAAAACAATTGCCGTTATTCGTAGACAACATATATCTAGGAAATGTATCTTTAAATATCCTAAAATGTTTGGGAAATCTATCTAAAACATCTAATAGATATTTATGCAATATTCCATGCTTAAATGGACTCTGTGCGATTAGATCACTACTTAACTGCATTGATAACAATTTTTTGACCTGTATTTTATCAAACACACCGACATCATGATCAAATATTATCCAATCGTCTACCATTAGTTTACTTAAAATTTCCGAACGCTTTGCAAGTTCCAAAGCACTTAAATTTTGAGTCAGATAAGCTTCTGAAACAAAAAATATTCTACCTGTTATTGTGTAACCTATTAGATATTTAACGACTTTTTGTTCTTCTGGAACCGGACAATAATCATCGCTGATTTGCAAAGTCAGTGTATCTATTATAATAATCTTGTGTCTGTCTAATATAGTTTTACAAAAGATAAATACTACTTCCGGTATCTGATCGATTTCATCAACTTTCGCCAACAAAATATTTAAGTTTTTGTATAAAACATCTACCACGGATACATAAATTGTTGGAAAAATATAATTATTAAAAATGCAATTATCTACATTTTTATGAAGCTTTACTAACACGCTAAACAACTGATCGAATTTTGAAACTTTCGGTATTTCTGTAATTTCATCTTCAACATAGTTCAACAGATACTCAAACATTTCAACACTTGGTAAACCACTTAAACTTTTAAACATTTCTGGATCAGAAATATCATTTGAATACATCCCCATATTTGTGGTAACAAAATTACATACTCTTTTCAAACCATGAATAGGATTTTCGCTTTCTACGTGTTTTATTTCTGTTTCTTCTTCTTCTTTCACTACGACAGTATCGACATATATAGGTGAATCACTATCCAATTCTTCTTGGCATTCCGGTTCAGTTTTCACTGACGTGATTATAAATGGTGGATTATCTTGACAAAAGCGACCAACTTCGTCTCCCAAGTTATTCTGAACCACATTTGTTTGATCACAACCTTCTTCATCTGGATCTTCTTTAATAGTTTTAATATAAAGTTCCTTCACATCCTCATCCTCACAGTTTGATATTTTATTTGGACATTTATATGTTTCGATTTGCTCAAACTGCATCTCCATTGTTATCAACAATAAAGCATCAGTTTTCAAATTAAAAACATAATATTGTTCTTTTTTTTTAATTTAAAACAAATCAACTAAAGCACACAAGCAATAAATGATCACTCGACCAAACACAAGAACATCTTGAAATAATGTGCTGTAACATATTTTTTTCACACTGTAACAAATAAAAGCATATATTATTTAAATGTAAGACTTCAACTGATAAAGTTGACCATAAACGTTTACAATATATTGTTTCATATAAACATTTATTACACTCAGCTCTTACTTATTTCAGCCAAAGCAATACAAAAACATCCTTAATAATAGTTTAATACAAAAATAGAACAATAAAAACCAGCAATAGTATAAGTAACAAATAACAAAACCTTAATATTTGTCGATTTTTGTGCAAATAAAATTGAAACGCTCAACTATAATTTTAATGATCTACTTTAGAGAAACCATTATATTTGCTATAATATGAACGTTAAATATCATTTAAAACCTAAAATGTTTGTATTATTATAAGCTCAGGTATCTTATTTCATCGAAGTTAGGTTATGTTTCACAACTTTATTTTTATATGATAAATGAAACTAATAAAACAATATTTTAAATTATCATTATTATTAACTATTCACCTTTTATATTTGCACTTAAAAGAAAATTCCCAAAGCTATTAATTACCAAAAATTTTAACATACAGAATGTTTACAGATCTTACAATATTGTGATTTCCTAACATCACTGAACTAAAAGCTATAGATGGACCAGTGATTGTGGGGATATTTAAATTAAATTTTATAACAGACTGGAAACAAAAAGGAATAAAATATTTGTAACGTATAAAATATATTTGCTCAGCTACATAAGTGGCTAATAAATTTAATTTACACTTCATCTAACGTTCATATCTTATACAAAATATTTCCTAATAGATTATAAAACGTATATAAAGATTTTGTTAAAAATGTCTAATAATACTAAAATTAAAACATTGAAAAAATTTAAAATGCACACAATAAAAAGTGGAATCGGTTGTATAAACTTTAAACTCTCATTCAAATTATCATGGAATGCTTTACGTCAAAACAAAAGAACTCCATTAACAAATACTAAATCAAAAATAAACAAATGCTGCATTACCAACCTAATGTATGTAAATATTAAAAATGCATTCCATACTTCCAATTAATATTAATGCTAAATACTTTTGTTAAATAAATTACATATAAACTGACTCATAATTAAAATCAATTAACCGGACATGATCATACGAACAAATTCTTCATAATTCACATTTCCTTGAGAGTCTTCTTGACCCTGAAGCAATTGCTCGACCTAAAATCAAACATTTGAATGAGCATTAATTTGTAAATAAAACACCAACAAATGTATACCTCATCATCGGTTAGTTTTTCTCCTAAAGTTGTCAATAAGTGGCGTAATTCTGCTGAACTAATATAACCATTGCCATCTTTATCAAAGTGACGAAGTCCTTCGATAAAATCATCTGCGGTATCCGCACTTCTCGACTTTGATATTTGCTAAACAAAAAAAATACCAACTTCCAATAGCTGTCTTCAATAATAAATTTAACGTTTCAAACCGTACCTGATAAATAGGCAAAAATACTTCGAAAGACACACGTTCGTCAGGTTTATGTTGGTGGGTGTATTTTTTAACATCCGACTCCGTTGGATTCTGTCCCAACGCTCTTAAGGCATCTCCGATTTGAGAAACATGGATTTTACCATCCCCTCGATAATCGAAAAGTTGAAAGGCTTCTTGAAACTCTACAAAAGCAAACAATATATTTCAGACAAACTATCTCACAGCCGAAAATGATATGACCTAAAAAAATTACCTTCCACGGACGATAACACGGGTTTAGTTGGTTCATATAAATACATTGCAGAAGGCAGTAAAAACAATTTGATTTAAAATGGTGTTGCTTGGTTGAATGCAAGAGAAAACTTACAACTGAACATCTGTCCTACCAATGCCAAATCAGACACCAATTTAACTTTCAAAATCATACCATATATAGCAAAATTCAACAGTGTGAATCATAAGGAGTTACATTAACACTGTACTTCATTCCACATTACTTTTAAGAATAATTTTAAAGCTAATTATATTGTTTAAAAGTAGCTTAGAACACAAGCAATTAAAAGAAAACTTACAGGTCATCAAAAAATGTTTAAGATATTTTAGAAAATACCTTTGTGATGAGTAAAATAATTAAAACTTAATTAACGATCAACAAAGATAGGTGTATGATTAGAATGTGAGGCGGGGCAACATAGCCTAGATTTTTCATTTATATGGACTTACCAGCCATCTGGTCTTCTGTGTAATTTGCCTGAAACAAATAATGCAAGTCTTAATTCTGTGCACTGTTATTTTATTTAATAGTACTTAATATAATCACTCATTTTTGTTACTTACCATTGTTAATGTGTTCGTCGCCAACTGTCACTAGGAAATAACGGCACGTTGAATCTACAGTGACGTCAACCGGGTACTTAAAAATTGGGCGGGTGTTTTGAACTACCTCGATTTGGATATGATACAAACTGCGACAAAAATTCTGATTATACAAAATGAAAAGGCAAACTTTCGGAAAAACTAATTTGTATTATTTCACCAAACCTACATTCGTCAATCTTTTGCCGTTGATCTCAAAAAATATTTTATTATTTAAAAAAAAAGGGACGATGCATGAAGTTTTTTATCAGTACCTGTTTGTTTTTTATTCTTTCAATCAATATACTGTATGCATCAAAACATATCAGCTTAGCAAAAAGGCTTGGTAGGTAAAAGCAGGGCCGACTTTGAATTTATTGGCGCTTCGATAAAGTAGGGTAGACAAATGTTAGGGGCGCATTTATTTTATAGCAAAATTAGGTAAAGCTAATGGGCACACAAGAAATAAAGTCCCTTCATGCCAGTCACAAAAATCCTCTTCCAATCATAAATTTTATTTTGTACGCTTGTGTAGTCTAATAAGTTTTTAATTTTTGTCAAGGAGCTCAGGTTTAAGCTACTCCACTGCCAAATCTTTCACATTCTGGGGGTATGATAATCCAGTGATATAGGCAGGCAGGGGGTTAGTCGGTTAGTGGAGTCAGAACCCCCCCATAGGTTCGCAATAAGTCCTTATAGAACCAGAGAACTGTAAATTTTGTGCTAAAAAAGGTATTCGGCTCTTTTTACTGTTCATTAACTCCCCCATGATTAAACCATCAAACATCCTGTTGCTAAAAACTTAAAAAGAGAGTGGTGACCTGAAAAAATTTGTCCTCGGCTCTTTTTACGTTTATTAACCCCCCCCTGGAAACATCTTGCCTACGCCACTGTGATAATCCATTTATTGAAATAATAAATAAAGTTTTTAACGGTAGGTACCTATTTAATGATTATAATTATAAAATACCGCTTCTTTTCAGAACCTAAAAAACATAAATATTGTAATAAGGAGCTTGTTTATTTTGAATTGAAACTTATTAGGAAAATTCAATTTTTAAAAAATACTCAACATTTTTTTATATACTGTAAAATATATAACACTGAAATAGGAATTAGAATTGAGGGTTTATTAATGAAAAGATACTGATGATACTTATAACCGTGTCTACAAACTTAATATAAACTGCAACATATACAAAGTCAACTATGAATAGGGAGAGAGGGTGTGTTAAAACATTTAATAATTAAAAAAGTAAGATCTACAATCTACATACATTAATTTTTTCATTGCTTATTAAACTTTTCATTTGTGTATCAGCCCCCTTCAAAAATCTAAAAGTTACATAGTACTATAGCATCACTTTTTATTTCTAAACATAGTGCTTTAAAAAATCTACATGTACCAGCTTTTAAAACGAAATCCCTAAATAATTTATACATATCAGATTAGAAACTAAGACGCGAATATTTAATGCAGTGCCAATTCTTAACTATAGTTCAGAAACTTGGGCACTAAAAAGAAATCAAAAACAAAGAATATAGACGCAGGAGATGATATTTTTGAGAAGAACAGAAGGATGTAGAGTAGACTAAATGATTAGATAAGGAACGATCAAATCAGAAAAAGCCTAGAAGTGAAAGACATAAAGAAAAATGTAGACAAACCAATTAAGATGTCTGCAACATCTACTACGAATACCAGAAAGCAGGTACGCAAAAATGGGATGGAAAACGAGGTTTAAGAGAAAAAAAGAGTAGAGGAAGACCAAACACAAAATGGGAAAACGAACGACATGGACTAGAAGAAAAAAAAGTCAGCTGGAGACATGTGACACAGTTAGACAAACCCCGACTAAGTACAATAGGACTCGATTAAGAAGAAAAAGAAAATTTTCGTTTTTAATTGTTATTTATAATACAGACACAATTATAAAATATGTAGTTAAAGGTTATAGTTCATAGGTCATTGGAGTATAAGGTGTAAATTACAGTGTACAATCATATTACATAACTGATATTCAATTACAATTACAATACAGTTGTAACTGTTATTTATAAGAGCACCTGTGAAGCAGAGTAATTGTTTTTATAATTAAATTTCACGAGCGTGACCGTTCATGATCAGTTTATTTATAAATTTTAAATAGGTAATTGTGCAACCATTTCAATAGATTTACATTATAATTATTGTAACATTTCTTTTAGAATATACATTCACAACACACACGTAAGTTATGTATGTTGCCTACCAATACCTTAAGACGGCCACAAAAAATACTTTAGAAGTATGGGAAAAACGTAAAAACAAAGGTGACGATTTTTCATTGGGTTTAGTCCTGTTTTAAGAATCATGATCCATGACCCAACAAAAATCAAAAAAGAAAAGTCTATTAAATACGAGCTAAAGAAAAACTTAAAAGGAAAAATCAAGGAAAACCTGGAAAGAGCAAACAAAATATACTACCAGGAGCAAAGGAATCGTTGTGGTATGGTTGTGGGGTTGTCTAAAACTAGAAAGAGATGAAGGTAACAGAAGCCACACTCATAAGAAGAAACAAGTCTCACCTTACGGTAGAGTCGTAAGATTAAATTAAGATTATGTTATGACTAGTTTAAATATTAAAGGTTTTTTTTTATTTGCGAATAAAATAATAATACACCATAATTCTAGACAGACTAATACTTATAAGGTGTCACAGTAAATATTCCTTAACTGTTTTACTTCTTTTTTTTGAGCTTTTAACCAAGCGCGTTGCATGTAGACTTCTTTCAAAGTAAACTGAGTTTACTTTGAAAGAACTCTACTATGTGGCGTCTAAGAATCCAAATTACCATGCGTTTGAAAAAAAGCGCAACTTTTACCAGAGATGTAAAAGCGATGTGGAGTGACTACTTTGTCAAAATTATTCGGGGTAGTCAAATCCACCATATGTGCTCTTCAAAAGAATGAAGCAAAAATTACCTTACCAGTTGCTATAACACTTTTTGGGCCAGGAAAATGAAAATCTCTGAGAACTTCAGAATTTACCAGGATGGAAGAGACATTCAACAAATGGTGTGTGCGATAAAAAAAAAAATAAAAAACGAACCGCTCCAATAGGTGGTGTTATTCTGAAAGAAGAAGCAAAATATTTTTACGAGAAGATTCGAGAAAGTTGACACATTTTCCGCTAGCTCAGAATAATTTTAAAAAAATTAAGAATCTTTATTTTACGTGTTTTGACTATTACTGGAGAAAAATTATCTTCACAACCAGAGCTAGTTGCTCCCTTTCTACAGAAACTTGCAAATAAAATGAGGAGTCAAATTTAACCTATGATCAGGATCAGATGTACAATGCTGACAAAACAGACTTGTACTGGAAGCTATTACCAGGAAAAACTTACTTTTCAAGTGAAGAAAAATCAGCGCCTGTAGGAACAACTAAAGAGAGAATAACCTCTCTAGCATGTATTAAAGTTATATAATTTAATATTCAGTTGTTTTTAATGCGTTGATCCTGGTGAGGGCTAGTGTATATTAATCCACAGCGTTAAATCAGTTCTAAGAACGAAAACTCTTCGAAGATGTCCTTAATGTTTACGGTACAGAGACTGCACTGTATATGCTGCATCATTTAAGTTTCTTTCCCCAGGAGTTTCTTGTTTAGAAGTAGTAAATATTAGCCATATTAAAATAGCCGCTCAAGGAAGTATAAAAGAACAGAACAGTTACATTATTATTAAAAGTGTTTTGCAAAAAATAGTTCAATTATGTATAACAAATTATGAAATTTTAAGTCTTCAAATAATATATTTTAAAGTACCTATATATAAATCCAGGGCCGATGAGCGGGGTCAGGGGGGACTCCGAGCCCCGGACCTGGAAGTAATTTAAGGGTCCAGGAGTCCACATATTTATTTAATTATGGTGTATTAAATGTTCACAATTCACAATTGGTTTTTTTTTAAAATAAATTTTGAAACAATTTATTTACTTGAGGGACATACACGCCTCGGTATAAATCTAGTAATATTCTTTAAAAAAGATACCTTTAAACCGTCTAAATGTTTTGTGATAAACAAAACACCACAGCTCTATTCTGAAAAAAAAAGTTCTTCCTAAGCATCCTGCATAGTTAATAGAATAAGGAAAATTAACATTATTATTTTACATATTAACGGAAGCAACCAAACTATTCAATTTAATTTAATTCACATACAAAGTTTCACAGTATCTTTAAATCACGATAAACAATGTTACGTGTCCGATATGTTATAAATCGAAGGGCAGCGTGTGGTTGTATATATATTAACAAAAATCATAATTTGAATATACCTTACGATAGCTAGATCCATATCTTAATTAAAATCAGGTGATGTCGTTCTAACGCACGAAAATTATCTAATAAAAACGTGCTAATTTAACTTAATTTGGCAATAACAAACAATTTTCATGGTTGACAAGAACATTCTCGATCTACCTTCCGGGCACAGGTAGTAGGTAGTTCGTCGGCAATACATATTCGTATTGTAATCCTTCGAAAAGTGTATCAATAATTAGTTATAATAAATTCATTATGTAAATTATATTATGCATACCGTTATAATATTGAGACTAACTTTATAGACATACAAAGCGGAAGTAGGTACACGCGCTTCTACGTCTTAGCTTTGAAAAAAATTGCCTGTTTACGTTTTACGTATCAAATAAATCACTTGCCAACTGAATTAATAAACTTGATCAGAAAAAAAGATTACGGAACATGAAAACTATTTCGCGTATATTCACAATTATTTATTATCTACGAAATTTTTCAAATTAATAATTGACTACCACTCTTATCAATATTGAATAGGTACTGCTTCTTTATGGGCTAATTTGATTACTATACACTTAGTGAGTGTTTCATTCATATCTGGTTTATTATACAGAATTGAACATTTGTTTGAGATCATGAAATACAAGCTAAAATTATTTTTAGCTATACCGAGTGTTTTGTTTAGGCGCACCCATATATAGCTTTTTTAGTTTAAACACAACACCCCGTATATTTTTCACTATTTAGATTCCAAATTAAATTATCTTTCAAAAATGTAAACAATTGTTGTGCCCAACATTAACTGTTTTGAGTTATTAACGTTTTTTTGAAAATATTGGCGAAAACAGATCTTTAACCAAATATTCAAATTGAAAGTTTTAATAAAGCCAGTGTTAAATATTTTGGATTTGTTAACAATACTCTTATAGTGTCTTCTGATTAGTAAGACTTTTTAAATGTACACAA
This sequence comes from Elmis aenea, assembly GCA_947652605.1. Classification (NCBI taxonomy): domain Eukaryota; kingdom Metazoa; phylum Arthropoda; class Insecta; order Coleoptera; family Elmidae; genus Elmis; species Elmis aenea. The sequence continues at coordinate 10,638,515 of OX393578.1, read as the reverse complement.
GGTGTTTATTTTGTTCCATCCATTTAGCTAAACTTTAAACACGAATAAGTCATTTGTTTTAGAACATCCTGTATTTTTTTATATTTTCGTGTAAGATGATTTAAAAAACAATGATCTAAAATTAATTATTACTGTTTTAGTGATAATTTGTATGTAATCAATAATCATGCATTATTTGATAGAATTAAAATATGTAGTAGGCTTTAACAAAATTTTTAATATTCAGAGTAATACTTTTAATTTAGTTTTTCCTTAAAGATTGTATAATTTTATCGTTTGCTTGATTATAACTAAACAACCAAGTCATACTATTTTTTTAAATCAACCTATTAACTAATGAAAATGTACAGCCTACGATTAAATTGAAATTAAAATTATTTATGTATGACTAATTAAAGTTTCCCTGTTTTTTAATATATGATGTTTAGCAGTTATCAAACACGATAGGTTATTTTTCTGGTTTAAACAAGCTTTATTTAGGTAAATTTATTTCTCTATTATTCCTGCACGTTTCGTTGGTACAATTTTCCAACTTTTTCAGGGTTACAATTATTATTTTACAACAAATTTTTAATAAAGAGCTAAAAATTTATTTTAATAATAAACATTTGACTACTTACTGTAAAGTGATTTCATTTTGAAGCAGTAAATTTTGTTAAACAACGATGATTATCAAAGGACGTAAAAACATTAAAATTGGTACAACTACGTTTTATTTAAATAATTCTTTTTATAAAATCATATACTTTGGTTCTAATGCAATTACTATGTGAACCTAAAACTGTTTTTAATATGTTTACAATTAACATTCAAAATACGATAGACATTTAAATTTTTTTTATATGATACAATACTGGACAACACAATCACATTAAAAGTTTTCTTAGTACAATTTATGACAATACATTCGGTTTCAGTAGCAGTCAGTTTTTCTGATAAGTTTTGTAAAATTTTGTATTATTGTACCTACTAACGGATTGTGTTTATATAATATTGATTTTCTTTTTTAAAAAGTATTTTTTTGTGATGTATGAAGGATAATTAGTTTGTAATAAATATTGTTTAACCTTATATAAATGTTGATTATGAAACCTTTCATGTAACAGTAGAATTATTCTTCTTTGTAACTTTTTTATTATTTTATTTTTGTATTATTATTTTTTGGTGAATGGGATCGTATGAATGAAAATTTAGTAAATAATTAGATTTACTGTTCTTTCTGTACCAATTGATGTACAGAGAACCATTATTATTATCTCTAAATAGGGTCACTTTTAAAAAATTTAAAGAATAATTTAATTCTGTGTCGCAAATAAATTCAATTTTTTGTTGATAACTGTTAAATAATTGTAAAATGTTGTTGACTTTGGATTTTGGAACACTTAAAATAAATCGTCTACATATTTTTTAATAATTGGATTGTTATTAGATATTTTTCCATTATAGTTTCTAATCAATCATTTAATATTATTTCAGCAATTATCTGGTATATTGGTAAGCCCATTGGAAGTCCAAATGTTTGTTTGTATGTAGTATTATTTATAGTAAAAAAACATGAATTAAAAATCAATAAATGTAAAAATCGTTGTAGTGCATAAACACTTTTCTGCTATTAAAAATGCAATTTTTTTTTCATGAACTCAAACTAAAATGTAAAACAAACTGATCCACGCTATAAACACTTATAGTACAAATCAGTAACCTTTCAAAGCCTGTAGAATTCATAACTCTTTGTTATAATATATGTATCAGATATCAATAACTGTTTAATTATACAAATTAACTTCTTTTTTGTTATAGCATAATAATAAAACTACGCTACGAGGACAGTATGCACAACAATAAGAATGTTTTAATAATATGCATACTACACCCAATATTGGCCAATCTAAACAATAGGTTAAATTGAATAAGCTCTATAAAGTTTTATACCAGAAAAAAATATTTTTGAATAGCGTGTGTAACTTATTACATCTTGACGCCACATTGTTCGCACACACACACTCACACCCAAGCAATCACCCGTGTAAAGGTATTATTTAACACGTGGTTTATTGCTACCGGACATTTTAACTTAACCTTTGCATATACGAGATTGTTAATTAAAGGCGCAACTCACCACTTCTCACGTGCAATTGAACTGTACATACTCGTAATAGTATTTCTGCATGATAATGCCAAAGCTACAATTTATTTTCAATGCGTGATGTAATTATTATGCACAATAGATTATTAAAATTTGCAATGATAGGTTATCGCATCAGCTTCTGTTTTATGGTAATTTTGAGTTGCTAGCAAGAGTTGCTAAAACGAACAAGCACACATTGTAACCAATATGGACTTAAAATGAATCCAAAAATTAGTGATCATTTCTACAACTCAAAACATCAGAGCAAATTTAACAATAGACAGTACACAAACAGAAAGAGTAAAGCACCACAAATGCCTTATTCTTCTTCTTATCGGTTTCTCTTGTACCTTTTTGGTGTCAAGGTATGCCTTTTCTATTACTGTGTTGTTTTTCCACTCCTATCTATCGTTAGCTAATTGTGGCACATCTCTCCAGCTGTCTTCTTTTTCTTCTAGTCTCTGCCTCACTTCTTTTTTCCCATTTTATTCTTCGTCTTCCTCTATTTCTTTTTCACTCCATCTTCATTTTCCATCCTATTTTCGCGTATCTACTTTCTGGCATACTTAATTGATTCGTCTCCATCTTTTTCTTAATATCTGTTACCTCTAGGTTTATCGATTTTTTTTATTACTGATCTTATCGATCAGTCTACACCCCTCTATTCTCATCATTCGAGGGAAAATCTTCTTTCTTACGCCCCTCTACCGTTAGGCTTGAAGAAAATAAAAAGCAAAATAAGTGTTTGTGACAGAAGAATGTACTGGTCGAGGGACTTGGAAGAATGCTTTGGATGTAGCTTTCTTGATCTCGTTAGAGCTCCTGGTAATAAAATAAGACTAGCCAACCTCTGATGAAAGATGGTTTTAGAAAAATAAAACAATTGCTACTATAAGATCATTAAAATTTTATACAAAACTACTCTTTTCCGAATACAAACATTTTATACGAATGTTTGAATTATTATGGTTATTTAATAATACAAATAAACTGAATTATTTTATGAAGATTACCTCTAGCGAAAAGACGAAAGTCTTGGAACTGGTTTTGCATTTCTATAAGGCTTTTTGATAAAATATAAGAAAAGTGATTACTAATTAAACTTCTTCTATTACAAGCTTCAGGTTCCAAAAAGTATTATAAACATGCGCTTTTTGAACAGCCAAAATGAAAAATGTTCAAGAAAATAGTTTCTCGAAACATTTTAAACTAAGTCTACTATACAGGGTGTACCAGTTATCGTGAACAGCATGGGGATTTCGTAAAATGTAAGGCATACAGACATGCTTAAATGAGTCAAAATAATCTATGATTTAAGAGCAACTACTCTTTGACAAAAATCTTGAAAATAATATTGATAGTGTTTGCGCTATTCATAAAAACACAAAAATAACGTTTTCGATTTTTGCTTATTACTTGCTTATTTAAAATCATACTCAAAATATTTTTCAACACTATCAAAACACTTTTTTAGGTAGATTTGAAATTTGTTAATAAATTTTACCTGTCATCATTTGTTTTTGTTTTTAACATCAACTTTCTTATATTAAATACGGTTTGTAGTTGCCTGTGAAGCCATCAAAAAGAGATTTTTTTCTCGTTTCATTGGTGTATGGGTTTATCTTTAAAAATAAATAAGTTAATACAACATTATTGTATTTATTAAGTTTAATCAAAGTGACAGTTTAAAAGCAAAACTAATAATGACATAAATAAACTGTACTTAATTAAACACCAAAAAAACTAAATAATTTAAGATATTTTTTACATTTCATAATAATTTATGATTTTTTAATTCCTCTTCTTGATCGGTTCGTCTTGTCTTTCTGTGTCGAGTTATGCTTTTCTATATCTGTGTTTCTTCACTCCTGCCTATCATTAGCTAATTGTGGCACATCTCTCCAGCAGACTCCTTTTTCTCCTAGTCTCTGACTCACTTCTTTTTCTCATTTTATTCTTGGTCTTCCTCTATTTCTTTTTCCCTCTATCTGCATTTTCCATCCTATTTTCGCGTATCTACTTTCTGGCATGCATAGTAGATGTCCAAACCATCTTAATTGATTTGTCTCCAACTTTTTCTTGATATCTGTTACTCCTAGGTTATTTCTAATTTTTTCGTTACTGATTTTATCGATCAGTCTACATCTCTCTTTTCTTCTCAGAAATCTCATTTCCTGTACCTGTATTCTTTGTTTTTGTTTTTGAGTTAGTGTCCAAGTTTTTGAACTGTTCGTGAGAATAGATACGTACACTTTAATGAGATACCCTTAAAGGAATATTTAACATCGATAAGAAATTAGTAAATAGGATTTGAGATTAAAAATAACATTTACTCATTAAATACGTGTGTAATGCAACATATCCGTTAGGAAGACAGGCGATTTCAACATTGTATAATCCAACATATATAAAATATGTAACTCTATTATTATACTAAATCAAATGTGTAATATGGATATAAAATTATTTCACATAGTTATTTCCATCTTGATAAAATAACAATGTAGGTTTACAAGTTACATATTTAGGTCGCTACACAAGGAAACATGCCGGGTCGGATGTTATAAATTTATTGAACACATAAATGACAAGCTTGCACAAAATGTGCAACTCGCAAAAATTTCTGAAATTTGTATTATCCTTTTAATTGGATCGGAAATAAGCTGTACAAAAATGTTGTAACAGAGTACTTAGATGCAGATATTTATTATTAATTAAATTTTGGTTTAAATTATTGCACAAGGCACTAATGATTTCTAGGTAATGTTGTAGACTTTTTACGCCCTGTAAAAGAAATCATTCATTTGTTTCAATATTATTTAAATTCTTAGATAAATTACTAACTTGTTTTTTTTTTTAAGGAAAATATACTTGATTGGCTATGACCTCATAAAAAGCTTCTTTTTTTTTAATAGTACATATAAGGTTTAATGTATTTATTTTAATATTTAGACTCAAAACAAATAAAATTTATCAAACAGTCGCTATGAAACTATAGAGTGCCGTGAATTTAAACAATATTGGAACAAATGAAAGTTTTCATCTACAATTTTTCCCCAAAAATATTTTTGTACCATCAAGTGTAACCGAGTTGTATCCCATTTTGATTTTTGTTCATTATCTAGCATGCCATGGAACTTATTTAAAAAATTAAAGCATCACTGAATAGGTTTCAGAAAGCGGAACAATTATTCTCCAAATTAAACTTCTTGTAGCTCTACCGTTTACGAGATCTCGATAGTGGCCATTCTAGTGGACCACCCTGTATACCTTAACTATTTTTTAAATTATTTTTATTCTATAACAAGAATATTTATTTTGTAATCGAATCATTTTTTGTTCTTATAAACTTCTCTTATTACCCTTTTCAAGCATAAAATAGATATAAACAATAATTATCGATTAAAAAAATGCACCCAACATTATTTCTTGGTGTAACCTCAAAAGGAAAAGTCAATAAAATATTAATGTCATTGCAAATACAGTTTGTGTGGGTAATTAAACCGCATACATTAAGGAACTACAAGTGTATTGGCAAAGGTATCATTTCTTAAGAGAAACACATTCAGCTTTGCAATTTAGAGGGTTCAAGGTGTCAACCTTTAAATATGCAGACGCTTTTTAACTAACTCACAAAGAACCTGAAATGCGTCCAACTCTGTTATTTTAACAAAGGAACCTGATATTGTTATCATGAAGATAGGAAATTTTTGTCATCACGGCTAACGTGTTAGTAACGGCAACTCCTTTAAACGAGTTTTTTTTATCAACTTCTGAAAAAATACAGATAAAGATTAATGTTTATGGATCGAACAAACAAAATTTCCATTGGACACAACACGAACTAAGTGCAAATACACATAATTAATGTGCTATAATTTAGTATTTGCATCCCTTAGATAACGACGGTCAACCTGAATTGGTTGAGAATTAAAAGATTAATACAAATCAAAATCCGCACCTACTGAACAGCTAATTGATAAACTTTCAAGATGCAATGTAAATCATTGAATTATTTCTGTATTTGGAAATTTTATTCTTTCTGTAATGTCTTAATTAAGTATCAAGTGATTTACGATGCTTTCAAAAAACTGTGTTTAAAAGGAACTAGACCAAAACACAATACTATAAAAAGTTTTGCAAATAAAAGCGAAATTTAAGCTTGAACTGCGTTCGATACAGTTTTGAAATAATTATGACGCTTAGTTTAATTACGGAAAATTATATTAAATTGAGTAATTGAGTGACATTAAAATTTAAAAATATATGTACAAAATATTATCGAAAAAATTAGTAATTAGAGAGATTGGCGGACATTTAGTGACATTAATCCAGAGTCAATCAATTTATGTGACAGATATCTGTAAACTGCTCGTTAAAAACTATTTTTCCCTACTATGTATGGCTATATGTAGCCAATAAATTATCAAATATTTATTACCATAATATTAATATATGACCCTAAAGGTGGAAATCAATTTACATAAGAAAAATTTATATGATGCTAAATTAAAAACTGAATAGGTCGTAACTTAAAAAAAGACATTTATTGAGATTGCCTAAGGTTATGGTGCCATAGTTGCCATTTAAATGACATGCGTTTGTAATTTATGTTACATTCCGTATTGCAATTTTATATTTTTAATATTTATAACCATTAATTTTGATACACTTCTTTATACTGCATAAAATTGTAATAAAAAATGAAGAAATACACACTTTTCATTGCAAAAAAAAAACAATATGATGTAAAATATAATTCTTATTAGCTTATTATATGGCAATTCGTAATTTTATAGCATATTTAAAGTTACTAAATAGCACAATGACTCAATTATTTGGAATGTATTAGTGTACGTTAAATTGCTTAAACAAATTCTTGTTGGATAAGTTTTAAGTAAAGAATTATGCAACTGTCATCATAATTGTAAAATTTAAAAAAAAATTCAAGGGTATACGATAAAAAAGTAATGCGTTTTTGAAAATGATGTTAATTTAATAGGGGAAGATGGCTTCAGGCTGGGTAGGTCATGTATTGACAACTTATCTATATATATAAAAATGAATGTATGTATGTACGTTTGTATTTTTTTATGCATTCCTATACCACTCATCCGATCCTGACCAAATTTGGCACAGACAATCTATAGGACCATGGAAAGAACATAGGCTATATGAGAATTCCCAAAAGTTCCAAAAATTCCCAAAAGAACCAAAATTCCCAAAAGAACCAAAATTCCCAAAAGATCCAAATATCACAAAAGTTTCAAAATTCTCAATAGATACAAAAATTCTCAATAGATACAAAAATTTCCAAAAGATCCAAAATTCTCAAAAGGTCAAAAACGTCCACCGGGCGCGAGCGCGAAGCGCGAGTAGTCTGTGATTGATAAAAAAATTCACCGAGCGAAGCCGGGTCACTACGCTAGTGCTGTATAAAACAATAAGCAGAAAAAACAATATCCCATGGATACCACCATCTAAACAACAAATTAAAAAACCTTGGTAACTTGTACCACATGAGTTTTATAAGGTTTAACAACTTGTTTTTTTTTTTTTGTTGTTTTTACAGCCTACTATAATTTTCTTTAAAAATAAACTAAAAAACCTTCGTAACTTACGTATTATTAAAAATAAATACATCGACCCTTATATATTTGGAATGAGAAAAAAATAAGGAATTTAAATAGGTCATAGCCAACTATCACTCCCTTTGAAAAAAAAGTTAAGTTTGTGTCATAACTTTTTAACGGCGAGCGTAAAAAAAATATTTTTAGTATAATCAAATTAAACATAAAAATACCTAAAAATTATCTCGATAAATATTTTCGATATTTACAACAATAACGGAGATATGACACATTATTAATATGACAAAAAAAAACACTTTTTATTCAATAACTCGAAAACCGGAATTGATAGAATATTTTTGACAACGGCTCTGAGTTGGTCTCAAAAAACTGCACATTTTTGGTAATTTAACCGTTTCTCTATCTTAAATATTAACCGAAATATTCATGCAATCCCATCGAATTTGGACCACCCTGTACTTGTAATCAACGCTTATATTAGGAGTTACTGCCATATGAACTTGAAACAAACGGTAGCGAAACCTTGAGTTTTCATGGATTAATTCAGTTAAGGATACTTTAACACGCTAGATTTTTTTATAGAACCATCGCCGGTAAAACTAAGCGGCCGGCCTTATGTAAATGCATAAATTAAATAGAGATAATAGAGCACCTGAATTTAATGCTTAACCTACATTGAGTGGTCCTTAAATCCGGTAGGAAGCAGATTTTGACATGTTCATGTCAGCAGGTATGTTCAGACCTTTTAAGTTTTATCGACGACCTTAAAAAATGACTGTTACAATACATTTTATTCTATTTTATTACTGATACAAACAACTTATTTAGGTTCCACTATTCTCCTTCAATCTTTTTTATTACAAAAGTTATTGTGTATAACTCATAGATTAAGGAAATTTATATCGAAATTTAGATTTTATAGCGAAATAAAATCAAAATTGAAATGGCCGCTAATAAAGTCATTCGGTGAAAATAGAACTGGTTTGGGTGCTCCTTCATTAGCATACTGTCACTTACTTAAAAGGATTATAAAATTACAATTTTGAAATGAATCACAAAATATTTAAAATTTAGATGTGTTGCTTTCATATTAAATACTAATTTAAAAAGCAAATCTTTAATGTTAACAGGTGTATTATATCATTGTCTGCATTCTGAGCAAAATCATATACAGAATGTCTCAAAGAACATTACCATCTCGTTTGTTTTAAAACATAACCCCATCAAACTGTAGATATTATCAAATGGTCAAAAAATATATGAAACATATAATTAGAAACAACAGTACTTGTATGGTACACTACATAGTGTACATGACTATATATTCACAATACAGCAAATCATAGAAATAACTCTATGGAAGGGAGAAAATGTGTGTTTAGGATTTATAGACCTGGAGAAGGCATTCGACATGGTGAACAGAGAGAAAATATGAAACGCCTTAAAGAATTAAGGAGTAAATGCTGATATATTGGAGACAGTCAAAAGTCTATATAAGACAACAAATAATAAAATTCGAACATGTAACCAAACCTCAGGACATTTCGTTAATAAACATGTAGTACGGCAAGGACCAAGGAGGAGTATTAAGCTAGCTACTGTTTATAAGTTTCATTTATAAAGTTATAAAACAAAGCTGGTATCAAACGACAAAGTATACAATAGGATTTCACAATCTACAACAAGTCAAAGTACAAGCTTGTGTATTCGCAGATGATGTTGTGCTGGTAACCAAGAACGAAAAAGAACTTGAAAAGAATATTAATGTGTGGGCTGGTATAATGAAAAATTACAATTTAATAGTCACTAAGGAGAAAACTATGGTAATGGCTCTCCAATAAAGAAAAGAACCTCAACCAGACTTGGAGAAGAAATGTTAAAGCAAGTAGATAAATTTAAGTATCTTGGAATAATTATACATAGTAAAGGAACACAAGAAAAAGAAATAGGAAATATAATATAAACAGCAACGAAAACATACAATGCGATATATAAAATTTTTCTGAATAAAATGGAGAATCAAGAGAAACAAAAATAACAGTATACAATTCAATTTACATGCCAATATTAACATATGGGGCTGAGAATTGGGTATTGAAGAAAGGACAAGAGAATAAATTACAGGATGCAGAAATGCGGTACTTAAGGAACGTGGTAGGGGTAAGAAGAGTAGATAAAATAAGAAACGAACACATAAGAGAAAAACTAAAAAAGAAGTCACTGGAAAGTTAAATAGAGAAAAAGAAATTAAAGTGGACAGGCCATTTAATACAAATGGACAACACAAGACAAATTAAGAAAATATGAGAAGTCAGAAAAATAGATAAAAACAGAAGGGAACGAACGACCTAGAACAACCTGGAACAACAGCGTAGTGGAGATACTAAAACGTAGAGAAAAATCATGAGAGGAAGCAAGGGTGCTGGCCAGGAACCGAAAGGGGTGGCGTAGCTTTGTTGAGGGAAAGTAATGTGAAGGAACAAACCTCGACACCTTCCGGTAAAAGAGGACAGCGATGATGACGACTTGTATGGTCTAAGATTGTGTTAATTTTTTTACCTACCCGTCATATTATTATATTTCATAGAAAATTTTAAAAATAAATTAAATATCTATACGATGTCAATAGTCTATGAAAACATTATGTATTTTTGTGGCTAAATTTTGTTGATTTCAAAGCTTATTAATTTAATTGCTTATGATGAACTTTAAACTTCATAGGTACTAACTTTTACTACTCATACATACGTGTTTTCATCGTTTCCTATCTTGAGATAATTATCTTGTTTTACTTACTTGCCATTTAACTTCCTTCTTGTATGTTCTTTCCAGATTTCTTTTGGTCTTCTTCTGTTTCTTTTCGTTGCTATCCTAGCTTCCATATTCCTCGAACCAATTTAGCCTTTTCCACTTCTTGTAGATAACCCCACCAGCTTAGCTCAAAAAATTCTAGTACTAACTCAGTTTCTAGATCTTCCCGCACTTATAAATTTCATATTTTATCTTCTCTCTTTATTCCTTTCACTGCTCTTGCATATTGCATTTGTATCGCTTAGGTATATTTACTTGTCGTCGGTCTTGTAATTATCCACATCTCTCTGTATAAGTTAATATTAGCCTATACACTGTTTTAAATATTGTCATTTCGTCTTCATCCATATTTTTTATTAATACATGTCTGCTTCATCGCGTGATTTGTTTGTACCGTTTTCTCGTTCCTCTTATTTTTATGTTGTTTTGACCTCTGCTGTAGCAATATAGCACATAAATATAACGTACCATCATGATAACTCAGAACGTACAATATTTATCTTCGCTCCTGCTTCATACCGCACCCTTTTATTATTTATAACACCCAAAACAGATTTCATAATGAAATGTAATTGCAAATATGTGGCAAACTAATTTAAAACGTGATCTAATTCAACATTTACGAAAATGTGCCCTTTATTATTTTTATACGACTTTTTTTAATTTATCATTTACCACACACATTACAACACTGTGGTTGTATGTAATATACAAAAAATAATACTATTCTTCAATTACCTTCGGTGAAACAATTATATCTTTTAGTTGATGAATAGACAAACATTTTGATATAATGAAAAAGTTTTGATCGCAATTTTTATTTCCATCAACCTCAAAAATACAAACAATAAAAAGTACCAGTAAAGTTTGTATATGTCGTAAGTATAATGTGAAATCCGGAATTTTATAAAATGCCTAGGCCTCATACATTTATTTTCGCACAAAAAAAAAGCTGTAACCAACCTTTAACCTGACCCTCATTCATTTGGTGAATAATAGAGGGTCAGGTTAAAGGTTGTTTGAGTTTTTTTTAAAATGTGATATTCACTTGTATCGTTAGTTTATAGCCTATTTATGATATACTTCATAATTTCCTATCTGTCCACCATGATATTAATTTTCGTATTAGCATTTTCAACAAAGCAGAAACATTCTCCAGTGTAAGCAAAACTTGACTCTTTTTTATTTATGTAGAGAAAGTAGTCGACAAATTATAGAAATAGGGCACTTTTTCATGATTATGGTTGTCTTAGAAAAATTGACTTTGAGTTGTGATATGAACAATACAGCTTTGAGAAAAGTTTTTAAAAAAATTACCACCTACAGAAGACCAACAGAGATATCAAGTAAATACTTCGCTACAAAACAGTAATGAACATTACAAATTTCTTAAATACACATGGCATATCGTGAACTTTCAAGTTGAATACTAAGAATCCTTATACCATTTCCACAACCTACTTATGTCAGCGTGCTTTCGCAAATATAAAAACCATGTAACTAAACGTAGCTAGTAGCTACGTAGGAGTAGATACAAGGTTTTCATTATCTTCCACTGAAGCACGCATACCAGGCATTTTCTCCTTGAATGAACATCTCTCTCATTAGTTATATTGTTGTATTACGTTTATTTAAACAATTATGCAATGCTTGTATTTTATTTTATTATTAAAAGATATTGACCTATTGTCCCGGGAATTTCCCGAGACGTAAGTCCCGGGAATTCCCGTGACTTTCTTAGTCTCGAGTCCCGGGACATTTAGTTCGAGACTCGAGACGAGACTAAATGTTACAGAACACTGAAATTCATTTTTTATACTTCTTATTTTTAAATAAATTTTACTACCACGAGTTTAGCAAAAATATTTTGTTTCATAATTTTTTATGTTTATAGTTTATACTAACAATCAGTATTTACTTAACTTTATTTAAATTTTTTGCCTGCCATATTAATTTAATTATTTATGTTTATTTCTTGTCTGCTTTAAAGCTAAAGGATAATTGTTAAGTTTATTAGTAAAAATAAATTTTACTTATGCGTGTCATGTTTTAAAGTTTAATGAAAATTGTTAAATATATTTAAAATAGGCACATACTTGGAAATATATACTTTATTTACTGTAGAATGTAGACTTAATTAAAAATAATAATACTACTCCTACTACTATAGGTACTTTATTTATAAAATAAATGCTTCAAAAACAAAATCTGTGAATTTGGTTTAATTTAAAAAATTTTAAATATGTAGCGGGTACTTTCAGAAACAATGTCACTGTCAAGAAAACTTATTTTTTACAGTGAAAATAACCTATGAATTTTGAGTACATGAACATATCATCATTTTTCTTGCACCTTATAAAATCTTCCGTCATTTTTGACGGGTTAAACCACTATTTTTTAGTATGTAAATAAAATTCGCAAAAGTCTCGAAGTCCCGGGAATTCCCGGGACTTTGATAAAAAAAGTCTCGAGTCCCGGGACTTTAAAAATTGTCGAGACTCAGAATCCCTAACCCATACTTACTGATTGTTTTGATTGACGTGTTTGATTGTATGCAGTGCTGTTGTACGCAATTATACGTTATAAAACTATTTGATATTTAAGACGTTGAATTGAAACTAAGAAAGCTTTTTGCGGAAATGAGGGGAAAAATTAGAATTGTCCCCACACTCTTTTTTTTTTTTTGATAATAAAATGAAGTATTTTTAAAATACATCAACATTTCGAATACATTTTCATATAATGATATGCAGCTTTTTAAATTATTTTCGTCATTTTATTTTCCGTATTCGATGTAACCTTTATTAGGGTTATTTCCAAAAAAAAAGAGATCCTCAAGATCTTACTGGTCTTTGCTATACTATGTATATTATAAGATTTTTGTTTTATATTTTAAAATTTTAATTGTGCAATATTGAATTAGAAAAAGTATATTTATGGAAAATCATTGTTTTTATTCATAGTTTGCAACCGAATTCTAACCAAAAATCAAATAAGACATCACTAAACTTGGGAGAATTTGTTCCAGTGATTAATTTTTACCTAGGGACCAATAAGTCCTAAATATGCCACCAACAAATTCTAAAAGTTTAAGAAAATATGGAGGAATATTAAATTTTTCATACAACTAGCATTCAAAGATCTTTAAATGTTAAGGGCTCTAACCCAATACTAAGTTTTAATTAAGGCTCTTCTTCCACAGCATTGCATGTATAAGAATATTTTATTCTTGGTAAGGAACTCAACTTTTCCTCAATTCTTTAAGATTGTATATGTTGTTCCATGGTTTCTTCTGACAATACTCACCTTTTTCTTTCACATTTTTTATTTACGTTTTATAGTTAGTTCTCTGGCTGTATTTGCACATCCCTTTGAGGATCTTTACGACTTCGTTGTCCAAGTTTCATTTTCGTGATTTCGTGCATAATTTTATTTTCTTCTTCCTAATTTTACGCCTGTCTACTTTTTTTCGTGCTTATGGATGTGGATTTCGTCTTCCTTCATCTCTTTCTATATTTTCCAACTCTCTAAACTCATCCTATGCGATCCCTCCCTTCGTGGTGACTTTGTTTATCTCCTAATTCCAGGTTTTTCTTGTTCTAAATTTCCATCATGAACAATTCTTCTTCTTTTTCTTAATCGGTTCCTCTACCTTTCTGTGTGGAGGTATGCTTTTCTATTTCTGTGTTATGTTTCTCCACTCCTGCCTATCTTTAGCTATTGTGGCACATCTCTCCAGCTGACTCCTTTTTCTTCTAGTCTCTTCCTCACTTCTTTTTCCCATTTTATTCTTGGTCTTCCTCTATTTCTTTTTCCCTCCATCTGCATTTTCCATCCTATTTACGCGTATCTACTTTCTGGCATGCGTAGTAGATGTCCAAGCCATCTTAACAATTCTATTTGCCTCTTTTTAACTCAACTCAAACTTTAAAATAAATAAGTTAATTCATTAAAAACGTGTATTTTATCTAGCACATCTATAAACAGCTGTAATTTTTTGAAAATGCGGAAATATAATTGAGCACACTTGTCCTGCAACGGTTTTTTGTGTAAGTAATATATCTGTGCTACATTACACTTTAATATCAGTTACAGGCACACAGCTACAAGTACTGTGGCAGTTATATTGTCACATTCTAAGTATTAATAATCGAAGTGATTGAAATATCAAGGTTAAAGGACCGTGACTTATATTTAAGTGAAGTTATTATTGCTCTTGTAGGAAGTACAAGGTGCACTGTAATAAATACGTGGCGTTAAAAGTCCGTGATACATTTGCATAACATGAATTCGATCAGAAATTAGGGTGCCTCCCTAAAATAACGAATTTCCTTTTCGGAAAGGACAAACGTGACTAACCTATTTTATTAATGATTATGGTAAAACTGACAATTTGCCACAAGGTAGAATCCAATTAAAGACTTGTCCCGCGTGACATTTGTTCGTTTTAATTAGCATTTCGCTTTACATATTGAAATCCTAAATTGCTTAGTAATTGCCGACTGCGCGACAAAGTAGTTTGTATTGAGATCTATCTAAACTACCGGAATTGTTAACGTCTGGGATGGTGCGTACATTAATAGACAAGGTATCCAAAATTTAATGCATGCAAAACATATTTTTTATGCGCATGCATAATTATTTTGTCGTTGATATATTTAGCTACCTACGTGGTTTATGGACTTACACACTAATTAGAATATTCATCTGCGTCACGGCCGTTTGAGGAAATGCAATTTTGTGTGTTTAAAATCCTGTGGTCCCTGAAACATTTTACGTTAAAATGTAATTTATATTAACTGGATTAAAACGTGCCACCTAAAAATAACAATGAACTCAAAAGGATTGCGTATAGAATGGACGAGATATTATACTTTTTTTTGTCAGTCGTAGTGTAGACCTGTTTTTACGGAAGTCGCTCACCTCGAAATACCAAATATGTACAGCATCCAAAAAAATTTGATCGTTTTTTAGATACTTTTTTTGATAAATTAACACGTTCAGTATATTTATGTTGTAGGCTTCCGCGACCAATGTCTTTTTTGTAAAGTTTGCTTTGGGGCTCGAACCGCGTTAAAAGTATTGTTGTGTCCAACGCTTCGTCTTCTTTTGTGAGGACCATCTTCAAGGTTAATTCTTTCAATAGTTTTAAGTTTTTAATGTACCTATTGTAAATGATTTAGAGTGGTGGTACATTAAAAACTTAAAACTATTAAAAGAATTAAAAGAATTAACCCTGAAGATGTCCCTTACAAAGGAGGACGAAACGTCGGGCATAACAATACTTTCAATGTGGTTCGAACCCAAAATCAACCTCTACAGAATCACATTCAGTAGTTATACAGCTACTTTATGGCAAAAGTGGGTTCTACATGGTCTAGGAATCTCGTCCCCTATGGCTGCACAAGTGTGTTCTTTTATTTGGGGAAATATGTCTGGTACACTTAAAAAAAGTCTGTTCCAATGCACTCCAAATTTGTCCTGTTTTTCATTTTCAACTGTTCATTTAAAAAATTGTAATTAATATTAACTAAGTACTTATAAGCTCCAGAAAATTACAGCGATTTAAGTTTAGTTCTTATATTTTTGTTCCTATTGTCATCGTTCCCCAACTTTATTTTGCCGCTTTTTAAATGACCCTCTTAAAGGCTTACCACTTCTCTTCCATCTCTTCTCCACTTTTTCTATTTTGCGTTTTCCAATTTTGCTTGGCAAGTTTCTTTTATCTCTGTTTGTTTTAATCAATAACTTTTATTCTTTACCCTTTGTCCTTTATCTTTTCGTCTTCGGAATGCGTATATGCCTCCTTCATTTTAATTATTTACAAGTAATTACCCTTCCTTTACTCTTAAATCTTTTATATAATTACAGATATTTTGCGTACCAAAAAGTAGACAATAATAAATTTACCTTTTCTACATGGCTCTTCTCGTGCAGTTTTATGAATGCTGTTATTTTCAAATTTTATGTTTGCCACCACTAGTTCATGTAATATGCATAAACCAAAATACTCCTCCAATTGTTGTTTCTTACTCTTCCATTTAGATCTCCAACGAATAGGTCTCCCATTGAGTGAGATAAGATAGAATACCTAAGAACACCAATAAAATGCGAACTGGAGAAAGTAAAAGTAACTACCATGAACAGAGAGAGATCGAGTGAAGTAGGGTAAGCGAGCTGGCCAAAGACATAAAAAATATAAAGGGAGTTATCCATACATACAAACATGAAAAAAAAACAAAAGCTTCACACCTAACGATAGAGAAACGCAAGAGCAAGAAGAAGTAGAAATATAAACTACAGGTTAACCATTTGGTAAAGATGATAAAATTATTCGTAATTTTAGAGCCAACACTTCTTGGAAACTATAAAAATTTTGACAGGTATTTAAATTTTTTACACTATTTAATTAATTATGAATTGTCTTGAGTAATAACCTAATGTTTTTAATAAATTTAAGTTAAATTTATAAAGAAGCATGGTAATAAAAAATATTAAAAAGGCCTTTTTTACCACGCAGCAAACAAACATTTCCAGAATACAATTCAAATAAAAATGTAATTGATCCTCCGGCATGTAAAAACAGATCAAAGAGACCTGAAACCGATATAAAAGTTAGTGAAAGTTTGTAGACACAGAACAAGACACAATTATATCTAATCCTGGTATTCCAAACTTCCAACATTTCGAATTTTATTCGACCAGCTTTATACAAGGCACAAGAATGCCAGGTGACTATCTTGGCTCCTCTAAAACTTTTGCACTAAACAATTTGTTTTTAATCCTCAGAAAATTCAACCTGACCCTCGTTATGCTATGAAGTGCTTAAAAAATATTCAGTTTTTCAAGAACATTACAAAATTACTCAGTCTATAAGTTTAATTACCTTTTGCTTTAAAAAGATTTCTTGTAGACATGCTAGACCATATTTAAGATTCTTGTCCTTCTGAGGCAGAGACCGAACTGGTCTAAGATTTCTACAAAAGATTCTTCAAAAGAAAGAGAAATGATTCTTAATTAAACTTATCTAGATTAGCAAATGAATCACTTAAATAACTTAATCATTTGTATAAGTTGTTTCCGGGTTGGAACCGCGTCGAAGGTTTCTTCATAACCGACGTTTCGTCCTCCTTTGCCGGGTACATGTTCAGCAACTGATTTGTTGCTGTTTAACCAACAACCCTGAACATGTCCCCGATAAAGAAGGACGAAACGTCGGTTACGAAGAAATCTTCGACGCAGTTCCAACCCGGAAACAACATACACATTGGAGATCGGCCGCGGAAGCCTACAACATAGATTAACCTAATCATTTACTTAATCTGTATATTTGAGAAATTAACAAAAAGTATTTCAATAGATTTTTATTTTTTATCAAAAATTTTAAATTGAAAGGGATTTTGTATTCTGAAAACCGATAGAATAATATAAACAGTCATTTTAAACCACTATCTGTAACAGAAGTTATTACAAGCCTACACAAAACATCGAAACAGTTTTTTTTTAAATTGATTAAAAATATATTTTCCAAAGGTTCTGCAGGTTTAATCGTTCGTTCAATGCTGTATGGAGTTTACGGATCTGCTGGTACTTCCGCCACCGACCTAGTCCAGTCACACAAGCAATTAGATTGTGCAATATTACTTATGCATTTATTTATATCGTTCTTATTTCAACTTGTGAACTACATAAACTAATAATAGAATTTACTTTATAAAAATCACGATTATCGGAGCAGCGTATAAATCTGTTGATTGGTGCGACATTCCGAAGAAATTGGTCTGTGTATGAGGTCAAGTTTTTTCAATTACATATTTTGTACGCCAAGAGTCAAATCATTTTGGTAGCAACTGCCTTGCCTACCTGAATTCTCTTGCATTCACCCTGCAGCCTTGATGTGGCACTATCTACTTTTACACATAAAATATTATGATGCAATGGTCATTGCAATTAAATGGTGACCTTGAAGTCAAATGTTCGAATCGATTTTCAAAATTGTGATAAGGCTATACTTTTGGGTGTTCAGTAAAGCCACATTAGCTAATAATGTAAAAGTATTAAAATACATACAATTAGCATCCAGTTGTTTTTACTTGTCTTGTAACGACCGTTATTATGGATTTATTTTTGAGTTATTGAGATTACAAAAATCAAATTTGTTTTAGGTAGTCTCTAAAAAGTTTTTACAGTTTATTAAAAGATTTATTTGCAAAATTGTAGCTTTGATAACAATTGTAATGGCAATTAAAGATAGCTGAAAGTATTTATAATGTTAAGTAGATCAAAACAATGAACATGCAAAGAAATCTAACCGAATTTGAAATGCTGTAAATATTCATTTGTGTGGAATATTCCAGTTTTTAATTCATTTCCGTTCATTGACGCTTTAATATTGCCAATTAATTAACATTTCGTTGTTCAATAAATTTAACAAAATGTCTCTGGTCGGTCAAAGTAAATTATTTTTTCCTGAAATTTTTTGGGAAGTTTGAAGTCTGATGTAAAAGTAAAAGTATTGATGAATTGTTTGAGTAAGTTATAATTGTATTAAATTTTAATCTTGTTCTCATGAATCGACGATGTTTTTTTCGGATGAGAGATGCATAGATTATAAAAAAACTACATTATCAGTTTGGTGGAGGCGAATGTTAGTGCTTCCCTGTAATTTTGTCTTCGCCTGTTTTCACACACGGTCATTGAATCACGTGAATTTCGGTTATTGACAAAGGGTTAAGCACATAATCGGCTACTGCTACATTATAGATTTTGACATCTTTCTCGGCCCATCATCATCAAAAGTATTTGACTGTATAAATGACTGAAAATGCAAGAACATTTACTATATTTTTACTCTAAATCATACTGTTTGATACACAGAATTTCAAATATATCAGCATGACAATTTAAAGCTTTTTCCCAAATTAAAAATAAATAAAGTTTTGTTAAAAACAAATTTAAATAAAATTGAAAAACGAGGGAGTAATAATTTCTTGACATCCAGTACAGTAATATCACTTCACCACTACCGAAATCTATAAAAGAAGTAAATAACCTAAAATCTTATAATGTTTAGTTACTAAACTTTCAAATCCCAATTGTTGTTTTTCGTAAAAAAAAAATTAAATATTAACCAAATCTTAATCTTGACCGACAATAACAAAAAATAGAAAGGACACACACAAATAAGGAAACAGTGCGGAAGGCAAATTCGTCATAAACAAGAAAAAAGCCAAAAAATTGTAAGAAATTTCGCTCTAATAACCTTTTTTAAATCGTATCTAATTACACAAAAATATTCACAGACCTTCATCGTGATACATAATATTAACTTTTTTACTGTAGGATTACTCTCGAAAGATATTACACTGAGCAAAACATGTCGAGACTGAATTTGTTGTTCACGACGTCAATAAATCGCCCTGTGGTGGGACACGTTTCATGTCGACCAATTCTGCACGATAAGACGTGTTTTCAACAAAGTTCACATGTATTACCATCACATTTAGAAAGTAAAGAACAAGTGCACAAGGAATTTTGTCAGTAGCGAACATTACCAAAACTTGGCTTGCTACAATTTTTCGGGAAAATTTTTTAAATAATGCCTCATGGAATAGAATAGATTTCAGCAATTTCATTTAATATTTAAGATGAAGGAACGTAACACCTGAAGAATAGTAGCGTAATATTCCCACCAAAAGTATCGTTCCATTTTAGTGGTAATAGTGCCACGATACTTTAAATATAATAACACACATTTTCCAGAATCATTTACTTGGATCAACCTACGTATTTGTGAAATGGAGCACAATAAATGTTTTTATTTTACATAAAGTTTTGGCCTTTACAACGATTCATGCGTGAACGCGAATGAGCACAAACCCCATTCCTGGCAGAATATTTTAAAGAAAATTTGCATATATGTTACGTGGTTTGTAAGTTATTGGAATATAAAATATTAATTTATTTTCTTAAAGTGGGGAAAACGAAAACGAAAACGAAATAAGCAATCAACAGAGACGTGCTGGTCTGGTCGAGGTTTTGAAAATGACCAGAATAGTTTGACAAAGACTGTTATTAGGCAGATTAAGACATAATCCTAAAAAATATACAGAAAGAAGTAAAACAATTTCTTCTGATCATCAGATCGTCCCTGACAAACAATTTATTTATATAAAACAGTGTTTCCCAACTGGTATTCCATGGAACTCTGGGGTTCTGTGAAACATCAATAAAAGTTTCGTCTGAAAATTAAAAAAAAACTAATTGATATTTTATTAAAAACAAGGGCTATGGCTGTTATATAATATTTAATATTTTATCACGACTAGGTACACAACTATATTCCCATTACATTTCCACCAATATTTTTAGCTTTATTAATGGTCGGTAAAAATCTTTTGGAGTTAAGTATTGTATTAAAATTATGAAAGGTATCAGTGGCTTAATTAGTTTGGAAACTCTGCTATTTAATGGTGCATGTTTACTTACTTTATTTTTTACTCAAAAACTGATGTTTTACGAGAAAAACTAAGGAATAAAAGAAGTTTCTAAATAAATGAAGCTATAAAAAAAAATTTAATTGCAAAATTTTAACCCACCAGAAAGTTCTGATAAAAAAAAACAACAGGAATCGTACTTTTCAGTCCCCTGTGAAGGTGGAGGATGATTGAAAATGTTACTATGGGAAAGTTTCTAATAATTATAAAACATCTACCAAATATCATTCTTCTATATTTATCCAAATTTGAGAAATAAAATAAAAACCTAATTTTACCGCTCCCCTTTAGGGGAGTGTAACTCCGAAAGAAGACGTCTAAGGGAAAAAAATTATATAAAAGACCCCCCTTAATTTTCGATAAGGAATCATCTCCTATCTCAATATTTAAGAAACGCCCTGTATATATAATTAGTTCCTTTTTTAAAGTTTTATTGCCTTTCCTAGTTAAAGTTGCGTATTTAGCTGATATTTTATGTTACTTTCTTTTTTAAATGAAAGTTTATATAAAGCCGTTTTTAAAATTTAAGGTAAAATAATCAAAAAATAAGATTTGTGAGCTCATCCATTTAAAAATAATGTTGACCTAATCATTTCCAACGGAAATCGAACAGCTAAAGATAGGGGTTCACCAAAATATTCTTTTATCGAAGGGTCCCCGAGTTTCGGAACCACTGCTCTACAGCAAAAGTAAAATAAAATATTGTTTATTAAATAGGCCTGTTTCTTGCTAATTTTAAATTAATAATCGACTGAAAACAAACCTCATATTTTACGATTTCACAACCAATTAAATCGATAACTAATGATCTACCTTAAATAAAAGTATTTTACAATTTCTTAAGCAAATAAGAGTTTGCAGCATTAAATTTATAATTCCAGATGTATATTAATCAACAAGCTCTATTTCCATAATCTAAAAGGCTATGGCCTTTAAGACAAAATAAATTTAGATGACATGGTTGAATTATTTTTCCCTGATATTCATTTATTACAGCTATAGTATTTAAAATTATAATTTATTGTCACCCACGAATTTTGCAAATTTTTATGAATTCGACTGATTATATTTGACTATAAATTATAATAAATTTCATTTGCACCTTATTTTATATGATTTGCATTTGTTTATGAGATATTATTGCTTGTATTTTATTCCAGTAAGAATCTATTTAGCTGTTCCCTGTTAAATATAAATATAGAATCAATAAATAACGATATTAACTTTTTTCGCATATCGCATATCAGGGTCGTTTAAGTAATTCATTTATTGATGAAGAAAAAATTAATTAAAAATTAATAAGAGATGAGTCTTTAAAGAAGTATTGTGCAGGGTATCTCGCTTAATATTCAAGATAGAGAAGCAATATTTCTTCATTTTGTGGCTTATTTATAAAAATAGATATAGCAAGTAACATCTCATTGAAACAAGAGAAAAAAAGCACATTTAAGTATTCCACAGTCAACTTCGCCGCCCATAAGAAAAAATTAAGTTAGGGGTAATATCTCAAAAATGAAAAGTGATAAATAAAATCTAAGACAACAGTTACATTCTCCATTAAAAAGTACCTTATGAAAATACAAATAAAATTGTTCTAACGATTAAGACAAAAAAGTTATGAGAGAAAAAAGAAATTCGACATTTTCATATTTTTTGCTATAACATCTGAAGTACGGGGAATTTTGTACTTTCAAAAATTGTTTGTGGCTCCTCTCATACTAAGGAATAATTCATCTAATTTAAACAAACTTGTATCTCTTATAATAAGCGAGATCCCCATGCTGGAAATGTACTCTGGGACACCCTGTATAACTCATTCAAACATTATTTTTGCGCACTTTATCAATGTTCTCGTTTAATTTTAGTGTATATATTTGTGTTTTAGGTGTGGAACATTACCAAAGAAGGTTTTGACATTTAAACTTCCACTTATCTGTAGACTTACCTTATCCTTTGCATTTCAACAGTCATTGTCCTTACCCAGTTTAGCATTGACTGCTAATTTACGATGAAAATTTACCGAGATACAGTAATCTTATAGTTTCAAGAGTAACTAAAATTATATTAATTAAAACACAATTAAAATTCATTAATTTGTGCTTGACATTTTTGCAACGAATTAGTTTAGACATTCAAAAAAAAACAGACAAACATTATCACGCGATTGAAGCATTCTCATTAGCAACGATTTTACATAAATAAGATTACTGTTAATTTTGTTTATAATTAATGTGCATTTTTTACTTCCCATTGATTTTGAAATATTCAAAAAACGTGTTGTATAAAACGAAACATTTTTTTACAGTAGATATCTATCTAACTTTCACAAAGCAATTTTTTTGAAATAAATCTATGAAAGTAATTCGAAATTAAAATAACGTTACTTACGTAGCTTGACCTACAAAAATTATTTAACAAAATGTACAAATATGTATACCTATAAAAATGCCAAATGGAGTAACATTTTTCTGTTTGGATGATTATATGCATTATAGAAAGTTCAACGACATTTTAGTTTTCTCAAAATTCCATAGAAGACTGTAACAGCAAATAAAAATGCATGATTTATTTTCGCATTTATTGAAATTATCGTTGAACTGTATTTGAAAATGCGTGATTAACTGTATCATGTGTGATGGTCATGCGTTTACCATGAATTTAAACGATGAACCTTTTGTAGTTCAGAAATTTGAAATTAGAGATGTAAATATTAACTTTGTAGAGGTTTAGCCCTAAAAACGTTAAACAGTTTTCATATGCCAATAATAGCACTATAAATAAAATTATTTTTTAGCTATAATATTCCCTTGACAATACTCTAAACCAGCAATTCCCATTTTAATTTGTCCATGGAACTATTTTACAATGAAAAAAACAAAAAGGAACCCTAGTACATTTTTATATTGCAAAAGATGTTAGGGTAACATGCTTTTATTAAAATGTTACCACATTTAATTATTAGATAATAATTAATTTTGAAATAATGACTTTTTCCATTTTCTGCCGAAACCTTTACCACGCTTCACGAAACCCCAGGGTTCCGCGAACCATTGAAAGGAAAACTCGAAAATTTTTGTACCATTATCATATACAAAAGGTTTGTTTCAACAAGCGATTTAAAACCAATTCATGTATAAATACATGAACTGGTTTATTCGCATGCGTGAACTATGTACTAATAATTGTATTGGCCAGTATTATCCGTTGTTGGAACGCTTTTACGACTGGCCTAACTATGAATGACATTTGTGTCTACTGGGTTCATAGAAATGAGCGCATCGCAAGGGTAACCTTAAGAATCCAGTACTAAATGGGATTGGGAGGGCGATGCATAGCTACCAGAGCTCACGTTAGTTACGAACAGCACATGAGTGTAAAAATCCCAGCAACAGTTTGTCCCTTCGTGAATGGACTGTTTTGATCGTCCGCAAACCAGTACATGCATTGATTTGAAAGTTTTTGGAACGAATGACTGACTGTCCGGTGAACTGCAGAGGCTGTGATGGAACGCGATATTGATACTGCGCAGAATCCTGACAGTACGTCGCATGGTCCGTCGACTTGTTGGAACAACCTAATAATAATTCTACCGCGACATATAAAGTTGTTATTAATGATCAATCTAGAACGTATCAAATCAAATACGTCATATTTCACGCACCACATACTTCTTTCTTAAGTACCACTGGTGGTACGCATACCACCGGTTGAGAACCTCTGCTTACATTTACTTTATACGATTCTTATGTCAACTTTTCAGTCAGACAAGGTTTTTAGGATATATTTGATTCTCTTTACACTTAATAAACCTGTTTTTCTCTCAAGGTAGTTTCCTATATTTCAGGATTGGCGGAAGGCCGAAAGCCTTTCCTTTCGGAAGGGCCGTCAAAAACTATGATTGATTAATAAGATTCTCCATTAAAAAAATAGCACTTTACAAAATGTATTTGTGATTTTTTTGCAATTTAGTTGTCGAGTCTATTAATCAGAAAAATAAATTGTAGGCACTTAAAAATTTAAACAAATATAGCACAAATTTGAAAAAATAGATTACTATATGCAGCATGCAAACTATTATGTTTAGAAATATGTTATTGCCATCGGTAAGCTCCTGAACAAATATCTACCTGAATCAGATACAAATCTTAACTGTATGTAATTCTTTAACTAAGGTAGTATACAGCATTTTAATACATTTATTTTGCTTATATTACTAAAACATAAGTATCACATTAATTTACCCCTACAACTGTATAACTTTTTCATTTAACAAACAATTTTCATACAGATAGGACATCCTCTGTGTAACACATCACGAAGACGTGTAGAAAAACAATTTGATAAATCCTGGAACGTTTTTTTTAACATTTTACTGTCGTATCAGAATATCAACATATTTCTCCTTATACGTCAAAATCCTTCATTTTTTTAAAAATAAAATAAACAGAATATACCTCATAAACCCATAAACCGCCACACACTAAGTGTTATTACAATTTAAATGTTCTGTTTGATTTATAACCGTGTTGTATGATTTCTTAAACCATTTAAGGAGAGAACCTAGAGCACAATGAAGATTTATGATACATTTTATTACACATCTCATATGTCTAATAAAGTATTCACCGACTACGCATGTGGTTAACGGCGATGAGGATATTTTTCTTTGTTTCTTGCTACTGCAGAATTCCCATCGAATAAAAAATTTTTATAAATGAAGAACTTGCAGATCGCGGAAACTGTCAGAAATAGAAAAGTCATTATATGAAGAAAGAAGTGTGCTTTTAAGTGCTTAGTAATAATCTAAAAACTGAATAAACGCGTTTGTGCCCAGTTTGGAACATATCCTGAATAAAAAAAACTGAAAAACTTTAATTTTGAACTAAAGGCCTTGAGAGACTTAATATTTGTTTTTGATTTTTGGAATACTTTATTAAGAAATTTAAATAATAGCGTTTCGATTTAATGGTGATGGCTAGTGAGCTATCGGCTTCTATAAGAAAATAAAACACCACCAAATTACGCTATCAAACAAGCAAATTTTGTCCAAACTAAAACTCTCAGTCACAGTTTCAGTAGGATGTCTTGTAGAAATGCTGGAACAGTTTCAAAACACTAATCTCTTCGTCAGTACCAATCTTAATTGTTCATTTGTATTATTGAAAGAATTATTTAAAACTTCAAGATTTAGCAAGTAGTAAGAAATTATTTCTTTGAGCAACCACTATCCATCATAATACGTTAAGTTACATCCGCTGGCTATACCATTCTATAAACTCAGCGTCAAAAATTTCTAAAAATATTGATAATTAACCATAATGTAATAAAATTAATCAAAATTAAGCTATTAAAGCATTGTACTTCTACTAAAACTTTCGCATTTACTATTATTATATTTCACAAATCGTCCTTTGATTTAGAAGAGTACATTACAAAATTGCATATGATTATTAACTGAAATAGGTATGCAAGGTATTGGGTAAAATAATGATAATCAAGTTATTTTTTATGTCTAATTTTTAAATTCTTTAACTTTTAATTAATTGCCAAGTTTCTTTATTTTTATATACGATTTATATTTTACGAATACCACTGATGCAACTTAAACTAATTATTTAAAAATGTGCGAACGATTTTTGCATAATTATTTCGTAACACTAAGAATCGAGTAATATTTTTAGAGCATTTTTCATGTAAAAAATGATAATTTATTTTTTTATACCTTCACAAACGAATTAGTAAGTTTTTGTTACATCACACAAAGTGGTGTTTTCTGTGATTAGTAAAGTTTTTTTGTACTAATATTTGGTCGCTATAATATTGAACGAAACTGGCTTTTGAGAACTATTCCAGCAATCATAACTAAACCATGTTTACGTTTTTTAAAAGAGGAGATCATTTTGGCAGGAGGCAAAAATTGTTTCATGCTATTGCACTTTGTGATTGAGTTGAATGAAATTAATATTTTTTCACAAAAAGTTGAAATTTTGATGCCCCATCTTATATACCTA
Source organism: Elmis aenea (assembly GCA_947652605.1). NCBI lineage: Eukaryota > Metazoa > Arthropoda > Insecta > Coleoptera > Elmidae > Elmis > Elmis aenea. Next base: position 10,611,478 of record OX393578.1, on the reverse strand, counting down.
TCTACCGCACAAACTTTTAAAAAAAAATTAGATACAGGGTGTGAGAAAATTTTTAAACAATTTTGAGATGAAGCTATCTGTTTAGTTTTGGAAGACAATGCGATGATGAAATTGTTGAAAAGGCAAGCTTCATGTCTCCTCTTTAAGGGATTAAGATATAAGATTGAACTGACATATTTAAAATATTAAAAAATTCTTCATTTAAAGTATATACAGGGCCATAAAAAAATAAATGACGAGTGTTAATGAACTGTAAAACAGTGTTTCATGCATTATTAAGATGTTTTGTTTTAAATATCAAAAAACTTTGAAACACAACTTGTTTATTTTTAAATTATTTTATACACAGAAACAATAGCTAAACTATCATTTTCTCATGAACCAAAAGTAACAGTGATTTATGGTTCACAATTTACACTAGGTAACCTTGATCTTGATTGATTTTTGCATTTTAAACAGTCTACAATAAAGGAACTCATAAATTATAGCAGGCATAGTAACAGTCACTATCAACCAAACTCGTGTTGCTACCAAAATTTAAGTACAAAAATATTTAGGTGCAGTTTAATTTTAAATATTTAGCTCATAGATGAGGTAGATTTTTTTTAATCAAGGCAACTGCATAATACCCAGAGATCTGCTACACGTAAAATGAACACTGCTCAGTGCTATTAATGCACAAGTGAATGCAGTTGTAATTCAAAAAAAAAACACACATTCCTTGTTTAGCACAATTTGAAATGACGTAGTTGGGTGGACCATGACAAAACAAAGACAAAAATATCCTTGAAATTGACAAAATACAAAAAAAAATAAGAGAATGTTATGATGAATGCTGAACTGGATGACAAGGCACATGTTCAGTGCATGAACTCTTGACTTCTGCAGTCCTGTAAGTACCTAAGGATTACTACAGCATACAGCATTAGGAAAGGGAAAAGTACTCTAAACAAAGCAAGTCACATGTACTTGAAAAAATACTTTATTAGAGCAATAAGGTCACAATCTTATTATTAAACAGAATAAGGAAAGCCTCACCTAAGAGAGGTATTTCTACTTTTTATCTGATACTAACCATTTTTATAATGGAATGAATATTTACCATGGCAATGAAGTATAAAACCTTGGAAACAGTGTGACAGAAAGCAAATTCTAGGGAATAAAATATTGTACAACCTAATGATTTGCCCAACTTAAATTATTAATACATGTGTAACAACGATTACGTATTACCTCGAAATTTCATTTCCTTTATGTGTGGGATAGGTACTAAAAATTTAATACTGTTACATTTCTGTTAAACGGGTGTATTGGGTGTGGTTTAGGTATATATAGAGTAATTTTATGTTGATTGTCATTGTGAACTTGTACAGCAAAAGAACAACATGTTTGTAAAACTGGTAAGTTCCAACAATCACACCAAAAAGTGCCATCAAAGGATTATATCTAAATTTTAAAAAAGTGATTCGCTACACCCATGGATTTTGAAAAAAAACAGTGATTTTAAAATTATACAATAGTGCTACATATTAAGTGGTGTAACATCTTGATTTATTGTGAAGAACCCTCAATATGAATGGATAAAAGTGATTTCACTCCAGTTATTTCAAGTTTATATGGACTTTTTTCTCAGAATTTTAAGAATCAGTAAATTAATTTTTCAAAATCATCACTTTCTTCATTTTACACAAAAAATTGTTAATGTTTATTTACCGTCCGCAAAAAAACTTGCTCATTTCTCTTAATAAACTTTTACGTCTATTCATTCAAAATTTACAAAATTAAAAATAATATATTTTTTTAATTTTCAGGCAGTATTAGCTTGCGCCGTAGTTGGTGCCCTCGCTGTATGGAATGGCCCCCTTGCCGGTGGTGCTCCCGCTTCCTTATACCCAGCTGGAGTAAGCCCACAAGCTTGCCCCAACTTCCCCCACTGCTCAAACCCAGCTTTAGCAGCTAATCCATCAGCCCCAGCTCCCTACAATGCTCAACCATACAATGCCGCCCCATACCAAGCTCAACCTGTCTACAATGGTGGCTACAATCAAAACGCTTTAAACAGTGGAGTATACACCGGGGATGGTGATTACCATGGTGAAGGGCTCGCCGAAGCTGGTGCTTTTGGAGATATCAGCCACAGTAAGTAATTCACCATTATTTTAAATGCTAATTATTAAATTAACTTCTTTTTGCAGACTACAACAGCGAAAACCAAGCACCCCAATACAACCCACAACCTGCTTACAATCCTCAACCAGCTTACAATCCTCAACCAGCTTACAACCAAGGATACGGTCAACAAGCCGCTCAAATTCCCGCTGGTGTAGACCCTGCAAGCTGTCCAAACTATCCATTCTGTCATTAATTTATATAATTCAAGCTAGACAGCCAGCTGACAAACTGTTGTTACATACTGCCCATGTACAATACTCTTAAAGCTGTGTTCACTATGTTCCATGTACATTAAATATATTATTAATAAAATTGATTTATTAGTTTATTACCTGCATCAGTTATTTACCAATAAGCAATGTTTACTTTCGCAAACACTTTCGCACCATAACCTCAACCTTGCTCTAAGGTGACGTTTATCAAGGTCACTGTTACTCGTAGGATACAATTCTAACAATCTCCAATGACGCACAAAAATTATCGTATTGATATTATTTTATAATCCAGATAAATTTGATAAGCGATAAGTTAGCATTGTATTATCACACACAAAAAGTAACCATTAGGTGAATTCTTTTTATATATTGGTTTAATTACAACATACACAAAAATGATTTTACACGAAGCTACGCAAGTATTATTCACAAACAGTAGCTGAAAAATCAATTGCAACAAACTGCTACAGCCAAAGATAATAATGGTAAGTTGGCTTTCGCTTTCATTGTGGAATCTATGTTGAGCAATAATTTACCATTCCATTGTTTGTAAATGTTATGTTACATAAATAAAGTGAAATACTGATTTATCATATAAAAAAAACTCAATACCAAAAATATTACACAATATGTCTATAATCTATCTATTGAGAATGAAATTATCATGATTTGGCAAATTATGACTTGCGTGCGTAACATGTATTAAATACATAAAATGGTAAATAAAAAGCAAATACTGCATTCAGTAAATAAATCCGTAAATGACTAAGTAGCGACATCTTCCATCTTCCTGTTCATTTAAAAATGTATGGCTTCAATTATTTCAAATTTAATATGCTTTACTGCAGTGGAAGTTGATTACTTTTTGTACAAAATCAGTCTCTGCTTTGGCTCATACTAATGTTCTTGTTGATGTATATTAATATAATATATTTCTATAAAGTTATTAATAGTCTAAATCCAATTACTTGTTTTAAAATTAAATATAAGTAGCAAGAGCAAGCAACCTTTTAATGAAAATAAAATAATCTCTTAAAGAAATCAAATCGTGTTGTTTCACTATTTAATAATTAAATAATTTATAATAATTTGATTAATATTATTCATTTCAACTGTGTCTTTTACTTTACACCTTGATAGAAATTAATGTCTAATCACCAATAACAGCTAGTCTAAATTAAAAAGTACTGCAAGGTAGGCAGGCACTCCCATTAAACATTTTAATTATTGTTCATATATTAAAAAGCAAGTTACTAAAATATACCTTAAATGACCATCTAAATTACAAATGTTAGAATAATTTATGGTCGGGAAGCGATAATTTTGGTATACCCGGCGCCAATCTTAATGAAACACGTTGTTTAATTATATATTTTTTTACATTTAATTATCCATAATATAGTGGCTTACAAACTTTTACGAGCCGCGTTTTTTAAATTAAACTAACTTTAAATAAATTTAATTGAACATTGCTTTTTTTTTGTTTTTTCGAAGGATCTTTTGTAGAAATGCTGGACGAGATTTAAGACTCTCGTTTCTTTGTCAACAGCAGCCTTATTTAAGATATAGTAAGATGATTTAAATAAGAAGGAACGAGATACAAGAAAACAAACATTTTCAAAAACAGCACCAACATAACATACATTAAGGAAAATTAATTTTGTTGGTGAATAATGTTTTAATAACTATTTTAATAAATACGGTATAATTTAAACCAAAGAATTTGGTTTGAGATTAATTTTATTCAGAATTTAAATCCTATTACAGTACATTATTTTTAAAAAAAATTAGAAGAAACCATTGGTAGCAATTCCAACGGTCGATACTGTTTTAGCGCGAAAACCCCATTTGATCCTATTTAAACCGCAGGGTGGCACGCCAGTTCATCATTTCATTTACAATTTGTTGCAGTGTATCACTACAAAAATGCCAGTTATTCAAAAATTAGTTTTAAAATTTACAAAAGTAGTACCGGAAGCATTTGCACCATCCAAAGGATCTGTAAAAGCAGCCGGTTATGATCTTAGAAGTGCTTATGATTATACAATACCACCACGGGGTAAAGAATTAGTCGATACTGGGATTAAAATTCAGCTACCAGAAGGTTGTTATGGCAGAATCGCACCAAGGTCTGGATTAGCAGCAAAGAATTTTATTGATGTTGGAGGTAAATCCTTACATTTAAGACAAATAACGGATATAAAGGTTATGTTTTTAGCCGGTGTAGTGGATGAAGATTATCGCGGGCTTTTGAAGGTCGTACTATTCAATCATTCCGAATTAGCATTTGAAATAAAGAAAGGAGACCGTATCGCTCAGTTGATTTGTGAACGCATTTATTACCCTGAAATCGAAGAAGCTGAGGTTTGTGTCATAATTGATGATAAAATGATATATTTAATTTTGTTGTTTTTAAATAGGAACTGTCTGATACCACGCGGGGCGAAGGGGGATTTGGGTCAACTGGTACCAACTGAAATGGCTTGAATTTCTTCACATTTTCTGTATTTATTTTATGAATTCGTTTCACTTTTCGTATATTAATAAGTATTACATGTTTCTTTTGTACATTCACAATATTATAGTTCCTATGGAATAAAAATGTTTTTTTGAAAGTGTCGTTTTTTTGTACGTCAGTTGTCAATTTGATATCACGCTATAGACAAAAACATTGTCAAATCGGAAAATGGCGAACGAAGTACAGCTTGCCCAAAATCCACAAGCCGGTGGTGATACAATTTTTGGAAAAATACTTAGAAAAGAAATTCCATGTAATTTAATATTTGAAGATAATTTGGTAAGAGACATTGAGTATTCATTACCCATGATGCCACTGACGTTTTCGTACGTTTAAATGAATTGCACTGTATAGTTTATTTTTTATTTTAGTGTATAGCGTTTGATGATATAAATCCACAAGCTCCTGTTCATTATTTGGTTATTCCTCGTAAACCAATTCCTCAGTTGTCTCGAGCCGATGACAGTGATGGAGCCTTATTAGGACATTTGCTTTTGGTTGCTAGAAAAATTGCGCAGAAACGTAACTTGAAAAATGGTTTTCGAATTGTAATTAATGACGGACCTATTGGTGCACAATCTGTATATCACTTGCATGTTCATGTTTTATCTGGACGGCAGCTACAATGGCCGCCTGGTTAAATAAGTTTTTTTTAATCTATCAGCATGTAATTTCTGTGACTAATAAAAAGCATCTTATCTTTAATTATGTATCTTATTTAAAATATTTGTAGTGTTTTCATTTTAAATATTGCTAGTCATCGTCAGTTAAAAATTGAAAGCCTTTTAATTATTTATACAGGGTTACAACAGTATAAAAGTACTTTACCAATTTTTGATTAAGATTGGGATTGTGTCTAGAATCGTCACAGTTCTTGTACTTTTTGTAAGTAAATCGGAATAAAACCTTTTCATCAACCATCACTTTTGTAGTACTCTCAAATTAATACTAGTTAGTTTACTTTAAGTGTATTTGATGTTGCCCAATATATCATGTACACAAACTTTGCTGTAAAAATCTGTTACTTCTAATTAGGGCCAGTTGAAAAGGCGATTGTTTACATATTTGGTTGCTTATGTGCAAATCAATATCGAAAAACAAAACTTTTGTTACTAAAATTTTATATTATTGGTTAATAAAGAAAAAAGGAAGTTAAGTGTATTATTTAAGTAAAAGAAATAAAAAACCTTCCAAGTTATCAATATATACAAACTAATTGACACCATTGAGGTATTAGTAGTCTAAACATTAAAAAAAAAAAACAGTGTAAATAAAACTACAAATAAAAGAACGCTACTACAATTTATTGATAAAAAACAGAATGGCATAAAGATATTTTTAAATATAATTGCTTATATTCTCAGTACACAAGTACAATTAATTAACAATAGTATATTTTTAAAATTAAAATACAGAAATTTTGGTAAATGTTTCGTATAAACTATATCTATACAATACAATATTAAAATAGTTACGATTATATATTATAAAAACAAGGATGTGCTCAACATCGACAGTGACTTATAAAGTTAATTTATAAAACAACAAAACAACTATGTAGCAACATAATCAATACAGCTAAAACAAGTGAGTCAAATCACGAATATAGAACCTGCAATTAAGCAAAAGTTCTATTTCAAGACTCACGTTTCCAAACATCGCTCATACAGGATAAAATCATGTGTATCAAAACACACAAATGTTATTAGTTTTCTTAATTAAAATATATATACAGAATATTTTGGTATCAACAAGACTCAAAGCAAAATACACACATATAAAAACGATTATTAACATTACATATTATTGTTGACAAATACTAAAAATCGTATACTTTTGACTTCTTCAAATAAAACATGATAAATTGGTTTTTATAAAATTATAGTACGATAACCCCAATAAAATCTGAATTATTTAAACAAACGTAGACAAAAAATTTTGATTCTTTTAGCTCTACAATAATATCGACAAAAGTTTTCAACACTCACATTATCATCAACTTCAAACATAATAGAAACTATCGGTGTACTTCGATAAAATTTACAAATAAAATATCTGCAAGCTAAAAAATTAAGCTGCAACAAGGAAATTACCTACCTTGAAGAAATTTCTCTGAACATTATCTGTAATATTTTTAAAGGCTAGTATCTTAAAACTCTTAATGATTTGTACGTTATTTGATTTTTATTTTAAATACAAGACTATTTAAATGTAAAATGGTTAACACCGTACCGAGTTCAGCAGCCTTAAAACATCTATTTCTGATTTATAATTCATGGCTATAGCTTTAGTAAATAAATATGTACATAGAAAACATACCAACAGTTTTTAAATGTTAAAAATGAAATACATAGTCCCAGTTTTATAAAGCGCTTCATATAGCAAACTAAACTTAACTTGGAGTTGTAGCATTCACTTATTGATGTTGACTTAAAGGTTCGCTTTCAAATGCTACGTGAAGTGTTTTACAAACTGGATTTTAAACTTACTTATTCCATGTGTAATGAATTTCTCTTAACAGAATGGTTTTTTTTATCGAACAAGGCTTTAATATGGAACATAGCAACTTGCAAAATGTTTTTCACACATTAAAACAATTTTATAAACTAAAATACTAAGCTAGCTAATAAATGCTCTTAAACATTTTGTCATTACGAATGCCTTTAAGGAAATAGGTCTTTAACAAGAACCGTACTGAAACAATGCATAGAATACAAAAAACCTGACTGGACACAAAGTCGGTGTCCTTATGGCACGAGTTCAGTACTATTATTTAATTTAAATAGCTCGAATTGCCAACTGTCTGTCTGTTGGTTACTCCAAACAAATGAAGAAACACTGTTTTTGTTTTTTGTTATATACTTTGAACGAGGTAAAGAGTTGTAATGAGAGGTATATGCATTGTTATATACTACGTACGTACATAATATATCGATAGGTACTCTTAATGATTTAACAGCATGATGTTGAAGGTAATATTTACAAGTACAAATATGTTGATGGAAGTTGTATGCAAGTTTAAACAAATCCAGTCTCAAAAAGTGGTAAGAAATAGGTTTTAGAAGCCCATTAAATCAATTATATTGCAATGATTTCGTTGTAGGCTGAACAAATTTACCTGAGATTTAAAAGCAGGCCTTGCAACATTAAAATAATTGTTAAAATAAAAGATTTATTTAACTATCCAGCCTAGTGCAAAATATAAATCATTTTCTACTTTATATATCTGATTAACTTATGAAAAGGTGTCCAAATGGTCTCAGCAAATATTCCCACTAAACGAAAAATGACGATTACATCATCCTTTAAAGAATCATCGAATCATAAACATTGATTGAACCAGTAGAGCCACTCAGTACATTGGTAAATCATGAACAAAATAATCGATCGATATACAGGGTGATTGAAATTCGAGTTTAAGCATGGGGATTTTGCTTATTGTAATAGCTAGAGTATAGGTTTAAATTTGGCAAAGTTGCTAAATTTGGTGCTTATTAATAACCCAAAGAGAAATTGGAAATATCTCAAACGGTATGCAAGAAAATGAGGAAAAACTGGAAAATACAATATTTGAAAATCGTCTATAACTCCTTTGCAGTATGAAATATATCAAATGTGTAAAAACATTGCTCCAGCAACTTTTTAAGCCGAATTGGATGGTGGTCACAAATTTTTCCTAGATCGATTCATTTTTGTTTTATGACAATCAACTTTGTTTTTTCTTATGGGGGCAATTTTCGCTATTTGCATAATCAAATAGAATTTATTTTTCTGATTCCATTGATGTATCACACATGGTATTTTACTTTTTCTTTCATTGTCAAATTTGAAAAAATACGTTTTTAACAGTTACAACTATAAATCAGGTTGGCCGGTCATTGTAGTTTATATTGTTTCCATGACAACCAATTAACATACTAAAAGTTTTGAAAGCCTATTACTTGTAAGATTCATAAATTTGTAAAAATGGACTTTAATGACAAAGAAAAAAGCGATATGCTGCGAATTTTTTCTTCGTTATTAAAGTTCATTTTTATGAATTTATTAATGTGACACGTACTAGGCTTTCAAAACTTATAGTTTGTTGATTGGTTGTCATGGAAACAACATAAACTACAACGACTGGCCTACCTGATTTATAATGGCTATTGTTTAAAACTCTTCTTTTTTTTAAATTTGACAGTGAATAAAGAAGTCAAATACCATGTGTGATACATCGATGAATTCAGAAAAATAAATGTTATTTGATTATGTAAATAGCGAAAATTGCGTCCATAAGCAAAAATAAAGTTGGTTATCATAAAACAAAAAGGAATCAATCTAGAAAAAATTTGTGACCACCGTGCGATTCGGCTTAAAAAGTTGCTTGGGCAATGTTATTACACATTTAAAATATTTCAAACTTCAAAGGAGTTATAGACGATTTTCATAAATCGTATTTTCTGGTTTTTCCTAATTTTCTCGGATACCGTTTGAGATATGTACTTCCAACTTCTGTTCAGATTATTATTGAGCACAAAATTTAGCAACTTTGCCAAATTTAAACCTATACTCTAGCATCTAGCTATTATAATAAGCGAGATCCCCATGCTTAAACTCGAATTTCAATCACCCTGTATAACAAATTTTAATTTTACAAACAAAATGCAAATCGATTACCAAAATTTATAATAGAAACATCCTAAAAAGCGTTTTGCCTACCTCTATGTTAACAGTTTGGTCATTCATTTGAAATTTCTAAACAAATTAATCATATTTACCAACTCATAACAATATGTTTAAAAAAACCTTACATATCAATTCTATATCACCAGTGACATAATTTATAAGCATACATAACATTAGTTTACAGAAAAAATTAGTCAAATAAATAGCACTTTTATCACTCACAATAATGCATAAATATGTGTTTTCCTACAAACCAAAGTAATGTTTATATTCAAATTAAAACTAAACGAATACGTTTCAAATACTTATTTAACGTTCTGTCCACTAATTAAAAAATACTAACTGCACACAAAATGAGATTAGACTCTTCAACATTTTTATACACAACAAGATTAGTAAGTAAATCCTTAAATGTCTCACTTGTGCAAAATAAAAGCTGCAACAGTTAATTTGAGCATGGTCCATAAATGTTCACGCATAATTGAATTCACGGATAATAGTTTCATAACAAATGAATAATAGTACGACGATTACACAAACTAAGGGCTGACTTAAGATTCTTCTAGTCTTAATAAAATACATTGTTAAGACTCACTGTGTCTTTTAAAACTTAAGACATGGAACTGCATGGCAACCGAGGTGAACCCATTTGGGTTAGAACCCGATCTAACCACTGTAAAGGTCCATTGAGGTGAAGCTCGATCCAACAAGGAGTCGACGTTACAGTTTGTCGCCTAAAATAAAGTATTGTGTTCAAAAGTACACAATAATTATAATACTACGGCACAAAATATTTCCATTTTTTGTTACAGATTAGAAACCCAATTAGCAAATACGCTTTATAAAAACACACCAAAACATAACACAATTACTATGATCCCAGGTACGTAAATGTAGAAGTAAAATAATTAGCATTTTTTGTTATTTAATACAGGTAAAACACCAATTTTCCGGCACCTTCTTAAGTCCGGACAAAATAACGAGAGGGAATTTGAAATTTCCGCACCCACCACACTAGTTTACTGGGTGTCCCCAAATTTTTTATGTCGACGTTTATTATTTGTTTTTATTTTTATTAAAAAATTAATTTTTAATACATTTCCATTGATAGTTATTGTATAATTTTTAAGATTTGATCGTTTTTTGTTATGTTAAATAGACTATTTGCTATAATTTGAATAAACTTTGAACTGATTTTACTCGAAAATTTTCTTATGTATGCATACTTTTTTAACACATGGTCGGATTAAGAATTAAATTCTCTATCCGAATCAACAAAAACATGCATACTATGTTATTTAAAAAAAAAAACAGTTGCCTATCGCGGATTTGACATACGTCATCGTAGAGATTTTTTTAGCTTTTCAAAAATACATAGTTTTATATATTTGTTGCAAAAAATAACCGAGATATGGCCAATTTTGTAAAAATCGATCATCAAAGTTTGCCATGATTTCGTAAACAAGTGATGTTTGCAATTATTAAACAACTAAAAATTACTTCGAAGTACATTTGTCAACTTTAAAGCAAATCCGTGTATTCTTTTGTATTTTATAACTGTTTATTGTGGTATTGTGAACATGGCTAAATTTGAACTTTTTGAAAAGTTTTATATGTTAGAATATTACTTTGTAAGTGATAAAAACGTAGCGGTTGCTGCAGAATTTACTTGGCAATGACGTTTAGTTGTTTAATAATTGCAAACATCACTTGTTTACGAAATCATGACAAACTTTGATGATCGAATTTTTACATAATTGGCCATTTCTCGGTTATTTTTGCAACAAATATATAAAACTATATATTTTTAAAAAGCTAAAAAAATACTCTTTCACATAAAGTCATGGCCGACTAGGGTTTCCATTTAAAAAAATGCAAGTTTACTCCATATCTTGAAAGTCAAGGAGGCTATGAAAAAATTACTTTTGTTTTTAAATTAAGCAAAAAAATTTGTATAAAAAAACCTCTATAACATTTTGTTCTAATTGAATAAATAAAGAAGTTACAGCAAATTTTCAAAAATGAAATTTAATTTTTCGTCTGTAGTGCCCAAATGGAATCCGATAGAAAAAATCTGATTGCATAGGTGTTATTTTCTCTAAAAAATAGCCCAAGAGACCAAAATCAGATTTTCGCTATCTATTGCGGTAACTCAATTGAATTTGGTCCCCTCTGTGTATCACACGTCACCCCCACTCCACGTCTACCCAACACTTCGATATAGTATGATATGGGGCTGCGGAAAATGCAGCCTGCATATTAATTTTTTAAGACACAGCCACTGTTATAAAATGTAAACAATCGAGTGTAGCTGCAGAACAAGCGACAAAATAATGTTTTCCAGTTAAAATGTAAACAAGTTTGAAGAATATGCACAATTTATTTTAATTCTGGAAGGGCTGCAGCTGCAGGGCTGCTCGTAATATTAAAATAATGTTAATACAGACCTGTACTCTGCACCCCATCCTTTGACGAAAGACATGCGAATGGTGCACATCCTGGTTAACTGGTAGACTGCTTCGAATCCCTGACTTACAGACTGTGACAACAGCGCCGCAAACTCTTGGTTGTTGAATATTTTCAGATTGCAACCTACAAAAAAAAAAACAATACATTATTAAAAATTAAAACCAACATGAATCAAATTTACCATCAAATAAATTAGACTTATAAAAACCAAATACATACAGGATGTGTATAAATAAGTGGACACAAATTTTATCATGTTTACTAACCTGGTGGTATCTTGCACACTGTAGCAGGATGCCAACCATATCGCTGATTACAATTGGGCGATTGTACAAATATACTTGAATCGCTCAAACATTCCGCAAATACTTCTCCACCTGTAAAACAAAAATGTCTCGTAAAAACAAATTTTATTCGAAAATTAATTCGTTACTAATATCTACCACAGCAATTTAAAAAACCGTACCTATATAATACAGCCTAACTCCTTTTCCTATATGCCTTCTTGTTTGTTCAACAACGGTGTTACGGTTTACATTTGATAACAAGCCCAAACAAAACCTGCAACAATTTCACAGTGCAATAATTCGATACACGATTCGGTTTGAATTGTTATAACCTTTCTGAGTTACTAGGATCTGTAAAACCATCCACTGTGATGGAAGGTTGACTGGCATGGAAGGTTTCTCCAACCCTGGTGTTCAGTTCGTAGTAGCTGATGCTACACCAAAATGCAGGTTCACAATACATTACGGGTTGCGCGTCAACTGGAGGACTAGGTGTTAATCGTGATATACCTACACAACAAACAAATTTATCAATCAATAAATAAACAAACAAAACTGTTATGTGTTCGACGCAATTTCGTTTGATTTAAAAATTCTTGAATTTTTATCATATTATCAATTCTTACACCATACTCAATTTGTTTTTGTGTCTGATCGACTGCCAAGGTCCTTATAACTTAAGGACAGTCATAGGGTATACTATACAGGGTGTCTCTGTTATAGCTTCTTCATGTAACATTTTGTTTTTTCAATGGCCACTTTGATAAAACTTAATACATCCAATAACATTGTAATAACTTATGTACTTACTTTCGAAGATAAACCTAACAATCCACACATTAACGGAACGAGCAAAAAATCTCTTTTTAATGGCATTAAAGCCAACTATACCTCATATTAAAAATTAAAAAGTTGATGTTAAAATAATAACAAAAACAAATGAAGGTAGGTAAAATTTATGAAAATTTTTTAAATCTACGTGAAAGTAACCCAAAAATGTTGAAAAGTATTTTGTGTAGGATTTCAAATAAACAAGTTGTAAGCAAAAGTTGAAAACGTAATCTTTTGTTTTTTATCGTTTACTTCATACGTTTTATTCATACGGAATAAACGTTTGTTTTTATTGGCAACTGTTGGCTTGATTTAACCTAGAGTGACAATTTTATTATCTCATAACTTACTCATATTGTCATTGTGGTCAATAGGATCTCCATCTTCAGAAATATAACCAGGAGGTGGGGTTTCTGTGGGAGGTGCGGCACTATGAGGTGATTCCAGATTATTTGGGGGACCATTCGGACAGAGGCCTACAGTGTCCATGTACACCCCTGAATGTTGCATATGTAAACTATAACAAAAACAAAATTGCAATGTATTAAATCGCCAAGGTGTTGATAAGCGACACAATTTTCTTATAGCAAATAATTTTCAATACGGTTTTTATAAGTTACACATATTCAAGAACGATTTAAACATTCAAGAAAAATTTTTGATTTATTATCAAATGGCCTAAATTCACGAACATTTTCTTTTTTATTCAAATCGGTTGTAAGTTATAATTGCTACTTACTTTATATTAGTATTATGAGGAAATGAAGTATTTTCTGGAACAGACGTACTTAAATCTTCCAACGAATGTGGAAATATATTACTTTCATCATTTGTAAGTGTATGTCTAGGGACTAAAATAGCAGGTAACGCTGCAACAATGTAAAAAGTGTAAGTAAATCGTACACGTTCACAATAATTTATAATTGTCTTACTTGGACTTTCGATTCTAGTATAATGATACGGGTTAACACAAACTTCTTCTTTCTTTAAAGAAAATGCATATTCACAGTTGTCTAATGGTCTTAATTCATGATGCGACTGCAGATCAGGCCATCGCCACAATTTGCAATATATTACATGAGGTAAACCTTTTCGCTGTTGTTGCACATTTGAGCCTAATTCTGATGAAGGTCGCACTCTGAAACACAGGTTCACTTACACAAAGAAAAAGCAGAGATAATACTCCAAAAAACTTTGCTGTTATAGCTACCACTGTCATTTTTCAATAATTTCATAACTGCATTGTTAAAGAACCTACTAATTTGAAATATACTAACGATTTTGAAAAAAGTGGTATGAGCTGGGTGGTCCAGCGCATTTGCCAGACATTTAGGGTAGGTCGAAAACCAGACACAGTGGAGTAAGGGGGGGATAGCCCAAAACAAATCCATAATTTGACCTAAACATCGAAATACGGCACAAAGCAAATTTGAAATAATCGTACCTGGGGATTGTGACGCATTTTGTGTTGTGATTTTGGGAGGATATGGCTCTCTCTAATTCTTCTAATGCGCCGGACTTTTTTAATTTTTTCACCAAACTCTTAACTGCCTTCTCACACCATTTGTCATCGGCGTCTGATCCTTTTTTCCAACCCAACAACCGCTTAACAACAGGCGGAGTAAATGGTATCATTCCACTCATTACAAGTTTGCATGAATACACACCACCTTTCACTTTTCAAACTTCAACACGTGCTTGTGTTATTTAAAAGCGCATAAAAATTGTACACAAAATTATTGCTTTTCCGCCGCCATATTGTTGTATGAATTCGGGATGATGTTGACACTTTTGTGAGCAAATCTACGACATGCTACTCACTATTCATTCCATTTTTGCACTAGTGACTTCCGATAACATGCGTAAGGCTTTGATAATAGCTCACGCATGCGTGTCAAAAAGCAGTGGCGCATCATTTAACAATTTAATAGGGGTCTCTACAATTAATACGTACTGAGCGATTACACGTATAAAAATAACAAACTAATTTTAACCTAAAACGCAAACATGACAAACAATTTTTATTCCTTGAATAAAGAATGAAATTACCATTCTTATAATTGCCATTGTCACGGAATCATTAGTGTAACAAAAATTATATTACTCATTTACTTTAAAACGCTTCATTAAATAGTTTTTGTGATTTAAGGTCAACTAAACAAAGAATTTTTAAAATGTATCATGTTTACTTTGTGGTAATATTACATAATAAAATAATAATCTGGATGACATGTTCAAGACATGTAAATTTGAATAATCGTGGTTTTAAATTTCACCTTATTGTTGTTTCTTGTTTATCATATCATTCTCGATTAACAAAATAATTTTAATTCGCATTTTAAAAACAAAACGTGACAAATTAAACTTCATTTCCGCTAGTTTCATTTTATTACAGGAGTATACTGTTTCATAACATACATTTTTTATCCATTATTTTTTTATGTGTGTATGTAAATATAAGATAATGGGTTCTTATGTCGTGAAATACTAATCATGAATACTTTGTTTTGCTATTTGCACTAGAACAAAACTCTTGGAAAGGTGATATGAGTCGATAAATTAATTTAACATATACATAGTTTCTTAAACAATCTAAATCTAAAATTAAATAGCATTCAATAATAAAGTTATTTTGATTGAGGGAGTATGTCCAAATAGAAATAATTGGGGCTTCAGTTCCGTTGAGAAGCGGATTTCCTAGTGAAACTACTTATTTTAGAACACATTTGTCAGTGTTAAATTTAGCTGCGAACCTCTTAAAAACTACGAAATCGTTAAATAAGATAAAAGTTGCATAGTTTAATACTAATTTATATTCTCAAAAAATTAAAATAAATATTTATTTGCGATACACCGGTGTAATTAAATTTACCGTCATGCGATACATCAATTATAAATCAATTTCTTATGTCTTGTATTTAAAAAAAATACGCTTTAATACATTATTCAAGGGATGGAAATATTGGAAAAAATTGCCTGTTGCATATCATACATACTTCATTAGTATCTTATCAGTTTTTTTCTTATTACTAAATATAAGCAATATGTACATAATGGTAAATATATTAAATAAATGAGCAGTTAGAAAAATAGATAAACATCACAGATTACATATCATTTTTAATTAAAACATACACACAAAAAACAGGTACGACTGATGTAATTTTTGATCGATAATCAACTTATGAATATGATAATAATCTAACAATGTTGTTGTAAAAGCAGGTCTATTGTACAATATTTTATTTTCATTTAATGTATATACTACATTAATTGCATAAGTTAAATGAATATTTTTATAAAATGTAAGGTTTCCTTAAATCGTAATGCCATGGGTTCTTAAAAGTTCTGAAGGAGTACCAAAAAAAAATCTATTTTCCGACGTTTTCCGATTTCAAATCTCCTTCTCTCTTGGTCATTCCATTATCGTGTCTATGCCTTCTGTCCAACTTCTCCTTGATCTGCTTCGTTTTCTTCTGGCCTTTGCGTTGCCAGTTTGTGGGTTGCCGTTTTTAATCTACCCCGTTTTGGTTCTCTAGGTTGGATGCTTTTTATGATGGTTTCACAATTTTTGTTTTTGTAATGCAATAATTGTCCTGTATATTGTTTAGCACATCTATAAGTCTTGGACAGTATGCAACCATATTCCAAGCTGAAGTGTACGCTATGTTCTTATGTGCAAAAACACTTTAACAATAAAAAAATCTCCCTAGTGTCCGACAGCCAAGCAGACTTAAAAAGCTCTTGGTTCGCCAGGAGTAAACTCAGCACTTCTTTTGAACTGCATGCTGGCACTCAATGTGCTAGGAAGCAAAACTAATATTAAACTGGCATGGTGTTCAGGGCACACCAATATACCAGAGAACGAGAAGGCAGATCGTGTATCCAAAATTGGCAGCGAGACACCTTTCTTCGGATCAGAACTCGCAGTTGGCACACCCTATGGAACAGCCAAGCGATGTCTAAATGATATACTAATACAGGGGCATAATGCTCATTGGAAAAACGTTAAAAGACAAGCCCATTCTAAGGCTATTCTGTCAAATGTCTCTAAGGAAAAGACAGAAGAAATGCTCAGAATGAGCAGAGTAGACATCAGAGCAGCTATAATCATAGAACACTGTCGGCTAAGCTAAACAAACACTTCTCCATAAAAGCTTTCTCAGAGACCGATACACTATGCAGAGGATGTGCTGAAGAAGAAGAAACTCCTCTTCACGTACTATGCCAGTATAAAGGATTCACAACCTATCGACGTAGGCTTCAAGGGATGGGAGATGGAAAAAAACCAGCCAAGAAGAGTCAAGAAAAACCCTTAAAAATCATGGAGTTTTTCAAAAACACAGAGCTACCACCAAAGGGTACAATAGACCAATAGGTCGCAGTACAGGAACCCGAAAGAGGAACACCTCCGCGAAAATAGTTTTAAAAAAAAATTATCATCGAGATAGCTTCCTTCCCAGATTGTTCCTCTCTTTGATTGCAATATCCAATGCCCTAACCCTATCCCTTGAAACCTTCAACCCCAAATATTTGTATTCGTTGCTTTGTTTTATGTGTTCTCCATATTCTAATATTAGATCTTTTTGCTGTCGTCCTATTCACATACATCAAGTTTTCTCTATATTCACGACTAATTCCATTTCCTGTATTCTTCGATGAGCTTTCTTGTCATGTAATTTAAGTCGTCATAATCCAGAGCAATTACTACCTAGTCATTCGCAAACCATAAGTGTCTATGAGGGCTACATTTGCCCACTGTTTTGCATATCTCCCCCCAATGTTTTAAATCTCTTCAAGATATATTTTGATGGCAGTTGGTATGCAACATCTTTGTTTTAATCTCTTCGACGCTATTATTTCTCGTACTATCAGTTTTGCAATTTTGATCATCGTTGCATCACCATAAATACATTATTTAACAATTATTATTACATTTTGGATATCTTCTTCCCATTTTTTATAAATAAACATTAACATAAATACGTTGTTCAATAATTATTAATTCAAACTGGATACTTTTTTCCAATTGTTGTTAATAAAATAGGGGTAAGTGAATGATTTCTAAAACTAACTTTTCTCAAAACTATTTTTAAATTAGGTAAGTTTTTGGGCACTGATAGGTACGATTTTGGGAACCGGTTGCCTCATCTTCCTATACATAAATACGCACCTGAATCAGTGATACATTTATTTTATTAGATGCTTATTGCGTATATCAGAGGTTGTAGCAACCATCAATCAGTTTTGGCATGTTTAACTGGTTAATTGCACGCTTTCTCTACTACTGTTTGCAAATATCCGTAATTCACATAAAAATTTATGAATGTACAGTATTTCGTTCATTATTACAACGAATTTTTCGATTCATCTACCGTATCTAGCACAAAGTAGTCCGTCGCCCCACCAGATACTTAAAAAAGCAGGAAGACTGATTCACTAGGAAACTCCTCGCGTGGTTCAAGATGTTCTTTTTGATGGCACGCGTATGACATTGTTACGGTCGGGCTGTTGCAATTGTTAAATAATTTGTCACGCCAGTGTTTAAAACACACCTTAATGTTGTTCTTAGCAAATGTACAGTATATTTTTAAGTGCGATCACAGAAAGATGTCTTGGAGGCGACACCAAAAGTCAAGATGAACGAGGTTTATGGGATTTTTGGGATTTTTGGGAGCATTTTTTTCGTCTGCATTTTGTGCAACAGACCAACATCATCTGCCACGGACGCTCGCCTGGTGCAGGTAAAATTAATCAATCTAAAAATGTTTCGTTTTTCTTCGGATTCGTTCCCACAATTTTCAAATTTGCACTCACCAACAATATTTTGCGGTAAAAATTAATTTTATGGGAATGATAAAATTATTGAATTTCGTGATATATATTAGGCGATTTAGCTTAACTTAACAGTTTAGGATAATTGACAAATAATAGGTGCACATAGCAGTACTGCGTTCCGGCGTTTAAATTAGAACAATGAGTATACCTAACGTTCTGACCTAAAATTAACCAATGGAACGTCGCGGAAGAGAAAAAACTTGAAATTTTGCATGTGTTACTAAAGATTGGAACCTATTTGCAAAACAAATAGAAAGTTTAATTAAATATTCTCAGAATAATTTACGTAGTTAAGCCTTTAAAAATTAAAAAATGGGACAAAACATATTTGCTCCAAAAATATAAACATCGAGCAAAAATTAATTCAAGAATATTTTGTTTTACGACGTAATTTTTATTTTGTTTTATAAACAAAACAGAAGATCCATTAACGCTGGAACATGATACATTTTAATTATGGAGTAGAGTAGACGCTCTTTGCTCCAAAACAAAATTGACAAAATTTTCCAAATTTTTTTATAAAAAAGCAAAATACTATCTATTCAAGTAAATATCTAATATGGCTCCATAAGAAAATCAAAAGTTTAGTATGCACCTAGTTCATTTTAATTTTTGCTACTCTATTTCCAATTTTGTTTTTAATTTCTTTCGATATTTGGAAACTTTTTATTTTTGAGTTGTCTTTTTTAGTGGTAAGACAATGCCTTACAAAAACCAAGTTCAATTGCGTCAATCTACAAATATAATTCTTTACAACTTACAATATACATATATGTAAAGCACAGCTTCGATATAAATATGTAAAATATATTGCCAAGTTAAACTAACGAATAAATTTATTCAATTTATGCTGCGGATATTCAAATGGAAGACGTAAAATTGGCGACTGAATTATTCTAGTAAAAATTTGCATGAAACTATTACTCATGACAGGGGTGGACTAAATATGAAATGGAATTTAATTGACACTATTCTTCAAAATACCACGATTGGGTGTTCTTACTAAGAGTCGTTAAATACTGCAAAGAAACCATATTTTGTTTCATAACTAATTTGTTTTGTAACTATATATTTTGTTAAGCAATTTATGGAACTTGTTTTAGGTGTCTAACAGTCTAATAATTAGACTTTAACTGTAACAGTCAAAATGCAGTCAAAATGCAGTCACAATGCAGTCAAAATACAGTCAAAATGCAGTCAAAATTCTTAAATGTTGATCAATGGAACTACCACTTTCTTGTTGTTTATACAGTTTTAGTTACATGAAATGCAAAAATGTTTTCATAACTCAAAAAAAAAACTTATTTGTTTGAATTGAAATAGAATTATAGACGCATTTATTTAGTAAGTTACTTTGTTAAGCGCGCAAATCAAAACAGATTATAAATCGTCAATGTTTCATCGATAGAAATACGTAAAAAATACTTTTTCTTTTAACATGAGCAATGACGCATTAAACATTAGGTTTTCTATACTAAAGGGCTCCCCAAAACTTGCCCGTTTTTGGGCTTCCTTAAGCTAACATTCTTGCAGTGCTGCTGTACATGGATAGGTGTGCATATCATTACTGAAAGTAAACTTTCATGAATACATTTTTTCAGCTTTATGTATGATTTACTTAAATCGTTTTAACCGGGTAGCTGATTAACCGGTACATTTCAAAATCACTAAGAACAATATAAAGATCTAACGAATAGACAATGTTGTCTTTATAATTAGCGGAAAGTTTGTTTTTTTTTCCTTTTTTCTATAATTCTATATATTCATCACTACATTTTGATGGACCCGGAAATCGTTTATTTTGTAAATAATTTCTTTTTCACCCTCCAAATGGTAAACCGAAAGTGTGCTGTTTGCTGTACAATATTTTAATTTTTATTTTGCTACTTTCTAAAGATGCTCTTTAAATATTTGTGCTTCGCCAGTGCAATAAACATTAAACTGTTGCTTTGAACAAATTCCATCACCATTCATTGGAAATTTATCTACCTAATTTTATTATAGGGTACAAACATTAATCTTGGAGAAGCTTTGCAGTTCCTAAGAGAATATGATACCGATGCGTCTGAAATGTGCTTCCGTGTCAGCACAGCACAATGGGATTATGCCACGAACATGACAGATCTCAACAAACGCAGGATGGTAGAAGGACAAACGTTGAAGGCTAAATTTGATAAGTTGTCATGGAGAAGAGCAATTGCTTTTGATTGGTCTCGATTACCTGACGCAATGGCACGAAGACATTTTAGATTTTTAGCCACAAGAGGTAGAGCAAGCTTAACAGATGAAAAGTTTAACGAGGTAGGATTTAAAAAAAAAATTACACCAAAAACAAGAAAAAAGTTTTAAATACAGGCAATCCCCGTAAAACTTGATAGTTGGGTTTTCTCCACTGCTTAGAGACTAGCGAGTCAACTAAGGAAATTCACAAAAATGGTTGGAAATGTTTAAGAATTACATAATAGCAATTTTTTAACGCACAAAAGCCTAAATCACTGTGATGTGTGGATAACTGCAATTTTCTGAGCTATTAGAGCAGCACCTTGATGTACAGGAGCTGCAAAAAAAACATTCGTTCAAAATTTCTCTCCCAGGCTCATTGTTAAACTGATGTAGTTATTTTATGAATAAAGCTGGCCACTGCAAAAACCTAAAATAATGGTCGATGGCTTGACTATTTTATTAGGCTAAAGTTATATTCAACTCACATAAATAGCGAGCCTGGGCGAAAATTGTCGCTGTGGTAATTTTTTGGACTCTATTTATTAATACCGTGTTGTAGGAGCATTGTCACAGGTTTTTAACCGTGTTAAAGCAAAACCGTGTTGTAGTAGTACCGTGTTATAGAGGACTGCCTTATCTCTACATATCATTTTCATAAGAACTTAATTATTTTAGATTTATCATTTAATATCGGAAATGAAAGACATTTATGGTAACGTTCGCATATGCCCATTTAATAACAACGACGTCCAACATTGTGATTTGGAATTACACCCAGATATTCAGAGACTTATGGCCCATTCACGAAATCCCATGGAGCTCGTACATGTATGGAAAGAATGGCACGATAAAGTAGGTCCACCCATGAAAAATAAATTTATGAGATACGTGCAGTTAGCAAACCAAGCAGCTAGAATGATTGGTAAGAAAATGTAGAAATAAACTTAATCGGTTGTTGTTTGTAACAAGAGTAGACAACTTATGGTGTGATTAGATTATTTTTGAAATAGGAACTCCCAATCTGGAATCATTGTCGTTATAGGTTTACAAACAGGAATTTTAATTTCAAGTTTTGCATAATAACATTTGATATACTACAATTATTTAAACTGATAATACTTTTCCCATTTTTCGGTTAAATAGTTTTGAAGAACATACTCAAAATGTTTATCGTGGCAATTGAAAAACTTATGAAGACGTTCTATATGTGTTAGAAAATAATAAATGTATGTTTTTGATTCAGGTTTCGGAGATGCTGGTGAACAAATGCGCTTTGAATATGAAGATAATGATTTTGAGTATGAAGTAACAGAAACGCTTCGCACGTTAGAACCTTTATATAAAGAATTATTTACGTACGTACGGCGAAAACTCTTGACGAAGTATGGCGCGGATGTTGTAAGACCGGATGGTCCAATTCCTGCCCATCTATTAGGCAACATTTGGGCTCAGGATTGGAGCCAAATATACGATACTGTTATTCCTTATTCCCAAAATAAAAATTTCGATGTCACAGATGAAATGTTAAGACAAGGTTTTACACCTTTAAGGTAATTTATATTCAAATAAGTAATATTTCTGTCATTAGTATGTAAATATTTTTTCTATTCTCTTGTTAAAATTGTCGAATCGTGTACTTACCTAAAGAAAATATGACTGAGATTTCATAGTGTACGTCTGTGCGTATTCAGTTTTATTATGAAACTATATGTAACTACCAATTACATTTTTATATTTTAGAATATTTCAAATGTCTGAAGAATTTTTCACATCACTTGGATTAAAACCTATGCCGCCAGAATTCTGGAGATATTCTATGGTTGAAAGACCACCTGATCGTAAAGTACAGTGCACTTCAAGTGCTTGGGATTTTTGCAATGGAATAGATTTTAGGTAATAATAGAATATTACATAACAAGAGTTGTAAGAAGCATATTACGCACGAGCGCGTAGCGGCGAGTGCCTATTTCCACGAGTGCGTAATTGCTTTACAACTCGTGTTATGTAGCTACTTTTTCTACGATCACATAATACCTACTATTTTAACGGCTTTTTGGCTAATATAGACATGTAATTACGTTGTCTTTGACATTTCTAGACAAATTTAATGTGCGTTTCGCTTACCGTTTTATTCAAATCCGTTCAGCAGTTCTTGAGTTATATTTGAACTGACGGACAAACAGACAAATAAAAATTTTAGTAAAATAGACTCTTAAACTAGATTCTTTTTTTAACCAACAAAATCGCATAAATCACTTCCTTTTAATTTTATTTGTATGTAGTGATTCAAGATATTTTGCAGAATTAAGCAATGCACAGAAGTAAATATGAACGATTTGATAACAACACATCATGAGATGGCCCATATCCAGTATTACTTACAATATGCTGATCAACCCTTTTTATACAGAGATGGTTCAAATCCAGGTGAAAATTTTATTTAAAAGTATGATCAGACTAACTTCTATTTTAGGAAGGAATTGAGTAATAGGACATTTGAATTACACTCTTTCTAGTCTTCAATTTAATTGCGACCTTCTCAACTTGTTTCATTAACATCTTCATAATCTTCAGTTAGATTAAATAAAACAATAAACTTAGAACACATTTTTTTTTTTTACAGGTTTTCACGAAGCCATAGCAAATGCAATAACACTTTCTGTTATGAACCCAATACACCTTCATCGAATAGGCTTATTTAATAACGAAACCGACACATATGAATCAAATATGAATTTTCTCATGAAAATGGCGTTGGAAAAAATTGCTTATGCACCTTTCGCGTATTTAATTGATAAGGTAAGCAGAACACATCAACAGTTGTTTAAACTGACTCAGTATAGAACATATTTGGAACAATTACATATACATAAAAACTTGTATCTTACTATCAATCAAGATAAATGACAAAATTATCAGATGATTTTATTTGTTTATGACAAGGGTGACAAACCGACCCGAATTTAGCGTTTTGGGAAAATCGAGAATCACGAAAGTTCAGTTTTTGAAATGAGTTACTTTTTTTTAACCTAATCTGAAGAAATAAATAGAATACTAAATGATACTCCTAATATTTCTATAAATTTTTTTTGAAGCTACAACGTTTCCAAAACATAGATATGTCTGATAACTTGGAAAAACATTTTGTAATCGTTTTTTTTGATTGTCATCCAAACTTTTTAGTGGCGGTACAGAATATTTCGAGAGGGCGTTGGAAGTATGAATTCTGCTTGGTGGGAACTAAGATTACAACACCAAGGGATAATTCCTCCAGTTCTACGTACAGAACAGCACCTAGATGCAGCCTCAAAGAAACATGTACCTGCTGATATACCGTATATGCGATACTACATGGCATTGCTATTAGAATTTCAAATATTTGATTCTATGTGCTTTTCTGCAGGACATACTGGTCAATTACATTCATGTGATATTTATAGGTCTCGTGAAGCCGGAAGACTTTTAGGGTAAGTAAATTAATATAAATAGTGTTCTGCTGTCGCCTTTTTGAAATTCATAATCATTTTATCATTGAACTTGTGTTTTGCAAGTTTTCTATTCTTATTCATACATTGTCCCTATTATATTATAAGCAACAAAATATTTTTGAATGAAAACACTTTATATTAGTATCATTAACAACACTTGTTTCCCTTTTTTTTAACAAGGGCACTGGGCCAGCAAATTATGTAGCCGGTCCTGATTTAAGAATTATTTTTAAATTTGAATTCTTAATACCACAAAAAAATCATAAATACATGCAAATTTGTTACTGATTGCTAATCCTCTTATTAACAATTTTATTTTACATTATAGAAACGACTATGTATGTTAATAGCAATAATTTGTTTTTAGCGATGCATTAAAAGTGGGAAAAGCAAGACATTGGAAAGACGTAATAAGAATGTTAACTAAAGGCCAAACTGATCGTCTCTCTGCAGATGCCATGATAAAATACTTTCAACCATTACAGTTATGGTTAAAGGTGCAAAACAGAGATGAGAGTGTAATTGGTTGGAATACCATCACTGAAGATGCTGCCTTGTTTCAGCCTTTATTTAGTTCTGTGGATTCTCCACAAACGAGATATCTACAAACTGTATTTATTTTAGTAGTAATAAAATTAGTGTTTTAACAGAAACAATTTACCATTCGATTATAAAGTATATTTTACTACTTAATACAATAATTATATAAAAACAATTCTACACTCCAATTATTTGTGATATAATAGTCTTATATGTTAACCAAAGAAAAATTACAAAACCTGTAAAATATTGTATAAAGTGCAAATAATAAAAATTACGAAAAAAGTTTGATTGTTCAGTTTAGTTTCAGAGTAAAAAAATACCTTAAAATATACTTTCAGATTTAAATGTTAGAGCTTAAGGGGCTACTTACACTTAGTACATAGTACCTATTACGATAGTATGACCGTATGACCATTTGATCATATTTTTTGAACAGTTTAAAACTTGACGAAGTTACAACTGGTTAAGCGGTGCGTTGCGCACAGATATATGATATACGGTCGTCTTTTCTATAAAACACTCAACTTCACTCATTTTAGCCCACTAAAACGTATTTGAGTGTTACACTCGCGAATTCCAAAATACGCCATTTTCAATTCTAAGTAAGCGCAAGTACAGCTGGAGTGCTGAAGACATTGTTGCCAGACGCATGCTTGGCAACAGCGCTCCACGACCGCGTCATAGCCTTTTTTCAGAATGTTTTTTCTATTGTAAATTGCAACCATTGTCTCAAAAACTTGAGATTTAGTACAGTGAATCTTTGTGCAATGATCTAGTTTTAGTCTAGGATCTTTTTTTTTAATACATCGTAATACAATGTTTATGATAAGAATTAAATATCAAATTTTTAGTCAAAAATCTGAAATTTGCATCCAGAACTAATCGCATTTAATACAGATTTTGTTTTTTTTGTGATTTTTATTAAAAAAAGATGTTTAAAAAAACGGTTTTTAATTATTTTGGGTAAAGGTTTCCTTTTTTCCATTAAAATAACGGTTTAGGTTAAAAATAACTTTTAAGGACAAAAAATAACGGTTTACCGGTTTTTTAACTGCTTAAAAAAAAACGGTTTCATGCCCTGATATGTAGCCCCTTCAACAAACAACAATTTGACATTCAAACAGCATTTCAAACTAAATATTCTGTTTAAAATATGTAAGTTATTAATTAGTTTTGGGAAAATGCTAACAATAAAACCAAAATGTATACAAAATAAACTTTATTTACACAATTAAATATTAAAGAATCATTAACACATTTAACATTCATAAGTTATTTTAAAATATAACAATATTGTGTTCCTTATTCAATCTGTACATATATAATTTAATATTTTACAAATTCCTGGACAATCGACTACTTTATTACCATACAGTGCTTTAAAAATAGAAAAGTCAAAATTTTTGATAACAAAAACAAAAAATGCATTTACACCTTTCAAGTTGTACGTACAAATATCGATAATAAACATGATGAATTCAGTTTAGTATCGCAGAGTTGTGTAAAATAAGTCACAAATATTGCCCATCAATAC
The DNA here is from genome assembly GCA_947652605.1 of Elmis aenea. Taxonomy (NCBI): domain Eukaryota; kingdom Metazoa; phylum Arthropoda; class Insecta; order Coleoptera; family Elmidae; genus Elmis; species Elmis aenea. The sequence continues at coordinate 10,584,692 of OX393578.1, read as the reverse complement.
ACCTGATAACAAGATTTAAAATTATACAGATTAAAAGCTTTATGAACAACTTCACAAATCGTCAACCCAGGGACCGTCATGGCGCTTTGTGTGTTAATAAAAATAGAAATATAACTGGATATAATTATTTCATTTGGTTCTGCAATGTTTATACAAAAAAAACTATACAGGGTGGTCCACATAGAAGTGCCACTATTGGGATCTTGTGAACGTTAAAAGCTGCAAAGAAGTTTAAATTAGACAAATTGTTCCCTTTCTGAGATCTATTCAGTGATGCTTTAATGTTTTAAAAAAGTTCCAAGGCACGCTAGATAATAAAGAAAAATCAAAATGTGAATTTTTTGTAAATCGTTATTAACTCGATTATACTTGATGCTACAAAAATATTTTTGGGGAACAAGTTGTAGACTTTTTTGCAAAGTGTAAAATGAAAACATTCATTTGTTTCAATAATGTTTAAATTCATGGCACTCTATAGCTTCATAGAGAGTTTTTGATTAATTTTGTTTGTTTTGAGCCTAAATATCAAAATAAATACATTAACCTTATATTATTAAAAACAAGGGGAAAAAAAGATTTTTCATGTGGTCATAGCCAACTGTTTTCCATTTAAAAAAATGCAAGTTTGTAATTTATCTAAGAATTGAAACAATATTGAAGCAAAAGAATGTTTTTATTGTACAGAGCTTAAAAAAATATTTTTGTAGCAAAAAGTATAACAGTTATTAATGATTTTAAAAAATTGCCCATTTTGATTTTTGTCTATTATCTAGTGTGCCATGGAACTCTTTTAAAACATTAAAGCATCTGAATGGGTCTCAGAAAGGGGAACAATTTGTCTAATTTAAACTTCTTTGTTGCTCTTACTGTTTACGATATCCCAATAGTACTCCTTTAATGTGGACCACCCTGTATATGTTAGGGTGACCATTCGTCCCGATTTTCGGGGACAGTCCCCGAAAAGACTCAAGTCCCGGATTATTCTTGTCCCCGATTTTCATAATTTTCCTACACACATTTAAAACAACGAATGTATGGTACTTTCACTGTTGCCAAATTATGCAAATCTGTTAGTCTGGCAACATTGTAACAGTGTAACCGCTTATTGGCCACGAAAACTGGAGAGGGGAGGAGTTTGTGCATGTAGCTGTCAGCCACCACCAATAAATAAAGTGTCAAGTCCGATGGGTCAATCTAAACAGATGAATCTTCCTTAGGTGTAAACAAATTTTACTTTGATTACCTTTGTTAATAACAATCATAATCTCAATAGCAACAATGGTAACCACAGCAAAATGTGCTTACACCTAAGGAAGATTCATCTGTTTAGATTGACCCATTAGGTTATGTTGGGTTAGGTTAGGTTAGGTTAGGTTACTTAAGGTTACCAAATGTCCTTTCGCCTGGACATATCCTCTTCTTTTTGAAATGTGCAAAAATGCGTGGGTTTTAATTTACGCTTTTTTAATTTTAATTTTGTTTATTAAAATAAAAGTTGTGGTTTGTAGTGTACAGGAAACAGAAAAATAGATTTCACGAAAGTTAGTTGAAGACCTTTTTTTTTGTATGCCTAGCTTAGAGACCCCGGAAGTCCAGGAAAAAAAAATGGTTACCTTAGTTCCTTAGTATATGTTCTACCACACATTAAAGTTAATTAACGGCAACAAATGTATGAATTTATTTTACAATGCGTAAAAAATCTACTTTTTTTACTTATGAGATCCCAATAATGTGGACCACCATGTATATGTTCTCCCACACATTAAAGTTAATTAACGACAACAATCACAACAAACTGCATTTAATGCCACTTATTTAGATAAGTCAATCTACAACCAAACAATGATTCAATTAAAGTCTGAATGACCCATCATGAAACATTCCTATTGATTAGATCCGATTTGCACTTTTAATTGTGCAGCATCACCTGCACCAACGATGTGTTAGACCTTTCGTCATTCATTTCCTTTAGCCGGTAGTTTCGTTGCAGCCAAATAAGGATTATCAATATCCCAATTTGATGATTCCTTCTCCTCCGTTTTTATTGTATCTTCATTGTTATCATCATCATCGTCTGTTTGCATTTTACTGTCTGACAACTTGGTCTCTGACTTTATTCGTTTACGGGGTGGTTGTGTTTGATCTTGATTTTTAGGGTCGTATTCTAAGTCTTCCGGATCAAATATTTGATCTTGTGGTAATAGGGCATTGAGATAAGGTGGAAATGTTGGTTTACAAGCAATCACTGAAACAATGATATTCAGCTAAACTTTGATAATTTTAATAAAGTCAATTATTTGAGCGATTGCAACCAAATAAGGTACAAGTACAGGGTAGCCTAATTCGATTGTTTTACCACAATAATTAGCGGAGATTTGATATTGTCTCTTCGGCAAATTTTTTGAGATAGAACGCCTGTGCTATCAAATTTTTTAGAGTAACTTTCCATTTTGGCACTACAGACGAAAGATAAAATTTAATCTTTTTCAAAAATTTATTATAACTCCTTTATTTATAAAAAAAGAACAAAATGTTAGACAGGATTTTTATACAGACTTTTATGCTTAATGTAAAAACTTTTTAAAAAAAATTAACGACCTCTTTTTTTGATAGAAGAAGTAAACTTATATTTTTTTAAATGGAAATTCTAGTAGGCCATGACTTTACACAAAAGAGCATTTTTCAGTTTTTTATAAATACATAGTTTTATATACAGGGTGTCCCACAAGGTATGCCTTCGCTAATTTTTGCATAAATCGAATTTTTAGAACCTAGATAAAACGTTTTTACCGATAATAATTTTTTTCATGTGTCCCTTCATATACAGAGTGTCCCAAATATAGTGAACAGCATGAGAATCTCTTAAACGGTAAAAGATACGGAGTTGGTTAAACGGGTCAAAATGATCTATGATTCAAGAGCAACTGTTCTATAAAAAAAAAAACTAAAAAAAATCAATAGTTTTTGCGCTATTGATGAAAAACAAAACACATCAGGTTTTTAATTTCTGCTTATAACTTTCTTAATTGAAATCACACTCAAAATATTTTTCGACATTATTAGGACACTTTTTTGTGTAGATTTTAAATTTGTCAACAAATTTTACCTATCTTCATTTGTTTTTGTTTTTTTAACATTAATTTTCTTATTTTAAATACGGCTGATGTTAAAATAACAAAAAAAAATGAAGATAGATAAAATTTGTTGACAAATTTCAAATCTACACAAAAAAGTACCCAAATTATGGCCAATCATATTTTGAGTGTGATTTCAATTAAGCAAGTTATAAGCAGAAATTAAAAACCTGATGTGTTTTGTTTTTCATCAATAGCGCAAAAACCATTGATTTTTTTAAGTGTTTTTTTTTATAGAACAATTGCTCTTGAATCATAGATCATTTTGACCCATTTAACCAACTCTGTATCTCTTACCATTTAAGAGATACCCATGCTGTTCACTATATTTGGGACACTCTGTATATGAAGGGATACATAAAAAAATTTATTATCGGTAAAAACGTTTTATCTAGGTCCTAAACATTCAATTTATGCAAAAATTAGCGAAGGCATACCTTGTGGGACACCCTGTATTTGTTGCAAAAAACAACCAAGATATAGCCAATTTTGTGAAAACTTTACTATTAAAGTTTGCCATGATTTCACAAACAAGTGATGTTTGCAATTAATAAACAAACTTTTAAGCAAATCCATGTATTCTTTTGTGTTTTATGTTTTTTGTGGTATTATGAACATGGCTAAATTTGAACACTTTAAAAAGTTTAATATGTTAAAAGTTTTAATTGTAAGTGGAAAAAACAGCGGCTGCTGCAGAATTTACCAGGGTATGAAGTTTAGTTGTTTATTAATTGCAAACATCACTTGTTTACGAAATCATGGCAACCTTCGAAAATAAAATTTTCACAAAATTGGCTTCATCTCGGCTATTTTTTGCAACAAATATATAAAAGTATATATTTTTGGGAAGATAAAAATATGCTCTTTCATATAAAGTCATGGCCTACTAGGGGTTCTCTTTAAAAAAATATAAGTTTACTTCATCTCAGAATTATTAAACGTTTGATTTTTTTTAAATTTTAAATTAAGCATAAAATTGTTTATAAACACCTTTACAACATTTAGTTCTATATGTTTAAATAAAGAAGTTACATTTAATTTTCAAAAATGTTAAAATTTCATTTTTCATTTATAGTTGACAAAATGGAGAGTGATAATACAAAAAATCTGATAACACGGAAGTGATTTTTAATCACAAAATAAATATCCCAAGAGACCAATATCAGATTTTCGCTAACTAATATGGTAAGCGAGATACCTCATAAAATATTCGAATTTGGTCCACTCTGTACAAGTAATAACATTAAGACATACAGCTTCATTCATAATGATAAAAATTAACACTAAATTTAGCTATTTAATATTAAGACATCAATCAATTATCGTTGTTCACAATTTCATTAGTCAGACTTTAATACTATAATGAAATGAAGACTATAAAGATTTAAACTTACGTGGAAATATATTTGCTTCATCACTATCAAATAAATTGTGAATAGGATTTGTTCTCGCCAAAAATTTTGTCAAAGCTTTTTCCATATCCTTTTTCTGAATTGCAGCCTTCTCTCTAATAGCTTCATATTCTATCACAGGCTGTTTATGAGTCTAAAAAACCAGCGCTTCGTTAAGTTGATCATTAAAACAGTTTCAAGACTTACAGGTGTTCTAATGTAGGCATGTGGATCCGGAAATGATGGTAGATGGGGCGGAATATGACTTGGAAGTACTTGTTTTGTTCCGGCTTGTAACATACTCATTTGCTTCTGTGGTTGCTGTGTTTGCAGCGGTGGAAGAACCGTATGTTTGCCTCTTTTAATATATTGTTCCAGTCCGCTGAAGTCTATTCCTACAAAAACACAGCAAAAGATAACATGCACGTTACTTTTAAGCATTCATGCATACCCATTTCCACGAATCCTAAGATAATATCAGCTATAACAGGTTCACATCTCCCAGATAATTCACAATAATTTTTGGCCATCGATCCAATTTCACACACAACTGAAAAATTGTAACATAAAATATCACGACATTTATTATAAGAAAAACGTACAACACTGTAGCATTTCTGTTAAAGTTCCCAAGGTGTCTTTGTCTGCCGAATCAGCACCTAATTCTAATAAAATACTTGACACTGCAGCTACCAGCATTTTACGATGTGGACTATAGGGCAGTTCCATTTTCTCCATTTAAAAATATTTTTGAGTAAAATATTTATGCTAATCTATCTCAACCAATCTCAACAAACATTAAACATAACCACAGAACACACAACGTACACAAGAACCATAGATAAGAGAGAAAACAAGAACATAACCTCAATGTTATTATACCAACTGATAACATTTTAAAGCAATAATTTGTAATACCAATCGTTTGTGGACGTCAAAAATTATGTAGCTAGCTATACGCGTTTCTGGCTTCACTCGGGTAAAAATTATAAGCTGGTTTTCAAAGTGATGTGCAGTGGATTTTGAAATTTTGTTTAATAAACCTAATATGGAAAGAAGTTCCACACCTAATTCAGACGTAGTTGAAGACTGTCTTAAAGGTTTGACGTTTTTTTCTGCTAATTGATTGATGGTCACTAAATAAAATAATCACGTTACTAAGTATTATGATTAGGTTAGGCGGTACGTAAACATTAATGTTTGTGTGATTATTTGGTGGCCAACGAATATGATACTGTTGTAGGTGTTTTTCTCTACAAAATTTCGTTTTAGATGCAGGTTTATACGATCACAACTTAAGTAAAGATGAAAAGGTGCAGATTTTTAAGGCTATTAATCAGTCCAAAACGACTGCGACACAAGAAGATGAACAACGTAGGATTTTGGAACAAACAGAAGCTAACTGCAGCGCAGTTGAAGAATTATTAGGTTTAAGTCCAGAGCAAACTTCTGTTGATGAAGAAAATTGTAGTGTAACGAGCACTAGTGTAACTAAATTGGATGAATGTGGTTCTGCAAAAAAGCCATTTTCACATAAAACTTGGGTACATAAAAAAAAGGAAGTTCAATCACATGATGATACAGAGGAGCCTGATATTGTGAGTGTTAGCTCTGACACACCAAATAAAGCTGAAGGTAAACAATCACCAAATTCTAAAAGCAATGAAGTTGTGGGTGACAATATAGATGCCTTGTGTTTATGTTGTGCTCACAAAAAGCATCAACCTTTAAAAATCATCAAGCGTATTTCCTATTATGCACCACCTTATTATTGCAATCCAAAATTAAAGGACTTAAGTGTGGAAAAAAGAGCACAATTAATCTACGAATATCACTTAACAATACAACGTAAATATCATGATTATCAACTAAATTCAATTTTTCCTGCTCCATGGCCGAATCGAATTCAATCAAATTCTCGATTTAATGGCAGTTTCACTAGGGCAATAGAAAAACAGATTGTCGAAGAGAGCAACCAAGAATCTGATGACGGTGAAGTACATTCACAGCCTGCTTCTAATAAACCTGATGTAAATAGACCTTCAAGTGAAGAAGATTTTGTAGTGCATGCTCCAAACCAACAAAAAAAAAGAAAACTTTACACTGAAAAATCAACTAATAATGAAGAAAATAAAACTGTTAAAAAAGGTAAATTAATTTCTGTAGCGTCAACCGAACATTCTAATAATAAAACTCCACCTATCAGACGTAAAAATTTGGCTCCTTTGAAAAACGAAGAAATAATGAAACGTTCGAAACTTTTTCATAGTGCGACTGAACTAACAACACATAATGAGAAAATATTTGATAAACTGGTGGAGGATGAGCAGAACAAAAGAATTGCTGAAAAAGAGATGGAAAAATTTCAAGAAACGTTGACACAATTAAGCGACGAAGATAATTTTATTAATGATAACTCTAGCAGTGAAGTAGATTCTCAAGATATTGGTGATTTGGTGCATGATCAGGAACCATTTGTAACCCGTCGTATAATAACTCCTCCTCTTACCATTAAACGGAAAAGTCGCATCACAAAACGGCAAAAGGATGGAAGCGGTAAGAAATTGTATTGTTAATGTTATATGTATTATCCTCAATCAAAAGAGATACAAGATTGATTAAATGGAACAACAGTTACTTATTCGAAAAAAAAGTATCAACTTTTTATTTACTTATTGCTTTTTACATTGTGAATTTTTGACTTGAACTTGAGCCAAAACGTTAGCCTTTTATTTATTTGTAATTATTAAGTACGCAAAGTTTTAATCTTTTTACAAAAACTCGATATTTTATTAACGGTAAGGCTGATCGCAGACATGCAATTATCAGTTGTGCAACAGTTTAGTTGCATTAGTCCCTACCATGGGTTTATATGACTGCAAATTTATTGAAAAAACTGTATGTATGTATTAAAAACAACATGAAATCGTTTTAAATAGTATTAAGTATGTTGTGCAAAATATGGATGCAAAGGAAATTGGCTGAAAGAATATTATTTGAACTATGTTGAATTGTAGAACACACATAATAGAAGTTGTTATAGTTGTAGGTCAGAGTAACGCAGATGGTCAAAAAACTGTGCCCATGAGAATTGCTAATAGAAATGTTAATAAACAGCTTGACATTGATGAAGAGTGGCAACCTTCAAGCGTAAAGAAGAAGTATACTCCATTAGAAGTTTCGTCAAATTCTCAACAAAATAATGCTGTGAAGATGACCGTTTGCCCTATATGTGACGGTAGTTTTCCTGTGACTGAAATTGAAGTAAGTTTTTTTTTTATATCTGTAGTTGGTACTTAATATGATGAAAAAGCTGCTTCAGAAAATTTGTTGTTTGCATATTTTTCTAATGACAGATTTATGTATCCTATTACATTTTTAGTAAATGCAAATGACGACATAATTTATCCTGCATATTTGTATTTTCTGTAGTGAGATGCTAAAAAAGTTTAAAGTTAGATATTATAAAAGAATTTTTTTTTACAACCAATTAATATACAGGGTGGTCCAAATTCGATGGGATTGCATGGGTATCTCGGTTAATATTTAAGATAGAGAAACGGTTAAATTACCAAAAAAGTGCAGTTTTTTAGGACAAACTCAGAACCGTTTTCAAAAATATTCTATCATTTCCGGTTTTCAAGTTATTGGATAAAAAGTGTTTTTTTGTCATATTAATAATATATCATATCTCCGTTATTGTTGTAAATATGGAAAATATTTATTGAAATCATTTTTAGATATTTTTATGTTTAATTTGATTACACTAAAAAGAATTTTCTTACGCTCACCGTTAAGAAGTTATGACACAAACTTACCTTTTTTTAAACAGAAGCGATAGTTGGCTATGACCTATTTAAATTCCTTTTTTTTTCTTATTCCAAATAAAGGTTGATGTATTTATTTTCAATAATACGCAAGTTACGAGGTTTTTTTTTTTAAGAAAATCATAGTAGGCTGTGAAAACAAAAAAAAACAAGGCGTAAAACCCTATAAAACTCATGTGGTGCAAGTTACCAAGATTTTTTAATATTTTGTTTAGATACACATGGTAAATATTTGAACATTAGATAACAACAACATAGCTGGAATCAGCAGTAATGTAGTATATTGCTGTTTATCTTATGTTAAAAAAAATTTGATGTTTATCTTGGTAACTTGTACCACATGAGTTTTATAAGGTTTTACACTTTGTTTTTTTTTCGTTTTCACAGCCTACAATGATTTTCTTAAAAAAAAAAACTGAAAAACCTTCGTAACTTGCGTATTATTGAAAATAAAAACCTCAACTCTTATATATTTAAAATGAGAAAAAAATAAGGAATTTAAATAGGTCATAGCCAACTATCGCTCCCATTTAAAAAAAGGTAAGTTTGTGTCTTAAGTTTTTAACGCTGAGCGTAAAATTTTTTTTTTTAGTGTAATCAAATTAAACCTAAAATTATTTAAAAAAAATCTACATACATATTTTTGATATTTACAACAGTAACGGAGATATGACACATTATTAATATGACAAAAAAACAGTTTTTCTTTAATAACTCAAAAACCGGAAACGATAGAATATATTTAAGAACTGTTTTAAGTTTGTCTTCAAAAACTGCACATTTTTGGTAATTTAACCGTTTCTCTATCTTAAATATTAACCAATATACCCATGCAATCCCATCGATTTTGGGTAATTCAGGTTGACTGTCGCACCCCTATAACTTTCTTATTTTAAAGGAACTCACATTAACCTTTTATTTTTGTAAATCATGGAAAATTCTCTATCGAACGACTTTCGAATGTTTTTTCCTCAATGAAATCCGTCAGACTGGCGATAGTCAACTTTTTTTATTGAAATTATTAAGTGTTTTTTTTTGTATCGATTCTGATCGAGAATCAAATTGTAAATCCGACAGTGCTTTAAAAAAATAATAAACACACAAAAACATTTTTGAGAAAAATGAATTAAGTTATTTATTATTTTTCTTATAGTCGCTGTATTTGATTAAACAAAACACGATCACTGTAGTAATTGACAGTTTATAATTTGTCTAATTGTGTTTTATTATTTTTAGATGAAAAATCATTATTTTGTGAGCATTCAATTGAAACGCCTTAAGTACACACTATCTGAAACAAATTGACAGAACGTCCTTTTTCAATTTAATACTCACAAAATAATGATTTTTCATCGAAAAATAATAAAACACAATTAGACCAGTTATAAACTGTCAATTATTAGAGCGATCGTGTTTTGTTTAGTCAAATACGACTTTGTGAAAATAGTCTTCTTCTCTTCTTAATCGGTTCTTCTTGTACCTTTCGGTGTCGAGGTGAAAATAATAATTAACCTTTACCTAACTTTTCTTAAAATTTTTTTTAATATTTCCATAATGCACCATCGGATTTAGAATTTAATTCTCTATCAGAATCAATTAAAAAAAAGTATACCTTGTAATTTAAAAAAAAAGTTGACTATCGCCAGTCTTAGATATTTCATCGCAGAAAACACATTTGAACATCATTCAATAAAGAATTTTCTGCATTTAAAAAATATATGGTTTGTCCTCTTAAAATAAGAAAGTTAGTGGGGTGCGACAGTCAAACTGAATGACGTGGTATAAATATAATGTTTGCTTTGTTTTTCGTTAGTGGTAATAACTCTTGCAAGTAAATTGTCGGGTAGTTAGTTCGATAATTAAGTAGTGCCTAAGATAAATTATTTCTTTTAAATATTCGTATACATTAATTAATTTTTTAAATTTAGGAACATGCTGCTACATGTGGACTGGCTGATGACAATAACATACCTGTCAGATCAAGACCAGTTTCTCAGATTGTAACTATCACATGTGAAACGTGCGATGAGGTGTTTTTAGTTAATACCGATTTTGAAGTGCATGTTCAGCAGTGCATAGCTCGCAGATTAAGGAAGTGATGATCACCTAAGAAATAACTAATTTTTATTGTGTAACAAATTATTTAACATTGTAGTTAAATCCAGTGTGGTATAACCAACAATGGCTGGAATTTAACAAATGCAAATATCAGTAGGCCTTAGAATCACTTTGGTTTATAATTTTGTGCTGATCTCGATATTGGTTTGTATTTTAATATTACTACTTGTTTAGCAAATAATATATGTTCTATTAAAAAAAAACATGTTACTAAACTTTTTTAATAAAAGATACATAAATTGTAAGATCCAACTGCAGTAAAAGCATACGGTTGGATTTTTAGACCAAAGTTGTATTTTTATTCACTTTACTAAAACTGTTTTTTAGATAATCGACATTTTTCGTTTGAAACCATGTTTTGTTGATAGCTATTAATGTTTATATGTGTACTCTTTTAAAATTATACAGTATTTTACAAACATGATTTTTTTTTACTTGTTAATAAATAATTAATTGAAAAATATGGCTCGAAAATAGAATGGAAAAAAAAACGATCCTACATTTCTCTGGAAAAAGTTCTATAATGTAAAAAATTGTTATACAGGGTGTCCAGGATAAAGATAACGCATGGGAATCTCGATGATGAGCAGCTTAAATTAAGAGAGTAGTAGTGCATTATCTAGTCTGATAAAAATTGGGAATCATCTTCCAACCAGATATTAAAAAAATTCCGTTTTATTTTTTATTTTTTAAGCATCTCCTGTACAAGATGGACCAAATTCGATGAAATTACATGGGTAACTCGCTTAATAGTCAAGAGATGAACTCAGAACTGTTTTCAGAAAAATTGTGTAATTTCCGGTTTTTCAGTTATTAGCCAAATATATTTAATAGTGTCATATTTCCCTTATTGTTATGAACATGGAAACAATTTATAAAAATAATTTATAATGTAAACTTGCTGCTTACTAGTTATTTATTCAAGATTCTATGAGATGATCTTTCTGGGCGTGCCAGGGACGGTGCAGGAGGTGGGTAACGTAACAAAATTTTCAGACGTCCTATACCTAGATCTCGTCGACGAGCGATAACCAAGAAAAACGGACCCTGCCACGTGACAGTTTAGACGACTGCGACAAAAAAGTTCTATTGGGCCACCCGTCTAAAACGTACAGGGACGGATCTGGAGTGGGGGTCTCAAAACCACATGTTTCGAGGATTTTTCCCATCTGACGAAGGCCACGTGTAACTTTTGGAAACTTTTATGACGGTTAAACTTGACCAACCGTAGGGCCTTCCAGACTGCCCAACCGGGTTTCGGTCGGCTGCCGTCTTCGGGCCCGAAGGGCCGATTTTCTAGGTAATAGGCGTTAATAATTTTTAACACTTTCAACAGTGTTCAGAGATTTTTTTTATATGGTAACATTAATGTTTAAATATTGCTGCTAATGTTTTACATAAATCAGTGTAAACTTGTATTTAAGGGCATGAATAATTTTATTGTGTTTTAAATGTTATCACTGATCAATGTAAAAGGTCTTCAGACAATGTTATAAATGTAATTGTTAAAGTTTTTATCAAACTGAAGGTGCTGGTTAAGTGTTAATTATTAAAACAGTTAATAATGAATTTTTTGTATATTTAATCATGTCATAATTATGAATGAGTTTTCGGTTGTAATGTTGCTTAAAAATTGTTATTTCATTACCTATGTTAACGCTTATTAATATTATAATGAAATTTTTGTATTAAAAATGGAATATTCATGTGATTACATTTGCATTGAATGGCTAGTTATGAGTGTTGACAATTTTAAAAAACTCCAACAGCGCTTTGAGGTATGTTAAAAATGATAATTTGTGTTTAAAATATTCGTGTAAGTAATAAATGTTATCCCTGACCAGTGTGAAAGGTCTCCAGACAATATTTTAATTGCAGTAATGGAAATATTAAAGTGATTACTAAAACAGTCGTAAATAAAGTTTGAGTGTAATATTTAATTGTATAATAATTATAAGCAAGTTTTCATATGTAGCGTCGCTCAAAAGTTGTAATTTAATTACGTGTATAATAACATTTACTGGAATATTAAAAACATTGCCAAATAATGTTTTTATTTTAACGTACAAAAACACCTAAAGAAAAAGGCAACCCTCAATTCATAAATGCTATGCACAGCTTTTGTCCAAAATTTAAAAAAATTACAGGAAACTAGAAAAAATTACAGGGAACTGCATTACCACCATAGATTTGTATTAGGCTGTAACGTGGCTGTAACCTCCTTCAATTTCTGTGATCCTGATACTCCTGATACAAAATCGCCATTGAAAACTTAACAAATGATTCAAAATCGGACTTAAGGACCAGAATCGCATAAATGGATGTGACGTCGCGAGTGTTTAAAAATTACAAGCCTCGTACCTCCTTTATCTTCTGTGATCCTGATACTAAAAATTCAAATATGTTGCAATTAAACCATTGCCGGGCTAGCATTATTAAAATTATCTACTGTAGTGTATTATTTAAATAATACTGCAGTACATTATTTAAATAACCTACTTAAATAATACACTATAGTAGATTATTAAATGATGCACTATACCAATATAGTGTATTATTTAAATAACCTACTGCAGTATTATTTAAATAATCTACTATGCAGTATTGTTAAAATAATCTACTATAGTGTATTATTTAAATTATCTACTACAGTTTATTATTTAAATAACCTACTGCAGTATTATTTAAATAATCTACTTTAGTGTAATACATAAATAATCTACTATAGTCTATTATATAAATAATCTAAAATCTACTATAGTGTATTATTTAAATAATCTACTTTAGTGTAATACATAAATAATCTACTATAGTCTATTATATAAATAATCTTAAATCTACTATAGTGTATTATTTAAATAATCTACTATGCTGTATTATTTAAATAACCTACTGCAGTATTATTTAAATTATGTACTGTAGTGTATTATTTAAATAATACTGCAGTACATTATTTAAATAATCTACTATAGTGTATTATTTAAATAACCTACTGCAATATTATTTAAATAATCTACTATGCAGTATTATTTAAATAATCTACCATAGTGTATTATATAAATAACCTACTATAGTGTATTATTTAAACAATCTACTATGCAGTATTATTTAAATAATCTACTATAGTGTATTATATAAATTATCTACTATAGTGCATTATTTAAATCATCTACTATAGTGTATTATTTAAATAATCTACTATAGTGTATTATTTAAATAACCTACTGCAGTATTATTTAAATAATCTACTATAGTGTATTATATAAATAATCTACTACAATGTATTATTTAAGTAATCTAATGCAGTATTGTTTAAATAACCTACTGCAGTATTATTTTAATAATCTACTATAGTGTATTATATAAATAATCTACTATAGTGTATTATTTAAATAATCTAATGCAGTATTATTTAAATAACCTACTGCATTGTAATTATTTAAATAATACTGCATTAGATTATTTAAATAATACACTATAGACTATAGTGGATTATTTAAATAATACACTATAGTAGATTATTTATATAATACACTATAGTAGATTATTAAAATAATACTGCAGTAGGTTATTTAAACAATACTGCATTAGATTACTTAAATAATACATTGTAGTAGATTATTTATATAATACACTATAGTAGATTATTTAAATAATACTGCAGTAGGTTATTTAAATAATACACTATAGTAGATTATTTAAATAATACACTATAGTAGATGATTTAAATAATGCACTATAGTAGATAATTTAAATAATGCACTATAGTAGATTATTTATATAATACACTATAGTAGATTATTTAAATAATACTGCATAGTAGATTATTTAAATAATACTGCATAGTAGATTATTTAAATAATATTGCAGTAGGTTATTTAAATAATACACTATAGTAGATTATTTAAATAATGTACTGCAGTATTATTTAAATAATACACTACAGTAGATAATTTAAATAATGCTATCCTTACCTTAAAAGTCCGTCCGATTTGATAGTTTTCGAACGCGATTTTCAATTTTTGTATCAGGAGTATCAGGATCACAGAAACTGAAGGAGGTTACAGCCTAATACAAATCTATGGTGGTAATGCAGTTTCCTGTAATTTTCTCTAGTTTCCTTTCATTTTGGACATGCAGCTTTGCATAGGATTTATGAATTGAGGGTTGCCTATTTCTTCAGGTGTTTGATCTAATGCAGTATTATTTAAATAATCTACTGTAATTTTGGATACGAAATTTGACTGATTTATATAAAACATTAGCAGCAATATTTAAATATTAATGTTACCATTTAAAAAAATCTCTGAACACTGTTGAAAGTGTTAAAAATTATTAACACCTAATACTTAGAAAATCGGCCCTCCGGGCCCGAAGACGGCGGCCGACCGAAACCCGGTTGGACAGTCTGGAAGGCCCTACGGTTGGTCAAGTTTAACTGTCATAAAAGTTTCCAAAAGTGACACGTGGCCTTCGTCAGATGGGAAAAATCCTCGAAACATGTGGTTTTGAGACCCCCACTCCAGATCCGTCCCTGTACATTTTAGACGGGTGGCCCAATAGAACTTTTTTGTCGCAGTCGTCCAAACTGTCACGTGGCAGGGTCCGTTTTTCTTGGTTTTTGCTCGTTGACGAGATCTAGGTATAGGACGTCTGCAAATTTTGTTACGTTACCCCCCTCCTGCACCCAGAAAGATCATCTCATAGAATCTTGAATAAATAACTTGTACCTACCGCACCTTACCCGCAGTTTCCCTGTATCTATTGTTTATACTATTATCGATGTAATTAGTATATTATTATATTTAATTATAATAAGCGAGATCCCTGTTGAGAAATGTTTTTTTGGACCACCCTGTATTTAAGATTGATAAATATGGTCGATAAGTTTTGCCACTGCATTTACCATGCCATAGATTTTTTTTAAATGTAAAAAATCAGTGCTATTAATTTTTATAAAAACACATGGATGTTTATGCACATTTATAACGAAATATATTGACTAAAAATATCGTACACACGAATACATTCTACGTTTAGTAATTTTAAATGTTGGCTGTAATGAATTAACCTACGAAAAAACATACAGTATTTAAATACATTTTATTTGAGAACTATGTTCAATTTACATAAAATTTTTCAGAGTAACTTACGGAGGGTGTAAAGTTATCTGTGGAAACGTTCACATTCGACAAAATTTATTTGTGTTACTTGAGCATATGCTGTGATTCCTCAACCACATAAAATTTACATTTCATTCATTATTTAAGTACCTATTCTAAACAAATGCCATGTATTGAAAAAAGTCAATTAGTTAAAAAACAAATGCACATAAAAAATTATTTTAAATTTAGGAATGGTTAAACTCAAGTTAAGCCAAAATACAGCTAGCATATAAGACTTAAAAAAAAGAGATAGTTAAGCCGACACTGTCACGCAGAGAGTCAATTACAACTTAACTTCGTTTGGTACTAAATTTAAGCACTGGTTCAGTTTAATAGTACATAATAAATTAAAAAACAAACTACACATAAAATCATGGACGCAAAACTACACTAAATAAATAAAGTTAAATAATTATTACAAAAAAATAATTACAAAATGGACTATCAAAAATACAACTACTTAACACAAGCGACAGAAGATTTCTATTCGGAAACCGGAATCACAAAATTAGCAATATAAACTGCTCAACATTTAAGTATGTCATGATTTACTGCTGTTTTAAGTTTCGATGCAAGATTGTATACAAATTTACATAATACAGTTTATGGACAACAATAAAAAGCTTCAAATAGGTATACATTCTTCGAGTTCATAATGTTCGTATATCACACAAAGTTTTAAATACCTGTATTGTTTTATTAAACACTATTTATTGGTTTTCGCGAAAACTTGATCATTTATTTAATGGTTTACTCCAAGCTACACAGTACAAATTTTCCTTATACAAACTACATTTTACAAACTGCCAGTAACTCACAATTAAATAAAAATACTTCCGTATTATCACGATATTCCATTAATAATTTAAAAAAAAAAAAAAAAATCTGGTGAGGACTCACAACGAGTTTTCGTGAAAACTGTTTGTAGATGCACAGATTATTCCTCACATCAGTGCTCATAAATATAATTAATCACTGTTTTCTGGAGGTCTTCCTCGCCGATGGTAAGGTCTTTTAGGGTGCAGCAAACCTCAACTGTGTGATGCACATAGTTCATTCCATCTTGCCTCAAAGAACTGCCGCATGCAGTGTCCTGCTTTGCCAACGGGACTATCGTCTTCATTGAATGTTTCACAGTTATTGAATATTTGACGAACGTCGGCACAAAACTCTTCTTTTGACTTATAGCTAACAACAAAAAATAATATTACCATTTTGCTTCAAAATTTGCATAGCTACAAGCTACAAGACCATGTAGAAAATTTATCAAACCAAATTATTGCGATGACAGCTTGAAATCAGGGATGGAAAACGTAATGCAATGATACCCGATAACGTTAAAATAACGATTCAACTATAATTTTTAATACAATAACGTAACGATATTTTAATAACGTTATAATAACCAATAAAGTTTCATTAAAAGTTATTTTGTATCGTTATTCTCTATGAATTAAATTTTAACATAGCATTATTTTTATTTTCAGAAGAGAGTATATTTTGTACTAATTTTTAAATTTACATTTTACAGATCCCAAAAAATTAATTTTAGAGTTACAAATAAATATTATTTTTATAACCTTATACAGGGTGTCCCAGAATAGATTTCCAGCATGGCGATCTCGCTTATTATAAGAGATACAGGTTTATTTAAATTAGATAAACTATTCCTAAGTATGATAGGAGCCACAATCAATTTTTTAAAGTACAAAATTCCTCCTGCTTCAGATGTTTTAGCAAAAAATATGAAAATGTCGAATAATTTTTTTTTCTCATACATTTTTTGTCTTAATCGTTGCTATGGCAAAGAACATAGCATTTCAACATATAGTATTTTTAATTAGTTGTAATTGTGCCCATAATTATATGATAACAAATTTGCTACAAAGACTATCGAATTACACAACAATACTTCAAAATTCTAATAAATAATACCGCACAAATAGTAACTACCATTTGACATTTAATTAGTTGTGCTTTGTTTTTATTTTCATAGATAGCTTGATATGTGATTGATAAAATAAGATTTTTTTCATTTTGTGGCTTATTTATAAAAATAGATATAGCAAGTAATATCTCATTTATAAGAAAAAAAAGAGCACATTTAACTATTCCATAGCCAACTTCGTGGCCCATGAGAAAAAGCGAAATTAGGGGCAATAATATAAAATTCTAATAAATGATACCGCACAAATAGTAACTACCATTTGACATATAATTAGTTGTGTTTTGTTTTTATTTTCATAGATAGCTTGATAAGTGTGATGGGTAAAATATGGTTTTTCTTCATTTTGTGACATATTTATAAACATAGATATAGCAAGTAATATCTCATTTATAAGAGGAAAAAAAAAACATTAATCTATTTCATAGCCAACTTCGTAGCCCATAAGAAAAAGCGAAATTAGGGGTAATATCTCGAAAATGGTAAATGATTAAAAAAATCCAAAACAACAGTTATATTTTACATAAAAAAGTAGCTCAAGATGGTACCAATAAAATTGATCTAATGATTAAGACAAAACAGTTATGAGAGAAAATAGAAATTCGACATTTTCATATTTTTTGTTATAACATCTGAAACACGAAGAATTTTGTACTTTTAAAAATTGTTTGTGGCTCCTCTCATACTAAGTAAGGAATAATTCATCTAATTTAAACAAACCTGTATCTCTTATAATAAGCGAGATCCCCATGCTGGAAATCTAATCTGGGACACCCTGTATATCATTATGTACGTAACGTTATATCACATAACAACATTTTTTAAATCTTATTTATAATGTTATGTAACGAAAACAAATAATAAATAACGTTATACAATAACATAACGATTTAAAACGTTATTTCATCCCTGTTTAAAATATCAACAATTTGAAAATAAAACTTGCTACTTACTGGACATCTTGTAGTCTCTTTTTTATTGTAGACAAATCCATTGGGTTTTTAATAATTTTCTTGTATGTTGGAAATTGTTTTGTATTAACGGGTAGTAAAAACGGCCAAGCATCGTCGTGACACTCAAGATCTTCAAGAATCGCTTTGCAGGGCAAAAACTCTTTGATTATTTTTTTTGAAACTCTTTCTTTTTTATTTCCTGGCGTGGACGGAGATCCAGCGTTAATTAGTAAGCTGGAATTAGAGAGATCGTTTGCTTGCAGTACCTGGTCTTCATTAGTTGTTGCAGAACTATGAGATGGCGCTGGACTGTAAAAACAAAAGTAATATTTTATTGGTTAAAATAAATCAAAAACAAAACATCTAATAAAAAAAAAACTATGAATAACAACTAAAAAAATAAAACTAGATCTCTTTGGATTTATTTTCAGAACGATTTTAGTTATCTAATATTCAAAAGGAATCAAAATTTTGCATATATTGCTGCTTTGACCGACTGTAGCTCATATACAGGGTAATTGAAATTCGGGTTTAAGCATGGGGATCTCGCTTATTATAATAGCTAGAGTATGGATTTAAATTTGGCAAAGTTGCTAAACTTGGTGCTCATTAATAATCCAAAGAGAAATTGGAAATATCTTAAACGGTATCCGAGAAAATTAGGAAATACCGGAAAATACGATTTTTGAAAATCGTCTATAACTCCTTTGGAGTATAAGATATTTCAAATGTGTAAAAACATTGCCCAAGCAACTTTTTAAGCCAAATCGGATGGTGGTAACAAATTTTTCCTTGATCGATTCGTTTTTGTTTTATGACAACCAACTTAATTTTTTCTAATGGGCGCAATTTTTGCTATTTACATAATCAAATAACATTTATTTTTCTGGATCCATTGATGTATCACACATGGTATTTTACTTCTTCTTTCATTGTCAAATTTGGAAACATGCGTTTTAAACAATAACCACTATAAATCAGGTAGGCCGGGGTCGTTGTAGTTTATGTTGTTTCCATGACAACCAATCAACAAATTAAAAGTTTTGAAAGCCTATTACTTGTCACATTAATAAATTCGTAAAAATGAACTTTAATAACGAAGAAAAACGCGATATGCTGCCATTTTTTTATTCATTGAATAGGAATTGTATATTGTCAAGTCAAAAATATACAGAAACATAAGACAACCCTTGCGCACATATTTTTTAAATTTATTAATGTGACAAGTAATAGGCTTTCAAAACTTTTAGTTTGTTGATTGGTTATCATGGAAACAACATAAACTACAACGACCGGCCTACCTGATTTATAATAGTTATTGTTTAAAACCCTTTTTTTAAATTTGGCCATTAATAAAGAAGTAAAATACCATGTGTGATACATCAATGGATCCACAAAAATAAATGCTATTTGATTATGTAAATAGCAAAAATTGCGCCCATAAGAAAAACTAAAGTGGTTATCATAAAACAAAAATGAATCGATCTAGAAAAAATTTGTGACCACCATCCGATTTGGCTTAAATAGTTACTTTGGCAATGTTTTTACACATTTGAAATATCTTATACTCCAAAGGAGTTATAGACGATTTTCAAAAATCGTATTTTCCGGTATTTCCCAATTTTCTCGGATACCGTTTGAGATATTTCCAATTTCTCTTTGGATTATTAATAAGCACCAAGTTTAGCAACTTTGCCAAATTTAAATCTATACTCTAGCTATTATAATAAGCGAGATCCCCATGCTTAAACTTGAATTTCAATCACCCTGTATTTTTTGACATACTCTAGAAATGAAATTATTATGGACAGAAAATTCAAAACTCCAACATAGTGCTTAAAATTATTTATAAGTATGTTAATAATTTCAATTATAATTGTTATATTAACATGTAAATCAGCGGTTTCCAACCGGTGGTTCGCGAAGGTCTTCTAGGGCAGTGGTCTCCAAAGTGGGGTGCGCGAGATAATTTCTGGGTTGCGTGGGATAATTGTTAATAAATTAATACCTTTATTTCCACGGCATAAATTAGCAAATTTTGTAATGAAACTTTAGCGATTTTTTATTTTGGGTTGGGCGGTAATCCTGCGACGTTAAAGTAAGGGTGCCCGACCAAAAAAGTTTGGAGACCGCTGTTCTAGGGGAACGATTTTCTGTTCAAGGAAAACATGATAAAAAATTAAAATTTTGGGACCACTTTATTAATAACACCACAGTGTTTAAAACACTACACTCAAATTTAGGCGAAAATGACCCGAATTTGAACCAAGCTGTAAACAAATTATTTAAAAACATTTCAATTTCCTACCGACTACTTTTGGAGAATATTATCAAAGTTTTTACTATGAATGTTGTTAAGCCATGTAATATAATCTCGGAGAGAGGTTCGCGATAACCAATATTATGTTGAGAGGGGTTCGCGGGTCAAAAAAGGTTGGGAACCGCTGATTTAAACAAAAGCAGATAATTACCTAGCAGGTGGATGATCAGACGATTCACTATCTCTTGCCGGTTTCGGAGTAACTTTACGAATGGCCTTCTTTTGTGGTTTCTTGGATATACAGTTGGAGCAGTACCATTTTCCTCTGGGGGCCTTGTTCAGTGCAGGTCTAATACAGTCCGTGTGGTATGCTCGTGGGCACAACTCGCACAACATCAAACGTGTTACAGTGATGGACTGTTTTTTGCCGCACACTATGCAATTGCGTTCACCAGTCGCTTTATTCATACACTCGTGGCAATACCTAAAGAAAAAAAAAACAGTATTACTTAATATCTTGATATTTTTAATAAATCTAAATTTATTTGCAAAATTATTGATTTATACATACCAATCGCCGTCCGGAATATTATCCATTTTAGGTTTGAAACAGTAGGTGTGATAGCCCTTGTCGCAGCTATCGCATAGCAGCAATTTGTCCTCATTATCTCCGTTGTGGCAAAACTGGCAATTCTACAATATAGAAATGGCATTTTAAGAATACGGACTTCAAAACGGCCTCGTGTTAGTAGCTAAGGTGCTGTTAACATGTACTTAAGTATAATTAGTAAACAAACAGCTAGATAAATTACTGAGTTAATTGCATACAGCCAGAGGTTCACGTAAATGAAAAATAGTGCAACAATCAAGAATTAAATTAAATAGCGTGTCATTAAGGAGTAATTTAGCAAGCAGTTAATTATAAAATAAACGTTATGGACTCGAGTAAACATTTTGCTGGACAAATTTTTGTTTAAAATCTAAAAAAACTTTAAAAAATTACAAAAAAAGATTTAAAAACAAATGAAGAACCATATGACACAATTCATTGCAATAATGTAAAAAAATGAACATTGAAATACAAGGTGAGGCATCACTTATGACACCCCCACTTATTTTGTTATTGGAAAGAATGATCAAAAAAAGTTTCAAATAAAAGTTGTTTGATACAGAATATCCCAAAATATTTTCATATCAAATTTTTGTTTTCTTTTGTTTTTTTTAAGTGGCATCAAACATATTTTTTTATACGATTTGAAAGACATTTTCTTTCTCTTTTCAATGCACTAAAACTTTTATACCCTTACATAACAAAATTTTTAAGAAAATCGCAAAAGAACAATTTGTATTTAAAAGCGTACGGTATTAATTAATTTACATTAGTAGGCTTTGAAAATGATACAAAATGGTAAAAGATTAAAAAAAGTTAATTAGGTTACAACGGTTAACACAAAACTACTGTAATACATTTTTTACCCTTTTATATAATTTTCAAAGCTTGCTAATTTAAATAAATTAATACCGTACGCTTTTAAAATCAAACTGTTCTTTTGCGTTTTTCTTAAAAACTTTGTTATGTAAGGGTATAAAAGTTTTAGTGCGTTAAAAAGAGAAAAAAAGTGTCTTTCAAACAGTATAAAAAAAATATGTATGGTGCCATTTAAAAAAAACAAATATGGTGCCGTAACTTCTTAAAAAAAAGAAAACAAAAAATTTTACTTGACAATATTTTGGGAAATACTGTATCAAACAACTTTTATTTGAAACTTTTTTTGATAATTCTTTCCAATAACAAAATAAAAGGGGGTGTCAAGTGATGCCTCACCCTGTATGTGCACAACTGCAAAGGTGCACACACTTTCATTGCATTTGGAATTAAAAGGCACTTTTTTTCAAACAATACTGAACTGAAAAAACAAAGTAATGTAGTTTTAACTGCAAAAACATTAACTTTTCAAATAGATACATTAGTTAAACATTTTAATTCGATGACTCTGTTGCTTCTTCAAATTAAATCAATGAAATTTGGCATCCCTATGGAGCAAAACATACAGGGTAAGAACAAAGTCCCGGAACAGTCGATTATATTTGTTGTTTTTTTGCTTGAATATATGGTCAAAATATAGAATTTATTGATGATATTTTCAATTGTTTTGCAGTTCCTGTATAACAAAAAATGACCTCAAATTGTTTTTTTTTTAAATATAACACCCTGCATATTTTTACATTTTTGGATGCAGAATAAAAAACTACTTTCAGAAACAACATTATTAAGGGTTTCATTTCAAAACAAATTTAATAAATTAACTGTTAAACTAACTTAACACAAAAAATCAAGATACATCTAACTACTGTCAGTTTTTTATCAAATATTATTGTTTTTTATCATTAAAAACTATTGATAATGGCAGTAAAAGTTACAGAAACATCAAATTTTCCATTCACTATGATTCTTCAACGTTTACTACCATTATCAATGTTTTTTTTAAAATGATAAACAATAAAATTTGACAACAAACCGACAGTAGTTTCATGTATCTTGATTTTGTGTTAATTAGTCAGTGTTTTCAGTTATTTTATTAACTTTATTTTAAAATTAAACCTTTGATGATGATGTGTGGTTCACATGTGTGTTCTGCTGGTGCAGCAGACTGCTATAGGGGGATTGACCCCCCTCTTCAGTCGTTAGAGGTACAAGGATAGTGGGTAAGGATAAGGATAGTCAAGGATGGACAAGGATAGGTGGAAGTACTGCCACAGCATTTGTCTTAACTGTAGAGGAAACCACCTGAAATCTCTACAATGACAGTCGGCCCTGGGATTCGAACCCATGACCTGCCTATTGCAAATTAGGTTGTTGACACAACCAGCCACCGAGCTCAGTGATGATAATGATGTTTCTGGATGTAGATTCTGCATCCGAAATATGAAAATATACAAGGAATATTTGAAAAAAATCAAACGGGTCATTTCCTGCCAAACTTGAAATGCAAAAAAATTGAAAATATCAATAAACTCTTTATTTTTGACCATATATTCAAGCCAAATTTCAAATAAAAAGATTTGAAAATAAAGAAGGTTATGGACCGTACCGGGACTTTGTCCTAAGCCTGTATAAAATAAGTGAAACTGTTATTTATTAAAGTATGCACTGCAAGATGCTTTTGGGATCTTCGTTTTACCACATAAAAATTATCCAACCTAACAGCTAACATTTTGAGGGCGATGTTTAGTAAAATAATTTTTTATCTGTGAATTAAATTTCAAAAATAAAAAAGTCTAACAAGTGCAAAATGATAATTGCTCAAATCCATAACAAAGATTAAGAAATAAACCAAAAAAAGCGCAAGCACCCACACTGAGCTTGGTGTTATATTTGCGAGCTCTCTGTTTAGTAAGAACATGAGAGTGGCTCACAGCTTTCATAATACTCTTGTCCCATGCGATGGATGCTTCCAAGGTGTATAGGCACATGGCAAGTTGGGCTGATGTTTTCGCTCGACCGGCAGCTTCACGCCACACCCCCAGACCCTTCGGTATATCATCGAGGCCGGACGCGGTTTGAACCGGTGCCGATCCGCCTGACGTTTCCTGCGCTATGGCTGCTATATTTGGATCTCCGGAGCTATTAATACAGACACTACAATTAGGATGTAATAAACGAAAATAGTTTTGTGTACTCACTTTATTCCTAAGGGAGGTTTTAAGTATCGTCTTTCAATGGCAGCTTCCAAGGAGGCCAACCTGTCTTTCGCGATTTCCACTATTTGGCTTATGGGAATTTCGGGCCCGTCTCGACTAGGCACTCTCCATCCCTTAACCTGCATGCTGGCATTTGCTACCTTATCTTCAAGTGCTTCAACCTGTAACACAATTACAAAGAGCCTTTGTTACATATTATATTAACTGTACAAAAATCATGTGCAAACTAAAGAAATATGTACAGGGTGGACCACATTCGAATGTTTTATGGGGTATCTCGGTTATTATAATAGTTAACAAAAATCTGATGTAGGTGTTTTGGGTTCTTTTTTGAGATAAACACCCTTTTGTTATCAGCCTTTTTATATCACTTTCCATTTTGACACAAGAGACGAAGAATGAAATTTAATCAGTTTTTAAATTTTTTTGATGACCTCGACTTTTTGAGATATGAAGTAAACTTATGTTTTTTTTTTTAAAATGGAAATCAAGTATTTTATTATAAAAGAGCATCTTTTTAGCTTTTCAAAAATATACTTCTATATATTTGTTACAAAAAATAACCGAGATACGGCTAATTTTGTTAAAATTTTATTATCAAAGTTTGCCATGACTTTGTAAACAAGTGACGTTTGCAATTAAAAAACAACTAAACATCATTTCCAAGTGAATTCTACAGCTGCCGCTTCGTTTTTACTACTTACAATGTAAACTTTTAACATATACAGGGTAATTCAAATTCGAGGGCGACAATGGGGATCTCGCTTTTTACTGAAGGTTCAAATTTGGCAAAGTTGCTAAATTTTATGCCCATCAATAATATCAATAATATCAAAACAGATTTGAAATATCTTCAACTGTTTTTGAAAAAATTTAAAAAAACTGAAAAAATGACTTAGTTTCTTTGCCATAACTTTTTTATTTATATATTATTTTTTTTATCTGTAAAAGCTTTTACATAGCCACTTTTCATTTTACTTTTAATGGTGCCATCAATTTTTTCCTGTGCCGATTCCGTTTTGTTTTATAGGTATCAACTGTTTAATTTCTTATGGGTGACAAACATGATTTTTTTCTAGTTTTTAGATATGTTGAATAAATGAAAACCTTTTTTTTTTCTTCAAATAAATACGTTGTTTATGTAAATAATATAAGTATGTAATACATTTTTAAAATAGAAAAAAAATTCTAGCTAACTAGATGAAAATCAAATTTGTCACCCATAAGAAATTAAAAAGTTAGTACCTATAAAACAAAACGGAATTGGCACAGCAAAAAATTGATGGCACCATTAAAAGTGAAATAAAAAGTGGCCATGTAAAAGTTTTTACAGATTAAAAAAATATATATAAATAAAAAAGTTATAACAAAAAAACGAAGTAATTTTTCAGTATTTTTCAACTTTTTTAAAAACAGTTGAAGATATTTCGAATCTGTTTTGATATTATTGATGAGCATAAAATGTAGCAACTTTGCCAAATTTAAACCTACCCTCTATCTTCAGTAATAAGCGAGATCCCCATGGTCGCCCTCGAATTTGAATGACCCTGTATAACTTTTTTGAGTTCAAATTTGGCCATGTTCACAATAAACAGAAATAAAATAGGAGTACAAAATAAAAAAGTTTGCAAATCTTCTTGGATATGATGTTCAGTTATTTATTAATTGTAAACATAACCCAACAGACCGATACCAGATTTTCGCCTACTATGGTAACCAAGATATTCCATAAAACATTCGAATTTGGTCCCCTCCGTACAGTAATGGTTAGCAAAATGCACTTAATTGTTTTGGAAAATGCATTTTGCAAATCATTACTGTTATTAACACAGGGTGTTCCAGAAATATCTTCCCAGTTGTGGAACTTCTTTATTTCAAGAGCTTTGGTAGTCATTACTGTCCTTACCAAATGTTTTACCTACATTCTATTGTTTTGGAGACATTCAACAATTTTAAAATTTCAGTTTTCAGTTAATAATTTTTGACTTTCAAATAGCACCCCATATTTTCAAATACATCATTTAAAAGCTTTAACATTTCCTATCACATGATATGTAGTTGAATTATCTTTTGCTAGAAACTATTTCATGAAAGATGAAATCATCAGACGTGAAAGAATTGTGAAACTTATTTAATAAAATAAAAGGTATTAAAAAACTATTACGTACCTGTTCATACAGAAACATATCTACTCGTTGTGCTACAAGAGGACTCCACGATCCTAGAGGTTCCGGATATGGTGCACCACTTTCCATTAAAAGAATATCCTCACCTCCTATACCACTCAGTTCCGTAGCATCTTTTTGTCCCTCTTCAATTTGTAACTTTCCTTGCCTTTCATACATGCTCTGCATCGTGCTCAAAAAAGTACGTTTCAATTCTCGTTCGCGAGCACCTCGCACGTGCAAATTTTCCAAAACTTCTTTCAACTGTTCTATTTCCAAAATACGCCACCATCCGTAACGTTTCTCGAGAGGTATCATTTTCCGTTTACACGGTTTCGGCAAACCGTGCTTCTTGATATATTCCAATTGCACACTTTCCTCTGCGGTCATTTGTAAAGGTCCGGGACTATCACAAGAGTTGATTAAATAACTAGAATGATTGGGCGGCGGAAACACGGGAATTTTCAGTTCCGTTATGTTTTCCCGTGAACACAGTCCAACGCCATTATCCCAACGATTGCCCTGAGTTAGATGGAGTCCCTCGCAGGTGCTGCCATCTTTGGATATAACACTGAACCACTTACAATCAGATTCACTCTTTTCGTCCTCGGTTTCAGTTTTTATTTCGGATTTGATTTCAGACTTCATGTCCAACTTCAACTCGTTCAGAATTTCATTTTTCAGTTCCTCTTTCACCTCGGCCTTAACGTCAACTTTGAACTCTTCGACGCTTCTGTTTTCTTTTTCCATACATTCACCTAATTTTTCAAATATATTTAGTTTCTTAGAGTACAACGGGTTACTATCATTTACTTCGGCTTTCAAGTCGTCCAAATGATTTGCTTTAAGAATGTCGCTACTATTGTCTAAATGATTGAAATCTAATTTATTTAAATTGGTATTCTCTTGAGATTCTAGAGACAGATTATTACCCTGGTCCTTCCCAAAGTAAATATTCTTTTCCAAACTTTCAACAATTTTGTCGACACTTTTCCTAAGTTCATCTAAATTTCGTTCGCTTCTGTCTATATCTCCATTTTCAATAACGTCTAATCTATTCGGAGTTTTCCTATGTTCATTATCGTTATCGAATAATGATTTTTCATTGTCTTCTTTAGCATCGGCGCAGGTATCTGCATCACCAACGATAGTGCTAACTTCTGAGTCAGGATGTGGGTCATGTTCGCTGTTCACATCATGTATAATTCTTTTAATGTCATCTACGCTGGCGATGCCCAACTGTTCGGCATTTTCAGTCTTTTCCTGTTCTATTAAAACTTCGGGCTCTGCAGATTCTATAGCTTCCACGAATATACCACCGGCGTTTGGTAATGACCAATATCTTCGCCAGTAGCGATCTTGTCCGTAACAAGTGGCTCTTAATTGATGTGCTGACGAATTTAAAGACTGCAACTGGGTTTCTGATTGCTTTATAAGTTTTTCCAACTTCTTACCCAATTCTTCACCAGACAACTTATTGTCTTCCTCCTGTAAACGATAATTAGTTTAATTAAATCTCATTGCCTATACAAGAAAATAGACCAAAGGGATTGTTCCAAGCACAAAGGAAAAGCATTAATGAGTGTACCTGGAAAAATACTACCAAGAGTAATGGAAGGTAGATTAAAAGAAAAAATAGAAAACACAATAAAAGAATCCCAATATGGTTCTGGAAAAGGAAGGAGAACACAAGACCCAGTTTTTGTTCTAAGACAAACAATTGACAAGAGCCTAACCAAATTCAAGGAAAACAATGTTTTATATACTTGGAAAAGACATTTGATAGAACCAAAAAAGACGTATGAAAGGGTCTAAGAAGGAAGGGAATAGAAATAGAAACAATCGACATAATAAAAGAAATGTATAAAAAAACGGTAAATATTGCAAGAACCCAGAATGAAGATTCAGCAGAGTTTGAAACAAAAGAGGGCTTAAAACAAGGATGCGTGCTCAGTCCATTACTAATCTGTCATTATATGGTGTAATTAAAGAAGTAAAACAAAAAATGTGACTGTTTCAACTAGGTAACAGGAAAATGGAAAACATAAAACATAACTGAGCTAATGTTTGCAGATGACATGGTCATAGTTGCGGAAAAAGAAAATCAACATAGAACACAGGGCATAACATCACTTTAGATGGGCTTAGGTTAAAACAGATAGATAGCTTTAAATATTTAGGAGTGATCATAGAGAAAAATGGAGGGATGGACAAGGAAATAAGCGAAAGAACAGGAAATATGGAAAGAATATTTAATAGATTAGGAACAACATTTTTTGGAAATAGAGAAGTCTCAAAATGAACAAAAGTGGAAGTGGAAAAAAAGAAGGAAAAACAAAAAAAGATCGAATCAGAAATAAAACAAATACAGAACAATTAAAAATAAAAACAGTTGAAACAAAAATACAAGAAAGACAGCTGGGATGGTTAGGTCACATTTATATAATCAAAAAAGAATGGTTGATCAGAAAAGCCTATGAAGCAAGGTCACAGGGAAAAAAAAAAACCGAGAAAAACCTGGCAAGACTTATGGGAAGAGATAAAAAAGCTAGCACAAGACCGAAAAACATTGGAAAAAAGCACAATTAAAATTTTTTTACCTCTTCGGGTTGCGTTCCAACACTTTCATTTTCACTCATCTCATTTTCTTCCTCATCCAATAAATCATCTTTGTGTAAGGCTGGGGAGTCCACCGGTGCTTCAGCAGTCTCACCATCCAATTTTGCTTGCGCTTTTTCTACAGCTTCAGTACGCACTTTTCGGCTATGCAACATTCTCAACCTTCAAATAAAACAGAACAAATAGCAAATGTCTTAAAAACAAAAATTTACAACATACTTTCGAATCTTGGCGTCGAGGATCCATCTCTCCTTCTTCAAGTGAGCGACACTGTCTAAAGAACCTTCAATCTGTCGAATAACGGCCTTGTTCTGCAGCAGCTCATTACATAAAAAGGCCAGCATAGCAGCTTTATCAGTCGGACACAATGCTAAGAATGGTTTATCCTGCAATAGACAATCACCTGTTAGTTCTAATAACAAAATAGTTTAGCAACATTTACTTTTAGCATGTCTGACATTTTCCATGTTTCATTATCATGAAGTAATTCGTAGTAAGTGGCATTTTTGCCAGTCTGAGTTTGCAACATTTCACAACCACTTTGATGATGATCTGCAACTCTCTTTTCACGTTCTCTTTCAAAATGTACACCTATAGGAAAAGAAAACAATTAATTTTAAATAACATAAGACTAATACTAGTAATTATTTTACTAATCACTTCTATAACATCCAAATTACTACTGGTAATAACTTTATGTCCAAATTTGTAAACATGTCCAGATTTCGTGATTGAATCTTATTTTGTTTGATGAATTAATAAAAAAATATTGCTTCTCTTACCTGTAAGAGCCTTGACTTCTCCTGTAGCATTGGCATACAAGTATATTCTAAGAATTTCAGACAAATTTGTATGAGTTATGTCGGCTTGCCGTAGCGTTTGTCCCAAATTCGTTGTGTGTCTGGCAGGATTTGGTATACCTGGATCTTCGATGGCACACACCAATAAATGGGTCATGACAGACAACAATTCTTCTTCAGCTTCTGAAGAACTATCACTGTACAACAAAGCCTGTTGTAGAGAGTCTAATGTGGGTAGCGATTCCATGTCGAAACCGAGAGTTTCTCCAAAGTTATGTAAGAACTCGAACACCATTAATATATCGGCAAAAGCCTTGCCCGGAAGTTTGAGACACGGAATTCGCTCATACTCCGGTAACGGTTTTTGATTTAGCTCTAGATCTTCGCACGGTTTTCTAAGCTCAGTTAAAATTTCCAACTCAATTCGCCGTTGTTCCATTTTTCTTTCTTTACTCGCTTGTTTCTCGGCCAACAACTGTTGCTTTTTACGTTCACGCTCTTCTAGTTTTCTCCTGCTCTCGAGCGATTTAACTAGCGCCATATGCTGTCGTCTACGTTCCCTTTCCTACACAACGAAAAAATGTAAGTAAACAAAAAAACACATCGAAACAATGTTCCTGCAAACTCCTTGTGCAAAAATGCAACTGCATGCTTTTACGGTTTGCAAAAACATTATACTGTATTAGTTTAGTCAAGCAAAGCATCACTGAAATTAGTTTAAAAAGTTTAATGAAAATAATTCTTCGAATTAATAAATAGGACGCAAATTTTGTTGCCTATCATTAAATTAAGTTATTACGTAACACTTAAAAATATATAAATTTGTAGTATCGTTAAACGCATCATGAAAAAAATAAATCTTTCTAGACTCTGAAAATATTACAATAATCAACTGCTAACACAAAAGCTACACTCACAAATACAAAAGCAAACAAAGAGTGCTAATGAAAGATGAGAATGAAAAGGAAGAGCGAGCTAAGTACAAGAGCCATACCAATTCGACAGTGTAGAGCATTTCTCGCTGTTTACTGATCTCCTGTATGTACATCTAGGAATAGAAACAGCGTTACAGTATTTACATAAGCCACAAATAACAACATATAATAACACATACTATGACTGCTATGAAGTGTTCTAACTGACTTTAATACTCTACATTTATGGATGTCATTTCTGAGAATAATGTAAAAACCTTTACTACAAAAAGTAATATCAATCTACAGGGTGTCTTAGTTATCGTGAACAGCATTGGGGATCTCGTTAACGGTAAGAGATACAGGGTTGGTTAAATGAGTCAAAATGATTTAAAAGTAACTATTCTAGAAAAAAAACTTGAAAAAAATTAAGTTTTTTCGCTATTCACAATAAAAACAAAAAATAACGTTTTCAATTTTTGCTTTTAACTTACTTATTTTTAAAGATAAACCCAACAACCCATACATCAATGAAACGAGAAAAAAAATCTGTTTTTAATGGTGTCATACATAACCAACTACGACCTGTATTTAAAATAAGAAAGTTGATATTAAAATAACAAAAACAAATGAAGATAGATAAAATTTATCAACAAATTTCAAATTTACACAAAAACGTGTCCTATTAATGTCAAAAATATTTTGAGTATGATTTCAAATAATCTAGTTAAAAGCAAAAATCGAAATCGTCATTTTTTGTTTTTTATCAATAGCGCAAAAACGATTAATTTTTTCAAGTTTTTTTTCGTACAATAGTTACTCTTAAATCATAGATTATTTTGACTCATTTGACCAAATCTGTATCTCTTACCATTTATACGAGAACCCCATGCTGTTCACGATAACTGGGACACCCTGTATGTAGTGCAAATAAAATATACAGGTTATCTCCAATAGATCATTACCATGTGGAATAACTCATTTGTATTTAAATATAAGCCTGAGAAACCTTATTTTTTATTAAAAAGGGGAGAAAGTTGCATAGAAAAATTTATATGAAAATTGTGTTATTTCACTTTTTCTTTCAAATGGCACTGTTTAAAGTCAAAATTAGATGGTAAATATTGTTATCTTTCCAGTCATATAATTATTTTAATACTTTTGTTAATATTTTTTTGGAAAATAATGCCAAGTATCGATAGGCCTTGGCAAGTAAGAATTAGTAACAGTTTTTGAATTTAAAAATTGATCATAATAAACTACTTCACTGAGCTCAAAATATCAATAAAATATTTCATTGCAAAATCTTCATATAGGCACATAATTACGGCTTTATAGCTTTACTGATACCTATAGACTGACTTTTTTCTCAAAATTATCACAATCAAAAATAATAAAATTATTACATGACTGGAGAGATAACAAAATTTACAATTTGATGTTGACTTTAAACCATACCAGTGATATTCGTAAAAGAAAAGTTAATTACTGTCTTTATAATATACACCAAAATTTTGAATTAATTTTTATGTTGTTTTACGTAGCTTTTTGACCCATTTATAAACTATAAGTTTTGTTGAAGTTATTTTTAAAAACAAACGACATAATTGACGTGGTAATGATCCGTGGAGCATCCTGTACAATACTAAACCTGTTGTTTACTACTCAACAAGACAAAATAGTGATTTAACATTTGTAGATTATTTTAAACGGCAGATTTAAAAAAATTATTTTAATAAGTATTGTTTCAATTTTTATTATAAGCAAAATAAAAGTTAATTCTGGACAAACGACCTTGCAAACATGTTTAAGAGAAACAATACATAAAATTTAAACAATCGCAATGTACAGTTCTTACTTGAACTAATAAAAAAAAATTACTAACACTGTACAGCACCATTTGTTTTTTTTTTGTAACTGCAAACGAAGGTTGTTTCTCTTTAATATATAAATACGACCAATACAACAGTAATCGCTTTTTGCGTTGTGCTGTTAATTAAAACAGATAATTTAACTATGCTCTCGTTTTATGACCAATAATCTAGTGTCTGATAAAAAGTCACCAACATCAAAATGCTCAAATGATTTAGTGCCACACAATGTAACTTTAGCACATATGGAAGCTAATGCCATAAAAAAAAAATACAGCAAGCATAAAGTTAACTAAAACTATCTGTAGAGATGGACGAATATGTGATTATCAAGTATCAAACAAATGTGACTGATTTTTGATAAAGCATGATTGATTACCTAATAAAACATGTTTCGAATATACTAAAATATTACTGTTTAAACTAAATACTCTTTAAATACCAAAAAACAAAATTTAACTATTTTTTTTTACACAGTAATATACTACTTAGAATTACACTTACACAACACATACAACTAGTTTATTTATAATTTTTTAAGACTTAAAACACTAAAATAACATTACATATACTAGACAAATTATAACTACTCGGTATTATTTTACGGAATTACAAAAATAATTCTTCTCACTCGATCTTAAGTGATCCACTACAGCTTACGTTTCAGTATCAACCATGTATTATATAAAATAAATAAACAATATTCTAAATGAAATACTTGGAAAAAAATAATCGAAAAATCATTTAATTGCACTGTTACTTTATAAAGGGCTATTAAATATTAAATTGAAGCAGTTCTTAAATTTTCTTGGGGTAGTTAGCAATACTGAATTCCAAACGAAAATAATATTCCTGCTACTACAAACTAATCAATTAATTGTTTTAAAAACCACACATAGTGTTAAATGTTTGATAAATTAACAAACAAGTTATGAAAAGTAACACTGCTCAAATTAAGTGATTTTAACTACACGTAGTTAAAAATGACCAATGTGATATGAAGCATAATCAAACAAATAATACGAATAGAATGATTTTATAAAAGTTACCTGTTCTTTCAGCATAGCTGCTTGTTGGCGTTTTATCTCTCTTTCCTGGAAAAAATAAATAAAAGCGTTAACTCTATTGCTTAAATTTTGTTTAATTTCATTAGATGTTTCAATAATTAAAGTTATAATTTTTAAATACATTGAAAGTGTAAAATACATTTGTAGTATGTAGTTACTGAAGGTTTCAGTCAACTTAAAATCACCGATAAAGTCTAATAAGTATGCCCACGTTCCTATGTATTTAAATATATTAGGCAAATATTTTTTTAAAGGATTCACATCATCAATATTTTTATTTTTGAGCAAGCAATGGACTTTTACCATTTTCATAATTATTGAATTGTAAATATCATTAAATTTTAATTACCATTAAATTTTAATTATTTCAGTTAAAATTTCACTTGAATTATAGTAATTCAGTCCTGTTCTGTTAATAAATAAGAACAAAAAACAAAATACTATGGTTTAATCTTAATATGTATTTACTTTTTGAAAATTACATTACGCTGATAAGTTTGTGTGGGTTTTCGTTATTATATGGCGAATTTAACTGTAAAATGGCATTGTTTTTATTCTTAGCTTGCCCAGTGTTTAATTAGACTATAGAAAATGAACTTGGACCATTTTAATTACAACTGATAATGCACGCAATGTCCTTCACTAATGAATTTTCAATACGTCAAAGTATGTTGATATTTATTATACTGCAAACTTTTACAAATAAAAAGTTCACACTAAATTATATGTAAATTATTTGTCTTGATTTTTTTTCAAAAATGGACGGACTTACATAGTAAACGTCCAAATGGAGGATTAAAATTTAAAAAAACGAATTATTATTAAATTACATTTTTGCTTTTTTTCGCATATTGGTACTTTTGACCATTGCAAGTCAACCAACCTTTTAAAAAAGCAAAATATGTTCCAACAAAATATTAAAATACACTTTGATTTATTTGCATTTTAAAATAAGAAAGAACCTAATATTTTTAAACCTAGATGTTTTGCACTGTGTATAATAATTTTAATACATATTTTTTAAATACTATTAAAGCTATTTACATTGCCTTACAAAGTGTACAGCTCGTCGATGTAAGCAATGAATAAAAATTATATTACACTCATTAATATAACATAAGCTAATCACTAAAAAACAGTGCTTAAGTTCGTATCAAACATGTAATCTACAGAACTACAATGCAACTCTAAACCTTCAACGTAAAAAAGTTAGATTTATTTATGTCTCTCGAACGAGCTTTTAAGTACCACTCAAAAAAGAAAAGAAAACTAAGCATATTAATTGCATCAAAGTAGCAATTAAAAACCTACCTGCTGTTTACGGTGATGTTCTTCCTGTTTATGCTTTTCCATTTCTTCTTGTCGCTTACGTCTGGCCTGTCATGCAACATCACAACATCACATAACAGCAGCAACAATTATAAAAATAACAACATTACATATCTCTTTTAACTATGAATCATAACATTTTTAAACTGTACATTCGCCTTAAACGTAAGAGATATGAAAAGTTTCGGTTAAAAACAAAAAAATAAATAAAACAAAATTAAGGAATGATAACTGTTAAATATACATGCGCCGGAAGCATTAATCCATACTTGATGTTCAACAACGTAATGGTGATATTTATTATGAATCATGCAGATGTAAAATTAATTTCATCAAATATGAAATTTATGATTTCTACAAAATACATGTCAATAAAATGATGCAGATATTACGAGGACAATTATATATAGTATAAAGCGGACAATGTCTACCTAAACTCATTATCGTTTTATTCGATGTTTTTAGTATTATTATATTCGACCTAAAATATTTTTGGTGATAAAAATATTAACCGGTAGATCGGAAATATTCTATTTTAAAATAATGTCAAATTGTGAATCTAGAGAAGCAACATTTTTTTATACGACTTAATTAATCATAATTATGTATTTAAAACCACACTGAAATAAATGTCTAAAGAGTTAGCATTAATAATAAATATATTATGGAGGTAAATTTATCATCATATTTCATTTTGTGTTGTAAATGTATTTTAAAAACTTATTATAATATACAGGGTGTCCCAAGATAACATTTCCAGCATGGGGATCTCACTTAATAATAGAAATACAGGTTTGCTTTCATTAATTGCATTATTCTTTAGTATGAGAGATGGGCTACAATCAATCTTTAAAAGTATAAAATTCCTCGTTCTTCAGAAGTTGTGGCAAAAAATATGAAAACGTTGTATTTCTTCATTCTCTCATAACTTTTCTGTCTTAATCATTAATCAATTTTATTTGTATTCTTTCAAGGTATTTTTTTATGTGGAATATAACTATTATTTTAGATTATTTGTAATGTAGCCATAATTATTAAAAAATTACTAGAATGACTATCAAATACACAATAATTTTACAAAATTCTAATAAATGATACCGCAGACAAATGATACTGTCATTTGACAAACAATTGGTTGTTTATTGTTTTTATTTTCATAGATAGCTTGATAAGTGATGGGTAAAATACGATTTTTCTTGATTTTGTTACTTATTTATAAAAATAGATATAGCAAGTGATATCTCATTAAAAGGAGGGGAAAAAAGCACATTTATCTAATCCTACGCCAACTCGACGGTCCATAAGAAAAAATTAAATTAAGGGTAATACCTCATACATGAAAAGTGTTAAAAAAATCTTAAACAATAGTTGTATTCTACATAAAAAAGTACGTCAAGAAAAAACAAATACAATTGAACTAATGAATACCACAAAAAAGAAATAAAACATTGTCATATTATTTGTTATAACTTCTGAAGTACATATTTAAGAATAATTCATCTAATTTAAGCAAACCTGTATCTCTTATAATAAGCGAGATCCTCATGCTAGAAATATTATTTGGGACACCCTGTATGCTCTTGAACTAACGCAGTACAAGACTACTATGTTAGGTAAGATGAAAAATGCTTACAACTTAACCACAGAATCAGTGTAAAAATATTTTTGAAACGTATAAATATTAAGAGAGAAAACTTTTAGCTTTTTTATACCTGCTAAATCGAAACAACATATGCAAATTAAAAATATGAATAAACTATATGATAATGTGAGATATTCATCATGCACAAAAATAAAAACAGCACAGACAATTAATATGTAATATTTTTAATACTTGATCTTAGCACGAATTTTCAACAGTTTATTGATCATTTATTGACGCTAACAAAATGCTGACATTAAAGGTTTTAATTAATTATAAATCAGGCGGAAATTTATTGCATACGTTGAATATAAAAAAACTTTTGAAATCCATTGTTAATTAAATGTGAATACAGTGGTTTTAAACTGATTTATATAATAAATAATTTTAATGGTAATAGACGACATTTTCAGAAGTTAAAAACTAGTAAATATAAATTATCCTAGCACAAAGAAATTTTGTGTATCTTTCATTTATTTAACTGTTATTTATATTATTAAATACGCAGTTGCAACACCAACAGAGGGAGGAACAATTATTTAATTAAGCGGTAACAACTAAAAATTTTGGAAATGCAACAAGCACTGTTAGTGAATTTATAAACCTTACACCACTGTACTTTTCGAAACCTACCATGAAACTGTCGGTGCAAGTGAGAGAACTTTCTGAGAGACTCATACATTTAGCTTTAAGAGCCTCCAGATCGCTAATTTTAGAAATATCACGGTTCAGACTTTCTGAACCATATGCACTAATTATGTTATCACGGTTCTTCCAAATGGTAGCTACTGTGGAACTTGCCAAACCTAATTCTCGTGATACGTCGGATTTGGTCTTTCCACCTTCAATTTCTGATATAATCTGTATTTTCTGTTCGAGAGTGAACGCAAGGCGTTTTCGACCCTATCGAGGGAAACAATATACTAAATGTAGTGTTAGGCAGTTGAGAATAATCGCAGATTGCTGATTTATTTATGTTGAATCGATTTTAACGACGTCTAGTTAAATGAATTTTTAGCGGGGATTAAACAAAACAACTAACAAATGAATTAAACAAAGCTAGTCCATAAGTGTCAGATTTTAACCAATCACAAAAACATCTAAATGGCAGATTTTTCCAAAATAAACAACAATTCTCTCAATTTTTATATCTACATCATTCATAATTTTTTTAAATACTGTCATACAATTATATTATTATTTTTACTATGTACAGGGTGGTCCAAATTCGATGGAATTGCATGGGTATCTCGGTTAATATTTAAGATAAAGAAACGGCTAACTTACCAAAAATGTGCAGTTTTTTGAGACAAACTCAGAACCGTTTTCAAAAGTATTCTATCATATCCGGTTTTCGAGTTATTAAATAAAAAGTGTTTTTTCGTCATATTAATAATGTGTCATATCTCCGTTATTTTTGTAAATATCGAAAATATTTATAAAAATTATTTTTAGATATTTTTATGCTTAATTTGAATATACTAAAAAAAAATATTTTAAGCTTGCCGTTAAAAAGTTATGACACAAACTTACCGTTTTTTAAATGGGAACGATAGTTGGCTATGACCTATTTAAATTCCTTATTTATTTCTTATTCCAAATACATAAGGGTCGATGTATTTATTTTTAATAATACATAAGTTATGAAGGTTTTTTAGTTTTTTTTTTTTTTAGAAAATCATACGAGGCTGTGAAAACAAAAAAAAACTAGGTGTAAAACCTTATAAAACTCATGTAGTACAAGTTAACAAGGTTTTCTAATTTGTTGTTGAGATAAACATTGTAAATATTTGAACATAAGATAACAACAACATAGTCGGAATCAGCAGTAATGTAGTATATTGCTGTTTATCTTAAGTTCAAAAATTTTTGATGTTTATCTCAACAACAAATTTAAAAACCTTGGTAACTTGTATCACATGAGTTTTATAAGGTTTTACACCTTGTTTTTTTTTTTTTTTCACAGCCTACTATAATTTTCTTAGAAAAGAAAACGAAAAACCTTCATAACTTGCGTATTATTAAAAATAAATACATCGACCCTTATATATTTGGAATAAGAAAAAAATAAGGAATTTAAATAGGTCATAGCCAACTATCGTTCCCATTTAAAAAAAGGTAAGTTTGTGTCATAACTTTTTAACGGCGAGAGTAAAAATTATTATTTTTAGTATAGTCAAATTAAACATAAAAATATCTAAAAAATAATCTCCATAAATATTTTCGATATTTACAACAATAACAGGGATATGACACATTATTAATATGACAAAAAAACACTTTTTATTCAATAACTTAAAAACCGGAAATTATAGAATATTTTTGAAAACGGTTCTGAGTTTGTGCTAAAAAACTGCACATTTTTGGTAATTAAATCGTTTCTCTATCACAAATATTAACCGAGATACCCATGCAATCCCATCGAATTTGGACCACCCTGTACACATAATACAACAGTTTACTCAAAAAATCTGAATAATTAGTTTACTCATGTTTCAGATACAAAAAATATTTAAGTTATACTACAAAAACTTTAAATGAGGTTTAAATTTGGTTAATATTCGCTACTGCTGACAGTAACAGACTTGATTTTGTGATATCTGTATTTACAGTAGGTACCATATTTCGTAACAAACATACATGGTCTATATGCAGGACCGGCTCAGATGTCGGTTTTTCGGGCACCAGACCGAGACCCCGTGCTCAGAGGGTTTAAAATTTAATAGAATTATAATAACATTACTTGATTTTTTATTAAAATATTTTTCTAAAAAATATTTTGAGACCACACTAGAGGTTTTTCAAGATAAACTGAACTGTGGAGCAGAAACCAAAACTTGTCTAGAGTTAGATACTGCGCCACCTACAATCGTATGTCCATTTTAACAATGGGGTTATAAACTATAATAATATAAAGTTATTAGAAAAGTCTACATTTAAACCGACATCCCCTCTCTTTGCGCATTTCGCGGTTCACTTTATCTTGAAAGATCTCTAATAACTTTTTCCAAGACCCCGCAAAACTTCCAGCCGGCCCCGTCTATATGAGATGTTATAAAACACAAGAACACGAAAACTAGCTATGTATGTACAAGCTATAACCAAATTCTTTTTTCATAACCATTTGCAAAAAAAAAATGGCATGTCCTATATGCTACGCAAACATTGTTTTAGCCACATATCAAAACAACAAAATCACAAATAATTTTACATGACGTAGCAGCACCTACCTCTAGTAACTGCTGCGATCGAGCTTCGCGTTCCCTTCGAGCAGCTTCTTGTCGTTCTGATCTTTCCATTTCTCTTTGCAATCTCGCTTGTTCTTTTTCCAATCTTGCCTGGGCACGAGCAGCTTGCTGCCTCCTTGCAACTTCTATTCGTTGTTCTACTGCCAAGTTTGTGCGTGCTGCAGCCTTCAATTCATCAAGCCTAAACAATTAATTACTAATTTAAAAAAATTACTACATTAGATGAAAAAGTTTAAAATTTTCATTTTGTTTATTTCGGTACAAAAAATAATGTAGTTACTGATCTAAAGCAAGAAAATATAGGTAAATCGACACATTTAAATTTTAAAATTACTACAACTTTAGAGGCAACACTTCAATAACAACTTTAACAATAATTTTGAACGAATAATGTCGATCTACTTCATTTAGGAAGAACATAAAATAAAATTTTACCTTCTATTTATGTCATCTTCAGTTAATCGAATGTATTCACCACATTCTGCTGCCATTCCAGCTGGTACAGGTTGAAGATAATCTCCAAGAATTATTCGGCTACTGAATGTAAAGTTGTCTTTTGTAAATTCTACACTTTTTTGATAATCCAAGTACTGAAAAAACAAATGAAAAATATTTTGCTACAAAATGAGGTAAACACTTTGGGAAACTGCAGCACAGATTGTTTTAAAATAATTTGGAGCTTTTTACAACTAGGTATATACAGTGTGTCCAAAAGGAATGGAATATGCTATATAATATATATCTAAGTAAATATCCACTTTAGGGAAAAATGTTTTGTATAAAAGTTGTTTGGTACTTGGCTTTCCACCATAAGACAAAATTTAAATATTCTTTTATCGAATAACGAAAGCGCAATGAAAAACAATTGAATTTTTTTAAATGACAAGATACCCCTATATTGTACTCATTTGATAGAGAATTTTTTTCTCTTTTCAATGATGCAAAACTTTAGTACCCTTAAGCAACTTTTTGAGAAAAACGCAAAAATTATTTTAATTGATTAGTATTTATTTCTAACAAAAACATAATAAGAACTAAATTTGTTTGACGAAATCTACAATAAGTGTTCAAACTGTGAACCATTTACAGCTTGGCAATGATTAACTCGGTTTTTAAACCCGTTTATAACATTCCCAACCATTTCAGGTGTAATTTCTCTAATACGATCCTTTAAATTTTCGATATTCTCTGGCCTCTTAGCATAAACTTAATTTTTAAGGTGACCCCATCATTTAAAAGAAGAAAAAAACCTCTATCAAATGAGTATAATGTAGGGGTACCTTGCCATTTAAAAAAATTCAATTGTTTTTCATTGCGCGTTTGTTATTCGAAAAAAAAAATTAAATATTGTCTTATGATGGAAAACTAAGTACCAAACAACTTTTATTCAAAACAGTTTTCCGTAAAGTAGATATTTACTGAGATATATATAGCATATTCCATTCCTTTTGGACACACTGTATATTGTTTTTCTTCAATTAAAAACCCTATTCAGTCTTATAGCTTCACACTGCACTAACTTTTGTTTGTTCTTTATGATACAGAAACAAATTTTTCTCCACTGATGAAGCAGCATGAAGCTATGAAACTGGTTAGGAATAGCATTGAAGAAAAACAGGGTAAACAAAATAAAATTTTAAAAAAATTGAATATACATACAATAAAGACAATAGAATCTTTAATTATAAATTATTAAAAGCAAGTTATATTTTCTAATAATTTCATAGAACGCAACTTAAAAGATCTGTAGTGATGAATCAGGGTTCAAGTAAGTCTTGAGCTGAATGGAAAAAATATAGTAACATTAATAGAATCTGAACTTAAGGTTATCCAGTTAAAAACGAGGGAAAAATATTGAAACAAAAACAATAGAAAATATATATT
This sequence comes from Elmis aenea, assembly GCA_947652605.1. Classification (NCBI taxonomy): domain Eukaryota; kingdom Metazoa; phylum Arthropoda; class Insecta; order Coleoptera; family Elmidae; genus Elmis; species Elmis aenea. The sequence continues at coordinate 10,542,658 of OX393578.1, read as the reverse complement.
CATAGTATTTCTCTCCAACTTTAAATTTTAGTATACCGAAATCCACTGTTAAAATGTTCAAAGTGTACTACAAAGAAAAGTATAGATGAAAATGGAAACATAACTAACCTGTGTAATATCTGACATTTGTTTGAATTTATTCGATGAATCTGGAGAAACATAAGTAACATCACCCTTAATACTTCCATTTTTTCCTAAGCCTCTTATTATTGTCTCCCTTTTCCAGCCTGTAAATACATGATAATATGAAAAATAATCCACAACGCACGGTAAATCCGTCGAACATTACCTTTCTCTAATGGTAGTCTGAGAGCATTTTCATCGAACTGCTTTTGTTTTTTAACTATAGCGGCAACATCAGCTTCAAATTCAGAATCAGTAAGATTCGAATCTGTAAGGTTATCAGAGTCGGTTGAAGCGTCTACTGTACTAGAATTAGAATCACTTAAAGCACCCCTAAATTTTTCTTGGAGAAGTTTATTGAAAGTCTTCTCGTCTCCGCCGGCTTCTGCCATTAGTTGCTGGGCGGCCAGAATATTCGATTTCAACAGGGAAATTTGCTGATTCATTGATGTATTCGGATCTAATATAGGCATGGGTTTTATTCCTACAGTAAAAAAGATACTTAACTAAGCTACTATGATTATAATTTGTGTCGTACCTAGAGCTCTACTTTGAGCCAAGAGAGAGGCCACTGTATTTTTCTTCGGTTTACTAACACCCCTACCCAAGTTTCTCGGCCTTCCGTCTTTATGCATAGCGATAGGAATTGAGGTAGCTGAGCTATGACCGGTTGAGTTTGATGTACTGCCAGAGTATATTGTAGTTGAGGCCGTTGAAACAGCACACATATCATCGGAACGACTAGGTGGTCTGGGGGAATCTGCTTGTGCAAAAAGCTGTTGAAGTGATGCACTGGGAGCCCCAGGTGGTAAATGGGAAGAAGGCTGAATTACGCGACGAGGCTTCGGGCCTGGTTTTCTTCGAGCTACAATAATAATTGTTTTATCTAAGACTCGATTTTAAATGGTTGTATTTTACGCAGGAACCCGAACCAAACTGATACAAATCGCTACAACCGGTTCAAACCAACAACTGGTTCAAACTGCTAGAACCGGTTCAAATCGCCACAACCGGTACAAATCGCCACAACCGGTACAAATCGTCACAACCGGTTCAAACCACCAAAACCGGTTCAAACCGCTAAAACCGGTTCAAACCGCTAAAACCGGTTCAAATCGTTACAGCCGGTTCAAACCGCTGTAAACCGCTACAACCGGTTTACGAACAGTTCGGATCAACTATAGGCATTGAACCAGAACTGAACCGTTTCCACCGAACCAGTTAGCAAATCATCATAAAATAGAAACCGGTGGTTTGGAACATCAACCGAAAATTTAAAATTTATCGAACCTGTAACCGGAACTGAACCGTTATTCTTCGCTGTTTGAGTCCCTGATTACAAGTTTTTGCTATCAATATTTATTTCTCAGATGCTCACTTCATTTTGAAAGCTTTCGCCGACCACATACATTCACAACATTTTTATCGGGATGTTTAAGAACTTTACTAAAACTTACATATTCTATCTACTCCTAAATTTGCCGACATATTACTAAGAGAATTAAGCGATGAACTGGTTAGGTTCGTCGTCGTTGATGTGGATGGTTTGAGTGATAGATTAAGAGGAGCATCACTGGTTGTTTCCGTGTAAGTACCCCCAGTAAAAGACGGTACCGACAATCCAGGGCTTCCGTTTGTGGGTGGTAGTTTGATTACTTCAACTCTATCGTTCGCGTTATTCGTTGTTCCGCTAATGTCTTGCGCATCCTGAAACGAATCTTGTAGAATTTGCTATTGTTTTGGTAGTGCCGTGCTTACATTTAATTTAGGACGTTTAATTGCCCTTTCTAGGAGCATGTTGGTGCTAGAGTGCGAAGGATGAACACTAACCGAAGGAGGATCGAGGGATATGGTTTTCTTGCGGCCGCGATTCGTAGTGCCTGGTATTTTAGGGCCAACGATTGACGAAGTGTATTTAATGATTTCTGTATCGGGAGGCAACCTTACTCCACCAAGAATTGAATTTGGATCACTAAAATTTAACATAATAAACCATTAAAAATATAAGCACAAAATATTCTACCTACAGCTTTTTTACATTTAGTTTCGAAAAAGTTCTAGATCAATCACGGCACAAACATATGCACACAATTTATTAACGTTTACAGCAACATATTATAATTAATTTAATTTGGTGAATATTTACAACACCATATATTTTACATAGAAACAAATGCCATGATAAAGAATATCTAATATTACATATCATAAAAAATAGCAATGTTTTATTAGTTTATGATAAGAGTATTATCAATTACTTTATCACCTCTATTCCGCTAATTTTGACACTTACCTATTTCCTTCCAAAGCAGCACTAATAAACAAAGAAGTCATTGTTCAGTAGAATAACAATTTATTATTACTAAAGAATTAAATTATTGTCAAACAACTCCAAAACTGTTTGTCAAATCAAAGTTCAATCAAAACTATAAACTTGGACTACAAAAAAATAAAATAAAATTGCAGTAATCCTATTTTATTACTAATTTGTGATAAAATAATGCGGGAATTAATCTTACAAACTGTAAAAATTTATTTTGTGAACAGCGTCCAACATTTTTGCAAGAATTATTAATACTTTTGGCATTATTCACTGTTACATTTGCAAGAATTGTTTTGTTTAATAATTATTAGCATAAGGAATTTGTGTTAAACACTATACAACAGCGTTAGCAGGATGTTTTCATGGGTAGGCGGGGGGGGGGGTTAATAAAGGCAACAACGTTTCAAATTGATTTTTCCTTTTACAACCTTACACACAAACACGAATTTTAAGATGTATCAAAATATAGAACTTTCTCATATTCAGGTTGGACACAAGTTATACCTATGCCCCTAGAAATAAATCCAGGTTGTTGGGGGGTTACGACCCCCCCCTTAAACCCCTCTTGTATACGCCACTGACACTACGGTATTTTTTGTTTAATAAAGACATACATTCCTTAATCACTTTCCTGCAATTTCTTTACACTGATATAAAAGAAAAACACTTTTCTAAAATAAAATTAGAGATATCTTTCACTTCCAAAATTTAGCAGTTCACTTCACACGAAATAAGTCAAATGTAACTGTCAATTTCAATCGCTGAATATCATTATTTCGTAACCAAGAGAAGCTTGTTGATAATCTATGCAACAGTGAATATTGCAAAAATTAACTGAAGCAATAGACAGAATACACACTGAACAACAGACAACACCTTATTTTACTTTCATATAAAGTTGTATCACTATCCTAAACCACTAAGATTACAAGTCACATTATGTTTATCTCATTACGTTGTTTAGTACATGCTATCACATATATTTTTTAAATTGCTGGCATGATTCAGTGGATAAAATATTTTCCTGTGTGCATATCATCATCTTATCATAATCTCAACAAACACTTATAAAAATGTGTACATACAGTTTAAAGTAATTTTAAATCTATTAAAAATAAGTCGGTTTTAATCCAAGTGTTTAAATATTAATTTTATTTTGAATTGTTTTTGTAGTAAATTAAATTGTGGTTAACGCTTAAATACTAATTTAAATACAGGGTGTCCCACAAGGTATGGCTTCGCTAATTTTTGCATAAATCGAATGTTTAGGACCAAAATAAAACGTTTTTACGGATAATAAAGTTTTTCATGTGTCCCTTCATATACAGGGTGTCCCAAATATAGTGAACAGCATGGGGATCTTGTAAACGGTAAGAGATACAGAATTGGTTAAATGGGTCAAAATTATCTATGATTCAAGAGCAAATGTTCTATGAAAACAAAATTGAAAACAATCGATAGTTTTTGCGCTATTGATGAAAAACAAAACACATCAGGTTTTTAATTTCTGCCTATAACTTGCTTAATTATAATCACACTCAAAATATTATTCGACATTTTTCGGGCACTTTTTTGTGTAGATTTGAAATTTGTCAACAAATTTTATCTATCTTCATTTGTTTTTGTTATTTTAACATCAGCCGTATTTAAAATAGGAAAGTTGATGTTAAAAAAACAAAAACAAATGAAGGTAGGTAAAATTTGTTGACAAATTTCAAATCTACACAAAAAAGTGGCCAAATAATGTCAAATAATATTTTGAGTGTGATTTCAATTAAGCAAGTTATAAGAAAAATAAATAACCTGATGTGTTTTGTTTTTTATCAATAGCGCAAAATTATTGATTTTTTTCGAGTTTTTTTTCCATAGAAGTTGCTTTTGAATCATAGATCATTTTGACCCATTTAACCAACTCTGTATCTCTTACCGTTTACAAGATCCCCATGCTGTTCACTATATTTGGGACACCCTGTATATGAAGGGACACATGAAAAAAATTATTATCGATAAAAACGTTTTATTTTGGTCCTAAACATTCGATTTAAGCAAAAATTAGCGAAGGCATACCTTGTGGGACCCTGTATTATCATAGAAAGCATCGTAGTTGTGTGGTGTTTAATTCAAGATAAATTATAAGTGTAAACTTACCTTAAAATACTAGAAGGTAGAGTGCTTGAAATACTGCTATTAACGGACATCGTGGTATTAACACAACTCTTTTCTAAATTACTGGCCAAACTAAGCGGATTTGTAAAAATGCTAGCCACAGGCTGAGAAACCTTGGGAGTTGAACTTCTCGATTTTTCTACTGACTTTAGGTAATTTAAATCGTTGCCTTTGGACATCTTTTTGTCATTACTGCCGCAGTGGCTGGAGCTTGAATTGGGTAACTTCATGCTAGGCTGTATTGTTAGGCTCGAGCTTGAATATTTGTGAGTATTTGTGCTTGAACTAGAGCTTTTACTGTATGACATGGGCGAACTCGTTCTATGAGATGACGCATCGTGACGATCAGATTTAGAGTTGCTCGATAAACTAAGAGATGAGGAAGATTTCAGTTTCGAACCGCTTCCTTGTTGAGATTTTGGCAGTGAAGATGACAATGAGGATGAATTTTTTGAATTCTTCGTTGACTTGTGATACCCTGGAAGGGAAGAAAGCCCCAAAGATGAGTATTGTAGATCAGCCGGACTCGAAAGGCCTGGGAAATTTAAACCTGAAGCTTGCAGACGAGCTAAATAGTCCTGAGCTGCCAAATGTGAAGCCATTGACCACCATGCGGCACCTGAAACAAATTATCCATCGATTAATTTTTTTATCGGGTTTAAAAAATTAAAGATATCACGCAGATATTACACCAAGAGAAAATATTACAAACATAATTTTACTAAAACGAAAATACACACACAATTTAAAACTGTAAAATAATTAAAAAACACAATTGTAATTAAAAGTTTTATAAAAGTCCAACAGATATGACATCTTAAATGATTTTAAAAAATTACCGCATATTTTAAATGTTCCCCCATGGAGGGAAGGTGTAATTTAAGGTAATTTTACAGGTTAAAATTATGACCTCTTTATACAGTCTTTGTGCAGCTGCTGAAATGGTGGGAGGGAAGTAGATCAATAAATGAATTACATTTGCTGTAATAGCTCTACCCAGCAAAGTTAGTGGGTTTTACTCTTTCTAAACGACATGTAAATTTAATGTAAACAAGTTACAAAATGAAAGAGACCGCATTTAGTCAATAACGTCCAACATTAAATGATTAAAAATTTGAAAGAATAGTGAAACGATATTTCTATTTGATAAAATAATGCACTTGCCTTAAATACAAATAGTCTATGCAAAAAAAGGCTGCTAAGTAAACTTTGTATGTTTAATTCGAATACCGGTTTATTGATAAACGATTAATGATAAATAGCTACTGAAAATTACATTAATTGCAAATTAAATTACTTTTCTCATTTGCATTCATAATCGTAGATACAATAGCAATTTGATGTAAATTATCGCAGTAGCTACGGATCGTACCTTTGTTTCTGCAGTTATAGAAGAGCATATTTGCTTTATTAATTATTTAAAAAAGTTGCAAATTAAGCAGTAATTATCTATATACAGTGTGTCCAAAAGTTATGGAATATGCTATATATCTCAGTAAATATCCACTTTAGGGAAAAATGTTTTGAATAAAAGTTGTTTGGTACTTACATAGTTTTCCACGATAAGACAAAATTAAATTATTTTTTTTCCGAATAACAAAAGTGCAATGAAAAACAATCGCAATTTTTTAAATGACAAGATACCCCCATATTATACTCATTCGATAGAGAATTTTTTCCCCCTTACAGTGATGGAAAACTTTAGTACCCTTACTTAGGCAAGTTTGTGAGAAAAACGCAAAAATTATTTTAATTGTTTAGTATTTATTTCTAACAAAAACATAATAAGAACTAAATTTGTTTGACGAAATCTACAATAAGTGTTCAAACTGTGAACCATTTACAGCTTGGCAATGATAAACTCGGTTTTTAAACCCGTTTATAATATTCCCAACCATTTCAGGTGTAATTTCTCTAATAAGATCTTTTAAATTTTCAATATTCTCCGGCCTCTTAGCATAAACTTAATTTTTAAGGTGACACTATCATTGAAAAGTTTTTTATCAAATGAGTATAATATAGGGGTACCTTGCCATTTAAAAAAAAAACAATTGTTTTTCATTGCGCTTTTATTTGGGAAAAAAAATTAAATTTTGTCTTATGGTGGAAAACTAAGTACCAAACAACTTTTATTCAAAACAGTTTTCCGTAAAGTAGATATTTACTGAGATATATATAGCATTTTCCATTCCTTTTGGACACAGTATATAATGGTATAAGCGGTCCCTATAATAACTTTCCAGTTTTACTGCGAGCTCATACATAAAGTGCAAGTAAATATTTAATTAAAAACGTGCAAAAGAAGTTTCGTTCATATGAAGAACAAATTTTGTTTAAAGTTTCTTTAAAATATGCTCAATTTATTCCAATTTCTGTATTTATATTGACAATCACATACATCCACATATTTTATTTTTGTAATATTAAAACCAAATTGTTTTGAAATGTATCGTCTCAGAATCATTATTAAATATAATTATAAAGGCAAGGGATGGAAAAAGACTAATAAACAAAATTTATAAGCACAACCAAAAGCATCGCAAATAACAGTAGAGATGAATTAGACCAGTGGTCTCAAACTCAAATTGAATGCGGGCCGAATGCACGATCTAAACGTAGCTGACCGGCCGGTTTTTTTTTTTCAACAAAATGAGAGTGAATATACAAGCTATTGTCCTTCTTTATTTACAAAATTTTTCTTCGACACATACAGAAAATAGACAATATGTTTGTGTGTAAATAATTATAAATTTCCTTATTTCTTACTACAACTAAATTTACTGATTGTACGGACGTAGGAAGTTCTCCCAAAGTACCCCAGTCACGTGGCCTGGCATACAAGCATACAGTGACAAAGCCCCAACCTATTCATTCTGTCTCTTTTTCCTTCAATAGCAGTCGCGCACATAAGCTCAGTCCTATATCTTTATGTCTCTAAAACTATAAGTATCGTATTTACAACAACTACATAACTGAAATGTATTCGCGGGCCGCGTAAAATTGCTTTGAAGGCCGGATGCGGCCCGCGAGCCGCCAGTTTGAGACCACTGCATTAGACCAGTGTTGTTCAAACTTTTTGCTCTGAGGACCCCTTACAAAATTAATAGCTTACAGAGGAGCTCAACGAATTGTTTTGCAGGCAACATTTTGTTTTTAACTTAGCCTGGCAAATTAATTCAAATGATTTTCGAACACAATAAAAGGCTCGGGGTACCCCTTAGGAAGGATCAGGGACCCCCAAGGGTCCGCAGACCACCCCTTGAGTAACACGTATCAGACTAAGATGAAAAAGAATAATTTATTAAACCACGTATGAAGGAAAAAATTGTAACACTTTGGCACAATAACATTTTTTTTTTAAACAAATTAATCATTTAAATATTTCAAGCATTAATCAAAACCATTTATAACCAAAAAGAGTATAATGAATCATATTAAATCAAATATTTAATTATTTCTTTTACATTAAGTTAAGACATCAGTAAATGTAATGGTGCCTGTACACCTGAGAGTAAAGTACTCTCGAGAGTAGCGTCGCCAAGGATACAGCCCCTGAGAGTAACTCGCGATTGGCTGTATCCTTGGCGACGCTACTCTCGAGAGTACTTTACTCTCAGGTGTACAGGCACCATTAGTATATAAACTATTTATTTGTGAAAACAATTTAAAAAAAAAAATGTTTCCTACATTTTTAATTGCATTTTAAAAACAAATCAGAAGTAAATTATTGTCACTTACTGGCTGCAGGTATTCCGAGACTAGCTGCTTGACTTGCTGCGACAGAAAGTGTGTTCGTATAGGCATTGTTGTAGGCTGCAGCTGCGCTGGTACACGCTGGATATTGCGGTACTCCTCGGCTCGATGTCTGAGGTACCATACCAAATGACATAGCAGGATGTGGACTAAGTCCATATGCACCACCTGCTGCTGCAAATAAACTTGCTGCGTTGGCTGTGTTTGCGTCACCACGTGGCCAATACGCTGAAAAATAATTCATCATTAAGTTACGGGCTCAAAGAATACAAAAAAGCTACATGCACATTAAATGGTCTGAGATAATTATAACAAAATAACACTGAAGGCTTTCAAAAACCAAAATCGATTTATGTACATTACTACTGGGATAACTGTTGAACAAAATAATATTTTGAAAGTATTAATAATAATTATTTTAATGAAAATAGTTAAAATAAACTGAATTATAAACATACAGAAGTTCACTTCAAGAATGTTTTCTTGTAATATCGGACGAAGAGATTAATTTTAGTTTAGAAACTAGTCAAGATATTCTACCAAAAGTGATTATTCTCACAAAAAAGATAAGCGAACTTTTTAACTAAACTTTATTTACATTTATATTTAATGACTTGGAATAATTCAAGCATTTATCAATCCAAATTAAACATTAAGGGGCTTGTTACGCTTTACATCTAAGAAAACAAAATTAACTAGATCCATTAAGTTCACTGGTCTAAGAAATGAAATAGATTTTATGCTTCTTTAAAAAGCAGCTACTGACGGCGACATATTACAATGAACATATGGATAAAGTAGACATAAGTATAACAGTTTTTAACAACTGCAAGAAAACAGTTATTAATAACATGTGGTGTGTTGTAGGTAATAATAAATGTTTTTATACAATGCTTGTACATGGTTTAAAATTTATATAACAAAAAGTACGTAGTGTTTAAGATATTTTATACAAAACTAAGCCACATGAAATGTATTAATAAACTTTGATTTAAACTATCCATAAATGATTTCTCACTTAAAATTCAGAGTTAATGGTAATACACAGGGTGTCCAACTAAGGTATGATTCCTTCATAATTCGTTTATTAATCAATATGAAAAAGAAAAAAGATTGGAAAAAGTTGTAGGCCGTCATTTGCTAGAGTATTTAAAATTATTTTAACTATAGTTAGTTTTGTTTTTACACTCTAAACTTTACTACTTAATCAGAATACCTTGTATATTGTTTGTTTTGGATTCCAAATGATTTTTTTCTTCAAAATTGTGTTTTTTTTTTAAAATTAAATATTTTCGAAATATATATTTATTTGACTGTATAATAGATATAGGACTAAAGAAAATGTAAATATTTAACAAGGGCAAAATAAAATACTTTCGAATTTTCATCAACAAGTCTCTTAGGGCCGATCTGTGATTAACACTGGGGCTAAACCATGTTAACCCTAGAAGAAGGCAAAATCGCAGCATAATTGACACTCATATTGCCTAGTTTTAAGGAATAATCTGTATTTTAACACCAGTGTTACTATGTGCAATCGGGCCTTATAGTGGTTGCTGACCTGTTGAACTTTTTAACATAAATATTTCTTTTTTAAACGAAACTCCCTACATGTTTTAATTTTTTTAAATAGATAATTGTATTGTCTTATAAAAACATTAAGCATGTCCTATGAATGAAATTAATACCTTCTAAGGTATGGCCGTTTTCATTTTAATTCATTGGAAAATCGTTAAATAGAACTAAGTTGGCTGGCTTTAAAAAAATTTAAAGAAAATATATTTTAAGTATACAGGTTGTTTCCGGGTTGGAACCGCGTCGAAGGTTTCTTCTTAACCGACGTTTCGTCCCCGATGAAGGAGGACGAAACGTCGGTTAAGAAGAAACCTTCGACGCGGTTCCAACCCGGAAACAACCTGTATACATTGGACATCGGCCGCGGAAGCCTACAACATATATTTTAAGTGTTTAATACAATTTCACTTTAGGCTGTAAATGAATTTTAGGAAAAAGTGTTTGTATCAAGTTTAATGATTCTAGTATAAATCAAAGAAGACAAAATAATTTATTTATAAGAAACAAACGCAAAAACAATTATGTATTAATTAATGCATGATAAAATTTATTAATTAATGTGCAAAATAAATAATGCATTAAAAACTCAATAGAATAATGCTGTTCAATTCTTTAACAAAATTGTATGAGTATGTCTGTATATGTAGGTTTAAGCTATACTGGGGTCTATTCTGTAAGAGTTATGTTAAATTTTAACGTCAGTTTTAACACAATATGAGTTATTCCTACGCATTGTAGCATTGTGTTATTTTATTGTAGTTTGCGGTGAAACTTTATAAATGAGAAGTAATTTTGATAAGCTTTGCAGAGCTAGTGCACTGATAATAGGTATTTGCATCAATATCTATTACCACAATTTGAAAGCTGGTTTTTAATGGCAGTTGCAGTTAGTAATGCTTGTCGGCAGTTCAAGTGTTAAAAGATATCATTCGATGAATGTCCACGAATGTTTATATTCACCTGAACGACATGAAACTTACCAAAGAGACTAGCGGCATCGAGAATGCCCGCAGGATCTGTAGGATTTGAGTGTTTATTGGAATTGGAACCACCTTCAGTGCTCTCTCCATTTTCCTTATCCATTGCCACCCCACTACTCTGAAAGCAAATAAATAACATGAACGAACAGCACTGACATTTAACCATAAATGCTATTAATGGCGAACATTAATGGATTCAAAATCATTTATAATACAAGAAAATGCAATTAAAAAACTTTACTTTTGATTCAGTATTAAAGTCTTATGGAGCTGATTTCAATCAACCTTTAAAAACTTTCAAGAACTTATTCACTGACAGAAAAATTAATTAAAATCACTATTCAACTTGTAATCTGTCAAAATACATTAAAAACTTGTTTACTTTCACATAAATGCATTTAAACAATCATATTAATTTTAAATGAAAACTACACAAAAAATATTGAAGTGAGCTGTGTAAAATTTCTGCAATGCAAATGTGATAATGAAGGCAAATGCTGTTGATAAAGCAAGATCCATTTCCCTCAATTATATTAATTAAAAAAACTAATGCACTAATAAAATGAAGCACAAGAACTAAATGAGTAAGTAAAAGTTCCAATTAAAATAGTTATTTGTTGCTGGATGATATCATACCAGTGATTACTCAGCTATTTTATTCAGTTATGCAAAATATATCTCTTCAACATTGCTGGACTCGCGTGATGTTAATTAGCACCTGATTGTTAATATAAATAATTGTGGGTTACGAATTATATAAATAAATGTATGTACATCAGCAAATATGTTTGACTAGAAAATTAGTACTTTTTTGACTACACTTTTACAATAAAAAAATGTAAAACAAGAAACTGTAATAATGAACTATTAGTTCTCATGTTAACAAATATACACAACACTAAAAATAATTTAAGGAAAAAAATCGGTCAATTTGTTCTTTAATTTAACATTTGTGTGTTCAGTAGCACTGGACTTTGGCAGTATTGTAAATTTGGTTATAAATAGGTTTAATTAACATGTATTTTGTAAATAGATCTAAGACTTTTATATCTGCATAATTTAAAATATGTTATTGCTCAGGACTATTGTAATTTATCAGTGTTTTATATATTGTCAACCACACAATGTTTTTAATTTTATTGAAATGGTTTCCTTTTAAAAAACTTTTTGGTTGAATTTAATATTTTCGGTGAAGATGAAGAGGAACTTAAATGTGTGCAGACAATATAACTGTACCTAAATAAAAAATAACTGATTTAATTAATACGCTATATTCATAAAATTGTAAGGTACAACTTCATTAAACTATATGAAACGTTTTTTTTTTTTTTTTTGTTTAAATCCCAGAATATTACGATCTGTCCCATCTTCATATGAAACTTAAATAACTTATTTTGTAAACTAAATCATTTCTAATAGTTCCAAGATTATTAAATTAAGTTAAACAATTTAATATTCAACGGACATAAAAACAAGTGATAGATAAAAAATTGGAATTGAGTATGGTAGCGATGTAATCTACAACAGCGATTCTTAATCGGGGGGCCGTAAAAGATTTTAAGGGGGCCCGCGAAAAATTTATTAAACGTTTTTACTTTTTAAAATATTGAAGTCTTAAAAATATTTTTTGCTCCTTATTTTACTCGAACCATCGGAGAGACATCTTCTTAAATAATATTTTTGTTACTAGGTACAAACTAGAAGGTCGCGAAAATATTTTAGGATATTAATGGGGCCGGGACTACTAAAAGGTTAAGAACCACTGATCTACAACACTGCTGCAAATTATGCATGTGTAAACAATTTTAATTTACCAAAAAATATTTATAACAGCAAAACTTTCGACATGATTTCTAAATGAACTTATATTTATCAAGAAATTGGTGTAAAAGTTTGGGAATATATGATAAAAAGTCTGAAAAAAAAACTCACATTTATATAAAAACTCTTAATACTTGAACATATTAGTTTTTTTTTTCTGGTTAGATCATTAACGTAAAAATATAATTCTTCGCTCATTAAAAAAAAACTTGTGTGAATATGGTTTATTCCACATTATAACTTATAAGTATATACTATATACGTAAGTATAAAAGTATATCACCACACAGAATTTATATTATGTCTGTTACATTCAGTCATGTTTAGTAGGAAAATTAATGACAATTCATACTTTATTTGTAATATTTTTTAAGCAAAACACGAAATAGAAGTACTATTTTACAAAAATCTTGCCGAATTTCTTTTTTTTTTTCTATTCCCAAAAATTCTTTATGATAAGTGAACAATATCTTAATTTTTTAAAATAATTATAATGTAATCCACATGCAGGACCTGACTAGAGAAGGGGGGGGGGGCGATGGGGTAAAATTGCTTAACCCCGGGATTCACAATGGCCCAAACATCATCCCACAATTTGTTTTTTAGTTGCAAATAAATTTTTAAATAATTTATTTACTTGGGGGCAATGTCAGTTTTTTTATCCCGGGCCCGGTGGTGTTTCTCAACACCCCTGTCCATATGCTTGTAACTACATACATCAACTGGTGTCAATTACTGGATGTAACAGTTAAATAGTAAAATAATTACTTTGTGACAAGAAAAACATCGCTATGTATAACATAAGGTTGATTTGCATTTTATAAATCATGCAAAAAAAATTGTTTTTGTTTTAATTAAATGATATTAAAAGCATTTGATTTATTATAGTAGTTTATTCACATTCATAAACACAGTTTAGTAATTGCGTAATTTATAAGTGTTCAAATTTTGCTACTTTATGGTTCTTATACTTTAAAAATTACGTTTTTTACATTAAATGATGACTGTTTCCTAGATCGTGTTCTATCTAAATTCTTCCTAACATGTATGACACCATGGGCGTCCACAGGGGTGGGGGGGGACAAAAAGGGCACTTGCCCCCTCCTTGGGATCGAGTAAAAAAGAGTACTTGTAAAAACAAATAATAAAAATTTAAAAATTAAATTAAAATTTATATATTTTATTATTCGTCTCTATGCTTTGCCCTCCTGGAAACTTTTCTGCGGACGCCCATGTATGACACCATGCATTATTATAGCTAGTCAAGGGTAGCGTTTTTATTTTATATATAAATAAAAATTCTAAAGCAATTGCTTATATCGCATATTTTACTAATTACTTAGAAAGAAAGAAAAAAGTTCACTTTAGAATGGGAAAATTTATTTTAATATTTATACATAAACAATAACACATTTATTTAAAACGTTGGGTTTAATTTAATTAATTTAAAGTTTTTAAAGATTGATTAAAATTACTTTCATTAAAATCTTAACATTAAAAATGACATACTAACCTTTATACTAATACTGTTTGGGGCCAACGTAGACCATGCGTATTAAATCTAACCCATTTTACATGACCTGTAAGAAAAATAAGAATTAGATTCGTATTCTACAAACGGCGAAAATATAAGTAAAAATTATCAGTACATAAATTCAATTTTTCCTGCATTAAGAGGGGTCATCCACCTTAATTTTGCATTTGGTGTGAGGAATGTCTTGAAATAATCAACTTCTTAAGTTAATCTAATAATAAATCTTCCTAACATATGAAATGACGCTGTATAAATGTCCAACATTTATGCCATATTTTGGATTTATCACCAAATATTTTGATGATTCATACAGTATTATTACAGGTTTATTTTCTTGTAGGTAAATGGAATATACAACTTTCTAAATACATACATAACGAATTGAAACTGTGTTGCAGTTACCCGTATTTTAGAGAAATTTGATTAACAATAATTAAAAATTAATGATAATAAATATAATGACGAATACTTAACGTTTCTTACAACTCAAACTGGAAATGGTAGAAAAGTTTTGTAAATGGTTCTTAATTTAAGAAAAACGACGTATTTTTGGTAATTTAACGATTTTTTGTCTTTAATAATAAGCGAAATATCCATAAAATCCCATAGAGTTCGAACAAACTTGTATACGGTGGTCTAAATTCGAAACATTTGCAGAACAATTAAAGTTATTTTACTACAAAAAAAAAACTGCGAAAAATTTATGCAAGTTACAAATATCCGAACGATATAAATAAACGTTACAATGCAACTATTTATAATATCATATCTAAATATGAATCAAGGTCAGAAGGCGGGGGTATGAGATTGAACTTGACCTAGGCGAGAGCGCGACCATGACCTTTAACCCAGATTCCGCACCCTTCAATACTACTGTGGGATGGGATATACTGACTGCCTACATATCGGGTGAAAATTTACATACATATGGAAAACTCTTATGAACCGTGAAAAACAAAATATGTAACACTTATCCACATATATAAGTATCATGGAAGTATTTGTGTGTTCAAAGTAC
Organism: Elmis aenea; assembly: GCA_947652605.1. Classification (NCBI taxonomy): domain Eukaryota; kingdom Metazoa; phylum Arthropoda; class Insecta; order Coleoptera; family Elmidae; genus Elmis; species Elmis aenea. The sequence goes on along the minus strand of OX393578.1, from coordinate 10,527,365 downwards.
CTATTTACCATGTTACTCTACTCTAGACTCTAGTGGCAGTAATTTCTGGGATTAACATTAAATTGTGGGATGTTTAAACATTTTTACACACCTAACAATAAGTAACAGTTGAACGCTCGTAATGTAGGGCAAAGTAATAGTAATGTACTCCACAAAAAGAATGCAAAATATTTAGATATCGTATATTCTTCTTCCTGCTTTCAAATACAATAGCGAATTATTTTAATTTAAATTTACGTTAACAGTATATTTCCACAACTGGAAATTTGATTTTAAAAAAATATGGTACATAGTGTAATTTGAATATTACTGTTGTAATAAATTGCTCGACATAGTTATTTTAAACAGCGCAATGCAACTTGACATCCAGTTGATATCCAAATACATAAGAATATTTTTTAATTGTAATAACAATGTTTGTTGTTGGATAATTTATTATAGTTTTGGGTACAATAAAATTTGTAAGTCGTATTAAATTTGTAGACAACAAAATGTAACCAATTACTTATTAAATACATTACAATTTTATAAAATATAGTACATAAATTATATATTTTTTTCCTACGACCACTAATGTAAATAACTCTTACCGTACGTACAGCTTGCATGCATAGTAAGTGGGTCCTTACGCACGGTAAGCAAAAAGCACAGTTTTTTAAAGACATGATCAAAGTAGACTCACGTCAATCATTTCCTGCATGCCTAGTAAGTGAGTTATATAACCACGGTTTAGTTATAACGCACGGTAAGCAAAACGCACACTTGTCTAGAAATGTCAAAGTACACTATCGTATGTATTATGTGATCGTAGAAAAAGTATGCTACATAACACGAGTTGTAAAGCAATTACGCACTCGTGGAAATACGCACTCGCTGCTACGCTGCTCCGTGCGCAACTTTTTCACTCGTGCTTAATATCTTCTTACAATTCTTGTTATGTAACATACTATTATTCTACATTATTATTATCCAGAAAATTAAACGAGTGTAGCTTGCATGTTTTTAGCGATTTGTGCACTTTATAAGAATAGATTAAAAAGGGAGAATAGAGAAAATATTTGAAAAATTATCCATGTATTTAATGCGCAAAGTATTGTTGAAGGTAAGTAAAATAAGAAAATAAAGTATTATTACAAAACGTGTAATAATGTTCAAGTAGTGGGCGAAGCAACTCTTAAATTGTATAATGCTTTAATTTAAATTTAAATAGTTTAGCTGTTTAGCCCAATATTTTACAAATTTTAAAAGACTGTAAAGCCAAAGTAAAATTATTTAGTTACGTACGTTTTAACTTTTAAAAATTGTTGTTTATAGAATTCATGACTACTATTGTAAGCCTTTATTATCATTACAAGTACCATAATTGTAATAAATAAAGCTTATAAAGTAAATCTTCGCCGTGCTGTCTAATGAACCTATAAGTTACTACAGTGGTGTCCACAAATCCTACCACCGGCACCTGTTGTGTCGAACATGCAGGGACGCTAGACACATGTCTTGTTTTATATCATAAATCTAACTAATTGTAATGATTTCAATTACTTATCTTCAAGAAAAGTAATGTAATTTAAAAAAATGCAAAATGAGTATATTTTTTTTACAAAACTAACCTAAAAATTTAACGTCAATCCGGTTGAATTCACACAGAAAACTGACTAAAAATTTAATTTCTACCTATTGGAAGGCTACATTGGTATCAAAATCAATGAGCAAAGCAAATAAGCAGAGGTTTAACGAGATGCTAGCTTTAAAACTACCAAATAATACAAAATGTGACAATACCTTAGTTGTAGGTTATCTATGTATTTGACATTTAAGTAGTACAAAAGATTCTACACAAATACATTCAATACACATCGCTTCCTTCAAACAAATTACACTGTATATATTGACAAAACTATTACCTGTTTATTGGTTTATATGAAATATATTTTAATATATGTATTTTTATATTAATAAAGAGCACACGAACCAAACTGGCAACAAAACTATTAAAAGATACGTACAAAGCAAGAAACATTTACCTGAATCGACCGGTTTACTTTCGTGTACCGCAGCGTTTTCCAAGCCCGTACATTAATCGCTGTTAAAATTCACTATGGCTGGCGTCACTTGTTCGTTTTGTATTCTTCGCGAAGATTTTGACCCGTTTTTTGTGCTCGTACAGTTTTACAACGTCTAAACTAACAGAAGTCATTCGTTTGTGATTACCTACTGCAGGCGGCCTTGGTTTATTAAAGCATTCTTGATCAACTTAAGCTATTACAAATGACTGGAGCATAAACTTAAAGCATTTCCGATGTTATCTTTAATTTTGTCTCTGAACCGCATCTAGAAAACTGCGGTCGAATTCTTGTAAACACGTGCATTTATACTTTGAATAATGTTAAAAACTTCTGTAACATGAATTTAAAATATAATAAGCTGGTGTGGTCACCAAACCGCCATGCAAAAGATCTTATTTGGTTTACATTATTATATTCCCAAACAGACTACATTTCTACAACATTTTTTTGCCATATACACGCCTCTAAAGAAGAGGCGCGTCTTAGAATCGATAGCAGAATTAATTTTTGTTTCTGTTGGTACTGAAATTAAGGTGCATCGTGCATCTTGTAATCGATGGCGTCTTAGAATCGAAGAAATACGGTATATCTACAACATACATACACACACACATGGACGTCATCGCGAAAATTCTCAAAATGTGTTCTGGGGTACCACAAAACGTTCAAATCTCGATTCGGTCATTTTCGCAATCACAATACTTTTTTCATGGTACGTATGTGGACAGCAAATAGATAACGAGCCTTAGCACATGGTAAGTACCGGCTTGCTGTGACAAACTTCTTTCGAAATATTTGCGCGTAATTAGTTAGCTGTGAATGTGAACTAATAAATGTGCTGAATGCGAGGCAATTATATCGAATAGCAAGTACATAATATCATGTACTGACCGTGTTTACAGAATATAAAGTTTGCTATAACTAAACCTCGTCATTAAATCATTTTTTAGTTGTTTTGGTAGAATTCGTCTGGAAAAATCAACAACCGCTTTTAAACACTAAAAAAAAGCCGTTGTTTGTATCAAATATAATTACATATACAGGGTGTTTCGTAAAATATGCGAAAAAATTCGGAAGTGATTCCTTATCGAAAATTAAGGATGGTCTTTTATATAATTTTTTTTCCTTAAACGTCTCCTTTCGGAGTTACACCCCCTAAAGGGGAGCGGTAAAATTAGGTTTTTATTTTATTTCTCAAATTTGGATAAATGTAGGAGAATGATATTTGGTAGATGTTTTATACTTATTAAAAGGTTTCCCACAGTAATATTTCCAATCATCTCCCACCTTTACGAGGGACTGAAAAGTGCGACCCTTGTTGGTTTTTTACTTTCGCCATACGTATTATGCATTTAACTAATTTTTACTCAAAAACTGTAGGTTTTACGAGAAAAGTTAAAGAATAAAAAAAGTTTCTAAATAAATCAAGCTTCCAAAAACAAATTGCAAAATTGCAAAATTTTAACCCTCCAACAAGTTGTGATCATAAAACCAACGGGGGTCGCACTCTTCAGCATTTTCTGAAGGTGGGAGATGATTAAAAATATTACTATGTGAAACCTCTTAATAAGTATAAAACATCTACCAAATATCATTCTCCTACATTTATCCAAATTTGAGAGACAAAAATAAAAACCTAATTTTACCGCTCCCCTTTAGTAAGTAACTCCGAAAAGATACGTCTAAGGAAACAATTTATATAAAAGGCCCCCCTTAATTATAGATAAGGAATCCCCTCCCCAACTTTTTCGCATTATTTACGAAACACCCTGTACAAATATGAGGTATTCAAATGATATAGTAAAATATTTTGTTATAATTTATAAATAAGTGATTAATTGAAACGAAAACAAAACTCTATTAAAAGTTTTGCGCGCCACTTGGACATTGCATTCACCTTAAATTTAGTTTTCGCGATGATATTAAAATTTAAGATCAAATCAAAACTCCTTTTAGACAAGGCTGTCGAGGGGTGTAAAATTCCCTAGGGCTGGGATTCACAAAGGCCCGGACATCATCCAAAATTTGTTTTTTTAGTAAATAAATTATTTTCCAATAATTTATCTACTTGGGGCTCATGTAAATTTTCTCCCGGACCCGCCGCCGTCTCTCGACGGCCCTGCTTGTAGCTAAAACTTTAAAATAAGAATTTTATTCAAAACCTGTCTGTTTAACGCAGATAGTTTGAAAACTTTTGTCTGTTAATTAACCAGATGCAATTATGGCACTAGATGCTTAATATATTATTAATATGCTTAAGTATTTAATCCCAGTGAAGGCTACTTGCTACTTAACAAAATTCATTCAAAATATGGATGTACTTCATCAAGCTACGCAGTGATGGCGCCACCATCAGCAATTACAAAATGAACTCGATATAAATTTATGAGAAAATTTTGTAAAAGTAGTGAGACTCTCTCGAAAAGCATTATTATTAACAGCTATATTGAAAGTATACAATACAAGTAGAATTAATTAAGTTAGTATTAATATAGATCAACTACAGAGACATACACGTCCAAAACAAAAACATTATTTTGGCGAAACAAGCGCAATTTTAAGATTATTTTTTTGTTTCACGTCGTATAATAATTCGTTTAATACTTGTAACCCAGATTAACAACTTTAAGCTTGTTACAACTACTTACAAAATAACGTTAACATAATGAGTGCAACTTTCTTTAGTCACGTTTGTACGAATTCACAACCATTAAAGCCTATCACAGCGAATTTATTCCATGTACACACAAAAGAATCGATAAATACATCCAATTAAACGCAGGAAGTAACAGAATGTTTAGTTTTTCCCCTATCGCTGCTTACGGCACGTAAAACACAATGTCTCGTTTATTTAGTTTGTCCGTTTTCATTTGCGATTCGTTTTAAGAACTTCGTTAGCTGCAAAATTACAACCATGACTTGGATGTTTTAATACTAATGTATCCTGCATGTACATTATGTTATAAATGTTGCGTTCAGAGAACAACTTTCACCGTTTGTGTATAAGTGAGAGAATACCGAAATTAGCAGGTAAAAATTCAGCGAAAAAATAAATAATTCTTATTGTCAATTAAACCGTGTAACGATAATAACGTTATTTCATGATATTCTACGCGTAACGAAGGTTTTATGCCGTTAAAAAAACCTGAGAACATAAGTTGATCCGGTAAATAACGTTTTCTCAGCATTGGTTAACATGCTTTGTTTTTATGTATCTCGTTATTTTAACCATTTTTTAACAGTGTTGGCTGATACCTACGTGTAAGAGCTGCAAAGAAATTTAAATTAGACAAATTGTTCCCCCTTATGAGACCTATTCAGTGATGCTTTAATAATGTTTTAAAAACGTTCCAAGGCATGCTAGATAATAAACAAAAATCAGAATGGGCTTTTTTCTTTAATTTTTAACTTGAATTTTTTTAAATGACAACCATATGACCTCACGAAAAAAACATTTTTTTCTTCTTATCAATAATATAAGGTTTATTGCAGTTGTTTGGAGCGGAGCACGGAGCAGTGGAGCAATGGGTTTTTGCCCGGAGCAGGAGCGGAATCCGGAGCAAATAATTTTGATTGTTCCACTGCTCCAGTTTATTAAGTAGCACAATTTAAAAAAAAAAATACATTTTTCTTCTTCTTTTTTTCAACCTTTGAAGATCAATAATAATCTGTTCTTTCAAACATTTATTTAACTTCACTTGTTTGTTAGGGTCAAATATTGTTATTTTTGACCAACTTCTACATATCCGATAAAATTAAAGCTTTGTTTTTAAAAACTTTTTTTAAAAATGTTAACAATATTTGGAGCATGGAGCAAAGCTGGAGCGGAGCAATTAAAAAATTGGACTGCTCCAAACCCCTGGTTTAATGTATTTATTTTGTTATTTAGGCTCAAAACAAATAAAATTCATGAAAAGTCCCTGAGTGCCATGAATTTAAATAATATTGAAACCAATGAATGTTTTCATTTGACCATGCGTAAAGAAATCTGTAACTTTTTCCCCAAAAATATTTTTGTACCATCAAGTATAACCGAGTTATTAACGATTTTTAAAAAAATGCTCATTTTGATTTTTGTTTATTTTCTAGCGTGCCATGGACTTTTTTAAAACATTAAAGCATCACTGAATAGGTCTCAGAAAGGAGAACAATTTGTCTAATTTAAACTTCTTTGTAGCTCTTGCCTTTTACGAGATAATAGTGGCGATTCTATGTGGCCACCCTGTATATGAGTCGTTTATTTTGAAAGTGGCTTAGGACACTTTTTGCGAAAAATGAGGTTAAGCTGTTTACATTACAAAAATGTATGGTACTTTTTATCTTACTTGCAAATTTTCAAAATCATTATAACTATATTCGTTAATAGAAACTTCATAGAAACAAAAGTGCAAATCATTGATTTTGAAAATGGCATAATGATGGATTTGCTTTTCTATATACCCCCAATTTACCAGTTATTTTAAAAATCTAAAACAAAGTGAAATGTCCGAAGACTTCATCGCTCTTATTTATGACAATGATTCAATGAATAATATTTTATATGAAATGCGTGGTATAAAATACTTATTTTAAAATGTACTGATATATTCACTTATTACTTATGTATTTTATAAGTTTTAATGATAATATACTTGAATAAACTGATAATGAAATGCATTATGTAAATGACTTATATAATTTACTCATCAATTTTCTTAAATTACTGTCTAATCTAATCAAACATCACTTCAGTAAAATACATTGGAAAAAATCAACATAAATCCAGAGTTTTTATTAACTATTAATTTTGAAAGTGGCTTAAGTCACTTTACAGTAATGAAAAATGGCGATTCGTTAACGTCAGTGCGAAATTATGCATACTGAGAAAAATATAAGTAACCGAGATAGATAACAAATATAGGTGAATTTTTTTAATGGTTAGCATAAATATTTGTATGCACATTAAAATGCAAAACATTTGATATCTCAAAATAACATAAAAAGTTATTAATTTGTGTTTGAAAATCTTATTTTGCCATTTTCTCAGAAAGTTGGCAACACCAGTAAATTTTCTAAGCACTTCTCAACAGGGATGGAAAACGTAACGTAACGATACCCGATAACGTTATAATAACGATTCAACTATAATTTTTTATACAATAACGTAACGATATTTTTATAACGTTATATAACGTTATAATAACTGATAACGTTTCGTTAAAAGTTATTTTGTATCGTTATTCTCTATAAATTAAATTTTTATATGGCGATCTTTTTATTTTCTGAAGATATAATATTTTGTTTGTATTTTAGAAATTAAAATGAAAATAAAATATCTCAACCTCAACGTAATTTTGTAGGTACTATTTTTTAAATTTACATTTACAGATCTCAAAAATAATTTCAGAGTTACAAATAAAAATTATTTCTATACAGCATGTTTCCTAAATAATGCGAAAAAATTCGGGAGGTGATACTTAATCGAAAATTAAGGGGGGTCTTTCATATTTTTTTTTTTTAGGGTCTCCTTTCGGAGTTACACCCACCTAAAGGGGATCGGTAACATTGGGTTTTTATTTTATTTCCCAAATTTGGATAAATGTGGGAGATTTATTTATACTTATAAAAAGGTTTCCCATAGTAATATTTTTAATCATCTCCCATCTTCAGTGGGCTGAAAAGTGCGACCCCTGTTGGTTATATTATCAAGACTTTTTGGTGGGTTGAAATCTAGCAATTTTAAATTTTCTTTAAAAACTTGATTTATTTAGAATTTTTTTTTATTCTTTAACTGTTCTCGTTAAACCTACAGTTTTTGATTAAAAAATTATATGAATGAACATGAACCATAAAATATTCCAATATAAAACGATATTGGATAGACGTGACGGGTGTAATTCATGTTGACGTTTACGCGGCGACAACGCTAAAACGCCCGTCAATTCTACCCAATATGAACATAAACATCATATTCACTCATTTAATTTTTTACTCAAAACTGTAAGATTAACGAGAAAAACTAAAGAATGAAAAAAGGTTCTAAATAAATCAAACTAACAAAAAAATATTTTTGCAAAATTTCAACTCAGCAAAAAGTTCTGATTAAAAAACCAACAGGGGCTCGCACTTATCAGCCCCCTATGAAGGTGGAAGATGATTGAAAATAATACTATGGGTGACCTTTTAATAACTATAAAACATATACCAAATATCATTCTCCTACATTTATCTAAATTTGAGAAATAAAATAAAAACCTAATTTTATCGCTCCCCTTTAGGGAGGTGTAACTCCGAAAGGAGACGTCTAAGAAAAAATTGTTATATAAAAGACCCCACTTTATTTTCAATAAGGAATCACCTTCCGAATTTTTTCGCATTATTTAAGAAATACCCTGTATATTATAATTTATGTAACGTTATATAACGTTATATAACATAACAATTAATTTTTTTAACGTTATTTATAACGTTATGTAACGAAAACAAATAATAAATAACGTTATACAATAACGTAACGATTTAAAACGTTATTCCATCCCTGCTTCTCAATCTCTTTTGCAACATTGGTAACTTAACCGACGAAGAGACACGTTGGTAGATTTCTCATTTATTAACAAATAAAATAAGGAACCTCCAAAATCAAAATGTAATAAAATGATTTAGTGATTATAAAATTGCAATTACACAAAAATATTATTAAATTATTGCTAACGAAAGAATACCAATGTTTTAATTAGTATTAATGAGACTAAGCTATTTCAGATACATTTGTAAATCCAGAACAATTAATTCAACTTATCTCAAATTACGGAACATTTTTTACATGACTATCTAATCTTATATCCGTTACAGTGGAAAGTTTACAAAACTAAATAGATGAAACTTATAACCGGCTCTGATGTGCGTGTCAGGCGTCAATAAAAGCATAAGACTTACGCACAAAAAAAACTCATTTGAATATTAACGTAAACCCTAGGCGTTAGAACGTTGCATCTTTTTTATAAAGAGTATCAAAAAACATATAAATAACGATTTTACTAATCGTAAATTGTACTCCAACGCGGATGGATTTCTATCTTTGACTAAATTAGTATAAGAAATTGCTTCAACTTCACAACAAATTGCTGGCATAATTAACACGTTATTTCCTGTATCCAAGATATTTATTTTAATCCATATAAAGGTTAATAAAGAATGAGTAAATGGTTATTAATTAAGCGTGCGTAGGTTATAAACTAATAAAATAACAATGCGATAAGACTGTTACGGTTCATAAGAATACAATCATTATTGCAATATATTAAATTTTTAGTGCAGCACTCAACCCGCCTTACAGTGTTCAATACGCACAATGGGACGGACTATCATTTAACTTCCACGAAGGAAGCCGCATGAAAGTTGGAACATTCAAATATGGAATGTTCAAATTTGAAAAATGCACCAGTAGAATCATTCAAATATTGAATCATTCAACGCTGGAATCACTCAACGCTGGAATCACTCAACGCAGGAATCATGCAACGATGGAACCATGTAACACGGGAATCGTTCATCGCTGGAAAGCTCAAATCTGGAATCCCGAAATTTTTCGCTGCCCTCTATATTATAAGTGGTAATGTTTACTTAAAAACGGGAGAGAATCATTAGAAGGTCCTAACCCATGAAATGGCCATAAAAGTCGAGGATACCCTTATGGAAAATGGTCGACTAAAATCGCAAAAACGTCCATCATATGCCATGCGAAACAACGGCAGACAAAAAACTCAGCGCAAGTCCGAGAAATCTCAAAAAGAACACCAAGTTCACTGTTGCAAGCAGTTATTGAAGCTGTGTGGAGTTATTCCAGTACACGTTATCACCAGGATTGTTACCGGAGATTTCATCTCCCCTAATTTGAAAAAGAAGCTTCATGGAAAGCATTTCTCCGAAGATGAGTCATTGCAAGCAGGAATAAATGTGCAATTTGAAGGCAAATAGGAAAACTATTAAGGTCTAGAAAAATTAATTGAAAGATCTTACAAATGTAGACATCTTCGAGATGAATATGCTGAAAAGAAAGTTACAAAACTTATCTAAATCTTTCAGTCTCTTTCTGCTTCATTCCACGAATATAAAAAAACCCTCGCAAATGAACACTGTAATAAATACGTTGTAGATATTTTTACGCTGTAATAATAACGATATTCCAAAATAAATGATTAAGTTGTATTTGTTTAAAAACAAAAATTAAAAATGGCTTTGGCGTTAAGGAAAAAAGCTTATTGGTTCTTTTCGATTATATATGGTTTAGTACATCAAAATTGATGATTGATCTCTAAACAAAAATAACAAATACATTTGTAAATTACATCGCGCAAGCTGCGCACATAACACACAATTCACAACTAAAAACGTTGAATTATTTTATTCGCACCGCGAGAACTGACAAATTTATTAAAGCTTAGTTAAAAAAATATTCTTCGGGTTCAATCGAATGCTAATTTATTCAATCGCATGTTAAACTTAAATAAAAGGCACTGTTAAGTTATTTTATCATCTAATAAATTTTATATTAAACAATTAATTAGAATGTTATACTAAATTAATGCGTACATCTCCAGACAGTGATGGGTATATCTGTGAATATGTGTATTAGTAAAAGGATATATGCACTAGGAATACAACGATCAGATTTAATAGGCTTTAAAAGTATTAAAAGTTGGTAATATTTTATCTTGTTTTCGTTTATCTATTAAAAATTTAAATCTTGGTCATATTAACCATATTTATTTGTCGAAAAACTTTTTTTTATGTACACATCTACTCGGGACACATTTTACAATAGTTGCTAGTACAACACACTATTAGATAAAACATGAGCTTTCTAATGTTTTATCAACAAAACAAGTTGTACACGTCTTGTAAAAACTTGCTGGATTTAGATTATGCTTGTATTTTATGGCCGTTTTCATTAAGATTAACACTTCATACGCAAAGAAAAAGCTAAAAGTCAGAAAAACGAAATTAAATAAAGTTACAACCACTAACAGTTCTGTAAATGTGTCTTAATTGGTTTGATGTGATAGCTACGCACAAGAACTATCTAAGCAAGCAAGCTACGCGTTACAGTACACATTAAACAATCTGCAGAGTACCAGCTTAAATTATGTTCGTGATTTTTAGGAAAAGGAGAAGATACGAGTGAAAACACATGGAAGTTTCCGTTAAATCGACTTTAAATTTTTGTGTGTGTTTAATTTAGTACTTACAGCTAGCTAATGTTGTTGTTTTTTTCAATGGCCACTTGGATTAAATTTAATAAATACAAGAACATTGTAATAACTTACTTATTTTAAAAGATAAAACTAACAACCCATACATCTATCAAACGAGAGAAAAAACTCATTTTAATAGTGTCATAGCCAACTACAACACACATTTAAAATAAAAAAGTTCAGGTTAAAATAACAAAAACAAATGAAGTTAGGTAAAATTTATTAACAAATTTTAAATCTACGCAAAAAGGTGTCTTGATAATGTCAAAAAATATTTCAAGTGCGATTTCAAATAGGCAAGTTATAAGTAAACATTAAAATCGGCAATTTTTCTTCTTTTATTAACAGCGCAAAAACTAATAAACGTTTTCAAGATTTTTTTCGTAGAATAGTTCCTCTTAAATCAGAGATCATTTTGACCCACGTAACCAACTCTGTATCGCTTACCATTTACGAGATCTCCAAGCTATTCACGATAACTGGGACACCCTGTATATAAAATTTCACGGAAGTACTGTAAGTGTCAAATTTTGAATAATATTCCTAACACAACGTATAAAATAGGTACACAAGTCCAATAAATAACTCAAAAAGTTTACATATGCAAAATTTACAGTAAGAAGTCGGAAATCAATCAGATTACATCTGAAAAGGGTACGATTTACACTCAAGGACACATTGATGTCGTCAAAAATACCACTTCTTAACAAATATCTAGCAACTTAACAAAAAAAGTCAGACGTAAAATTCATAAAACGTTTTAATTGTTAAGCAAAAGTAATTTAAAATGTGCTTCACTTTAAGTGAACGTAATATTTGCACATTAACTGTAGGTTAAAGTTTATGACCGATTATAATTAAAAGGTTTTGATAATGATGCACTCAACATAACAAAAAAAGAAAACATCTGATTATTTATTTACCAATCGAATGATTCTAGATAATGAAAGATGCAATAATTCACTTCCTATTTTCATCTTTATTTAAAATTTGTTTCAGTTTAGGTTATTATAATTTAGACACAAACAATGGAATAAAGCGTGTCTAATTTAAATATTATCGTTATGAAATAGCAATAACAATCCACCTATTTAAATGCTTGAGTCGATAATAAAAGTCTATAATATTACTGATGAACACTGTGAGTAGCTGGGTTTTCAAAATTAAGTTTGTTTATCAACAGCTGCATTTTCATTAACAAATATTTTAAGGAGGTTGAAAGTTGAAACTCTGTGTAATACTTATACAAATTTTATTAATGAAACTGTTTATACACTGGGTTATCGGCAAATTTATATAAGTACAACTCTAGTTAAAGTTTTTTTTACCAATATTTTTACTTCCTATACCTACGCTGGTTTATTAAACAGCTTGTGTAGCATTTTTTTAAACTATAATTTAATTTGTAATAAAAACACCAGCTTTATTAATTCATAGAACTATATTGTAGTGTTTGTTCTGGGTAAGCAAAACGAGACACAATTAAACTTAGCAGTCTTTATCATGAAATTGCTGTGTTTAAAAAAAACTATCCGCTCTTTAGTAAACGCGACAATAAGCACTCCCTTCCTCGACATAACGGAAGCACTTACCAGTTTTTTAAGACAATTGCAATTGTCAACTCTGTTTTTGCGTAATGTAGTCATTTTCTTATCAAAGTGCTATAAATAGCAACCACAAGAAAGTTCAAAACAAGGGTAAACGAATTAAAACTATCGCTTAATTATATTTAGGCCAATGAGTGCCTGAATCTCTTTTCTAGATCAGTTCCAGCGCTAGTTCTTGCCTTCGTTCATGTACTGCTTGTATCGTCCACAAACTTGTTCATGAATTGATTCGATAACTGCTGAAACAGCCGACTAATCGTCCGATGAACTGTAGGAGATTGTGCTGGAACGCTATATTAATACTGCGCAGAACTGATAGCCTTGCTGGAGTAAACCCTTAGTTTATCCACGGTGGATTTATCCCGTTACGGGACGCCTAATAATAATTAACGTTATTTAGCAAGGCGCGGTGCAGTTAGTAAGTTGTTCTCGCAGTAAGTTCTCCAAGCCGCCTACAATAATGTAATTGCTACAAATTTATAGACTACAATGATTTACACGAACATAAAGTGGTATTTATATGAAACATGCTGTTACAATGGATAGCAATGAAAATAAACACAGAAATCGATTTTATGGGCCTATACAGAAAGCACAAATAATAAATATACAAAACCAGTTTGCAATGGTTCAAATAATGTATTTGTTTGTAAGTGGATACTTTGTTTTTGCCACATAGTAGTAAAAAAATTGCCATTGATTTAAAAAAAAAACTCACATTTTCAGTGAAAATCATTTAAAAAAGTATGTTATTATTCTGTTGCAACAATATTAACAACAATCAAACTTCTTGCAGTTAAGTACAGTCAAGTTTTGTGGAAACGTTAATAATTTTTTTTTTGTAGCTATCCTCTAGGAATGATCTGCAAACTCTTTAATGCTACAAAACGCTTTCAGCTCATATTATCTTTATCTAAAATTAAATATCGCCGAAGAGACGCTGTATAAGCGCGCTAGTTTTTAAATTGCGGTTTAAATACTCGTATAAAAGTTGAGAGTTTTATCATAAAGTAGGTACCTACTTTTTTCAGAAAAAAATACCTGAGTAAGTAGGTACAACGTTCTTAAATATTTTTATGAAAAAAAAAGTAAAAAAAAATGAAGAGGAAATAGGTACACATAATGGTTACTCAAAAATGTATTAAGTGTGCATAATAAATTTAACTTTCATCGGAATGGTAAAATAATGTACAGATGTTATAAAATTAATCAAAAAATGATGGAAATAAAAAGCATTATTTAACTATCGTTTATCTTTTTTGTGACTGATATTGTAAAAAATCTTACTGGCATTAATAAATGTCACAACTCATATTTGGGTAGCAGTTATTAGCTTAAGAAACATTAACACACGTCAATTCTTTCGTCAATGGCTCTCATGCATAATTTTCGCGTAAAATTTTCCACTTGTGTACTGTGATACGCTGCTGTTTCGTAAATCTGCCAAAAGTGATTTGCGAAAATTAGAGACCAGATGCCAAACAAACAAAAATATTGCCAATTAAGAAGGGAGCGCCCATCACCTAAAAAAATGTCGCCATGGTCGAACTTCTCGCCAGGGCTTAAGGCATTTTGCGTTTTTTTTTTTTTTTTAAATCAAGTGTTCCGAGACTTCGAAAAGGGGTGGCGTAGAAATTATTTGGGGTCGCAAATTGTTCCGAAATTCTCGTGTTGGACAATGATACAAAGAGAATTAATTTCATGTTGAGAAATCGCAGTCAAAATCAAACAATGACTTGAGTTCAAAACACCAGTGTTAATATTGGGAAGTAAATTTAATGTTTTTTTAACTTTAAATTTATTTATTAGAATTGAACAATAATAACACAAATGTCCCTATTATCAAAATTAATCAAGAACAATAACAATGATTAATTCATGCACATTTAAAAATATTATTTATCATCATTTGATGAGATGGAGTAGTAAAAATACATCTGTAAGTGATTCAAAACATTTTTAAATCAAGAATTGGTTCTCATTTTCGTTTGAGATTTTTAACTCAAATATTTTTCTGCGTCCGTCCAGAAAATCAGTTGTTTCGATCAATTTTTGGGCTGGAAAATACGTCTTTACTGGCCTAGGCCAGAAAGTAACTTGTTGCCATGGTAATGAGTTGTCTTTACCGGCCTAGGCCGAAAAATAGCCGGCTGCCATGGTGATGAGTTGTTTTGTTGATTTGCGCTGTCAAGCAAGCGTCATTATACCACCAAGTGAGTTTTCCCCTGTGGGTTGTTAAGTTATTGTTTAATTATTGATGGTGACGATAGTGATTTTGGTGTCATTGGCAGACTCAGAACAAATATTATACATAACACATCCGTTAAGTGTCTTTACTGGATTCGTATGCTTCCAGTAAAGTAACTTTCCGGTCTTGTTAAGTAAATAACTATTTCCACAAGAAAAAGAACAATTTATGAACATTTTGTCCGATGCAATTAAGGATTCAATTTAAATCATCATTTTGTCAAAATTTGGGCGGTCGATTTGGAGATGAGTGTGCCGAGTTGAATATAAAAACGATAAAAACATATAAAAAAAGTCGCATCGACATACTTATGGGACCTGTTTAAAAAAATTAGTTGTACTAAAAATAAAATTCGGTCACGATTAGATTCCAAAAACAACCTATGACTAGCCATCTCCAATATTCCCTTAAACATGCAATAAAAGTATTAGTTCCATGGAAGCACATCCTGTCCATTCATAAAATTAAAAAATTTTCGTCAGAAGTTTTTTCAATTTTAAAGTTGGCGCCCCACAGGCCTAGCCAAATGTTTATTACTACTAGCTCAATAGTAAACCCACCTCTGCTTGTCGTCATCAACATTAAAATACCTTTTAAAACTCAGTTCAACCGATATTCTCACCCACAATTTGGATAAGGGCAATAAAAACGATAATTTGCATATCTGCCAGCAGCAGATAACCAAAACAGATACAAACTGAGACACACAATATCACATCAGTTGAACTAAACTTGCAACTATCAAATTCCACCGAGGGAGTCGCATTACAGACTTAACTTTTAGACTCATGAAATTTACCTCTTTCAAGTAACATAAACAAATTGTTATTAATAATATGTAATTACAACAAAATAGTACAGACTACAAATAGTTATTAAATAATAGGGTGTAAAGACACTTATTTTTTATGTAACGCCATGTCATCGGATACATTTTAAAACAGATCAAAAGATCAACAATTAAGAACCAGTTTTTACTTTCTTGCAGTATAAGGCGTTACAAGTACCCCAAGGCAAGTTAATCTTGCCACGCATGTTAAAATAATCTAATTTACACTTTTCCATAAGTCAACAGCGATAAAAAAAATATAAAAGTACACACAACCAGACGTTTGAAGTTATTCTATCAATTACCAAATCAAAATGTATGAGATGATCACTATAATTTTTTAGTTTCTTTACAGATCGCTGCACATATTGTACAATTAACTTCGGCTAAAATTAATTAGGTTTACAAAACAACCTTAATGTGTTTTAATGGTGATATTAATATTAATTACGTTTAGCGCTGATGTGATTACTAACGAGTCTATAGGAGCAGACCACAATGTTCAAATAAGGAAACTAGACTAGGTATGAGATCATTTACACCTTATTTAAAATCCAAGCTAGCTACTAGTCGTTTTTTAAGATGACTTGTAGTTAAAGCAAATAATTATTTAGTATTAATAACACTGATCTGCAAATAATACATAATTTAGAATTAATAATAAGGAAAATATAACTGAGATGCGAAGATATGATATTACAAACAATTTTTTTCACTGTAATAAAAAAAATTTTTAGTAAATTTGCCTTTTGAAACATCACACAAAAACATAAAGATGACTAAAACTGTAAAAAAGTTCGATAAATGCTTAAATTAAATAGTGATTCATTTGTCAATATGAATTAGTTTTAAATAAAATTCTAAACAAGCTTCTTGGCCTTGCATTTCTACGGAAGATTTTTCGAAAAAAGTAAGTGATTTATAAGTAAACTTATTTATTTTGAAGGAAGTTGTAAGAGTTAATTTATTTTCTTAGCGAAAAAATGTATATCATTAAGAAAATTACCATATCTTGCATAAATATAACGCATAAAAATGGCTGCTGTATCGCATGCTAAAAGATTAACACAAATTCTACGATTGTGTTCACATTAAGAACTGAATCAAGACAAATTGGGCTAGGTTTCAACAAACTACCAAACAAACCAATATTATGACACACTGATTTATAAGCTGTTGGTCGAAACTGGACAGACAAAGTGGTTGCAAAATCTCAAATTAGTTTGTCTTTTCTTACGTCGAGTTTATATAGAACTTGAAGCCTAAACTAACATTTATTCAAGTGGTTTCCAAACTTTGTGATAGCACGACCCCTTAAAATGCTAAATGAGTTTGAAAGACCTCCAGGTCTTCGTCCGTGAGCAAATTAATTATTACCGGGGAAGTTAAAAACAAAAGTAGGCTCTGAAGTAACACCGTAACATAAACACCCTTTAGGTACAGAATAACTATATCTTAACACAAAAGAATAATTCTTAACAACATTCTGGAAACGTATATGTCAAAATTATTGTTGGTTATATTTAAACATTAGTAGCAATAGAGATAGGATAAGAAAAATAAAGGAAATTAAAAACAATTTTTGACCCATCAAAAAAATTGAAAAACATTTTTAGAACAACATAAGTAATGAAAGAGGCGGCACTTTTTATTCACTGTGAAAACCTATCCAATCTCTTAAGGCTAGATACAAATGGTATCCCTGAAATCGTTACCACATTGATTATTTTTCATTTGTTTTGAGAAATTACCACAGGAAATTTTATTTATTAAAAAATGAAGGAGAACTGCATAACATGGCACAAAAATATATTCGCAAATTTGTTGTACGTTAAAAAGTCTCATTCAACTATGTTTTCAATTATCCTTGTGTGATTAAAAGTCAAAATTAGGAACAAATCATCCTATCTTTTTAACGAAATAAATAATCAATACTTTTGTTAATAGTTATTCGGAAAATTGTCAAGTCTTGGTGGGTATTTCGTAAAATTTACGCGTTTCGGTAAATATAACCAGGGGTTTGGAGCGGAGCACGAAGCAGTGGAGCAATGGGTTTTTGCCCGGAGCTGGAGCGGAGTCCGGAGCAAATAATTTTGATTGCTCCACTGCTCCAGTTTATTATGTACAATTTAAAACAAAAACACTTTTTTTCCGATTTTCCCACATTTGAAGATCAATAATTTGTTCTTTCAAATATTTATTTAACTTCACTTGTTTGTCAGGGCCAAATATTGTAATTTTTGACCCATTTACACATATCCGATAAAATCAAAGCTTTGTTTTTAATTAAACAGCTTTTATTTAAAAAAACTTATTTTAAACATTTTATCAATATTTGGAGCATGGAGCGGAGCTGGAGCTGGAGCAGGCAGATTGATGTCGGAGCGGAGCAATTAAAAAATGGGACTGCTCCAAACCCCTGAACATAACTTAAGTTTTTTTTTTGTGTAATGGCATAATTGACACTAGTTTTGCCAGCTATCAACACATTTCTAACTAATTCGCATATACATTTTTTTTTTTGGCTGATTGTAATTTGTTTTCGCCGATTGTAATTTGTTTTTTACCGATAACAACGCTTGTAGCCCCTTATCTCATAAAATAATGATTTTATCTTCTTTCCTTTTATTTTCTTTGCTGTCGGCTGTCTTACGAACCAAACGGAGGTCTGAATTATTAAATATATTTAAATATTCATTACTTGAAATAATCGCTCGTCATCATGAACTGTTATTACACTTAATAATAATGTAATGGTTCACGTGTTAAGTTATAAAGTAGATGTTAATGTGATTAAATTTCTGCTGCCGGCAAAAAGATCTTTTTTCACGTTGAAACAAGTACTGAGAAACGTTATGCTAAAACAAGAAAGTATGGAAACGGATATAATTTAGCGTTTAATTAATTTCGTTTCGTACGACATCAGTAAGTTTGTTATGTAATAATTTGCATCCGGCTCGCTGTTGGAAAGATGCAGATTATTCATCGACGCAACGCAGTTGGCTGCTACATTTATTCACAAAAATAACAATGCCAATGATTTTAACAGGGACTTAAAAACAGAGCAGACAATAAAAAATACGTTATAACACAAATTATACCAAAATCTAGGTTTCGTATGCGTAAATATTTTTCCAATAGGCATTTCCGGTTTCGCCGGAAATTACAACAACCTTGTTATGTTCGATAAAATAGCTATAAAATTTTTGCATGGTCTTATCGCTCGATCTCATCCAAAAGAAGTTATTAGCGTCAAACTAGGATAAAATTAATGCTTAACGACTAATTTATTATGCAAAAAGAACTTTGTTGTACGTTTCTGTTACCATAAAAACAATCGAAAGTCGGCGCATCCGCTTACAAAAATGTCGTATCCCCGTAACGGTGTATTTGATGATTATTAACAAGCGATTGACTAATATATATCCTTGTACGATGTGTTATTATTGGGATATAGATGTGATTTATCTTTTAATCTGGTATGCTGTGTTAGTCTATGCTCAATCCAATCAAATACTGTAGCTATTAAAAGGGGCAGCGTGCAGTGAGGACGTTTAAATTGCGTACGAATACAAACACTTCGGTTTACGACGCTTCGCTTATACGACGGTTATAAATTGTGAGTATACTCCTAGAATTCGACTCGCTTACACGAAGGTTTAGGAAGATGGCGCTGCAGGCTTTGCTGCTTCTTGCTGGACTTTTTTCGTCGGTTATGCAGATATCAGAAACTTGCAGTAGGTACATACATTACATGCACTGACAAGTGAAAAAGCAATCATTCGCTTAACGACAGATACGAGGGCTGTTCGATTAGTCCGTGCAAAGTCTAAAAGTTAGCGCCACCAGTACGTATCGAGGTTATTGTTTGATTTATGATACGAAGTCTTTTCACGTCCCCCCTACTCTCCAGATTTGGCTTCCTCAGACTACTTTTTGTTTCCAAACATGAAAAATGGCCGGCAGGAAAATATTTCCATCAAACAATGAGGTGATTGCCGAAACAACTGTCTATGTTGAAGAGTTAGACAAGTCATACTATATGGACGGGATAAGAAAACTTGAGCTTCGATGGACTAAGTGTATAGACCTCAAAGGAGACGAAGTCGAAAAATGTTGTTCCAAAAAAAATTGTTTACTTCATTTTGCACGGACTTATCGAACAATCCTCGTATGTGAGTTTTAATACAGCTTATTTATATTAAGAACAAAGTTTTCATTTCATAAACACTAATTTTAAAATGTTATGAATCATTCATTTTCCGGTTCATCAAAATAATTTAAGAGAATTTGAACAATAATAATTTTGTTATATTTCTTATCAACTACTGCTCAACTTAAAATTTTATTCGCTAATAAATCCGTTTAATAATGTCGGCAACCGCCCTCTACTGTGTTAATGCAAATATTAATTTCCCCCTTTCCAAAAACTTAAACAATAACGAAGCTTAATTTTCATTATCTCCATTTTCCTTTAGATACACTTTCCACTGCTATAACGAAGTACTTTTCTCCCTCGGCAATTTGTACATTTCAGCAAGAACAAAAACTTCCAACTATTATATCTGACTTTAGCTTTTATGCTCGTAATCTGTACTTTTGCATCGCAGGCGTCTAAGACGAGAGTTTAATGTTTTGTCATACAAAATGCATCGGTCGTCAGAACCATTAAAAGAGCTATTAAAATGATAACTGCGCGGAGTTGGACAGGGCGAGCTATAGATGGAAAATCAATAGGACGGGCAAAGCTGCCTGTGTAGAAAAGTGCCGGGACGGGGCTTGCACCCCTAAAGGCCACCCGCGCCGTTCGTTCTACCGCAGCGGGAACGACACGACATCCATATCACACACAACATGTAACAACATGTACAGCATTCAGTTATGGAAACAAGTTTAATATGGAATAATAATGGGAACACGTCACGATCTATCTCGTTAACATTTCATTGCATGTCCTGTTATACATAATCTGAAGTGATTACTTTTTTATTAGTGATCCACAGCTTAATGCAAATTATCGTACAGACCGATTCAAATTTGAAGGCGAATATTGGAATTTCGTTCATTATTAGAGATAAACCATCGGTTTACATTTGGCAAAAATATCGTTCTTGTGCTGGAAGTAAATAACGATGAGTTTTAATGGCATAATCTACAATCCCCAGTCGCATCATCTCAACAGATATCTTCATTCTCTGCGTATAATTTTAATGTAAATGATGTCTTTTTTGTCGAACTTGGCTGTTATAATACAACCCGCTTTTGTCCATAAAATTTTAGTGTATACGACAGAAATAAATTATAAGACTTTACAGCTTTTGTGAAGGCAAAACAAAACCAAAAAATGATAATAATATCACTTAATACTGTTCATAAACTTCCAAATACTGCAGCTCTAAGATAACGATTTTAGTGGCGATAACGTATGCTAGATACTAAAATTATTTTCGTTGGAAAAATGTTAGATATCTCAATGGTTATCAACAATAGAAAAGTTATGTCTTCGTGTTATTGTTTTGAGAAAATTTTATTGCGACAAAAAGACAATTGGGGTACTTTTAAATGCATTTTTACAACTAAAAACAATTTTTAAAAAAAGAAGTGTTAAGGTCTACTTCTTGCATATTTTCAAACCCCAAATCCAGGGGTTTGGAGCAATCCAATTTTTTAATTGCTCCGCTCCGGTATCCAAATGCCTGCTCCAGCTCCGCTCCATGCTCCAAATGTTGTTAACATTTTTAAAACAAGTTCTTTAATTAAAAAGTTTGTTTTTAAAAACAAAGTTGTAATTTTATCGGATATGTGGAAGTTGGTCAAAAATTACAATATTTGACCCTATTTAACAAGTGAAGTTAAATAAATGTTTGTAAGAACAAATTATTGATCTTTAAAGAGTGGAAAAAAGAAAAACAATGTAGTTTGTTTTTTTAAATCCATTGCTCCACTGCTCCGTGCTCCGATCCAAACCCCTGCCAAATACGCTACACTAACAACTTTATACCACTATTTTTTAAATCATAATATTCTTTCATATAGTACTTAAAAAGCTAATTTTTTTCAAAAACATTAAAGGGGACAAGAACATGGGTAACTTAATTAATAGAAAAGTTAGAGGTTAGAGAATTAATTCAAGTAAAACGGTTAAGCAGAATTACAAAAAAAAAATACGTTTAAAAAATTAATCAAGGGTTCAACCCTCTAAAAAAAAACCTGCAAACAACTGAAAATTGACTATTTCAAAAACAAAGTTCTTATCTTCATTTTAAATTTTTCAGAGCTTTATTGATTTTATTTTTAAAGTGTACACTTTTTTTCTAAATTTATTAAAAACTTCTTACATCTTACATCTACTAACTTCATGTTTAGCATGAACTGCACTCGCTTTTAGCGTGCACAATACGTACAAGGATAAATACGAAATCAACTATGCAGTGACCATAATAGAAGCCAATTAGGCGAATAACGAAAGACGTCTTTGAAAAAACCGCGCCCATTACAAAACTTAAAAGCATTATTTGTTTTATTTATTGAATGTGACGGTATTTTAATGACATTGCTTCTTTAACTTGTCAAAATCAAGATTATTTATAGAACATTTTCTACATTTTTTGTTATCATGTCCTCAGAAAATTAACATAATAATCATCAAATCTGTGTTAACTAAAGTTTACAAAACTGAAAAACTATGTTTTTTAATATGCAAATGCCAAATTTGGCACGCACAATAAAGTACGTATGGTAAACAAACGACTGTTTATGTTCTAATACGTGCCAACACAAAAAAGAATTAAAATAATAAATAACAAGAGAGTCGGCAAAAAACATATGAAAAGCCAGAATACACTTCCATACGGCCGCTATTTTTTCTAAAATATAATAAACTGTTTGATACTTCACGTTCATTTTATGGTATTACCTAATTATTAATAATTTAGTAATTCCCCAAGGCAACGCTATTAAAATTCATTTGGGCCTAAACTGCTAAAGCTGATATCGTCTCTAGAGATGTATAATTTATTACTAGAACATAATTTGTGAACTATAAAGGCTACAATTATTATATAAGCAATAAAATAACTGTAATTAATTAATATAATACAATTACGTATTGCATTGAATTTAAATGCGGTTATATCGTATTTGTGAAATATCAAGGAATAATAATAAAATCGACACTAATATTGGTATAATTACATTAATACATTAAAATATTGTACAGCTTTAAACTTCTAACAAAGGTAGGAGAAACTTACATAGCTTTTAATAAATATAATATAAACTAAACGCTTCGGTTTACAAAACAAGATACCTATATCTCTTCTTTGAATTTTTCAACAGGATGGTAAGTCCAAACATACAGCCAAAGTTGCGACAAATTGCTTTCAGAGTCAAAAGTGTCTGTTATGGAACTGCCAACACAGACCCCGACTTAAAACCCCTTGAGAATATACAAAAAAAAATTACGTGAACTTTTAAAGCCTAAAAATAAACAGTAACTTTGGGATAATTTAAGGAAAGTATTGACAACAATATCTACTGTAAGATGCCAAAAATTGGTTCGATTACCCAAAGATGTAAGGCTATTAGCTAATAAAGGATTTACCTACAATAAAATACACTCATGTATGGACGCGAGGCCAGGGTCATAACTAAAAAACTAACAAAAACTCGACGCATGTGAGATGAAAGTATAGTTACCTCTACACCTATGGTAGACGAGGGTGAGGATAAGTAAGTAAGTAAAATTATTCGAATACATTTAAAATAAAGTTCCTTGCGTTAAATAGAATTACCTAATTTTGGCAGTTATTTTTGCGTAAAATGCATTAAAATATTGCAATTTTTTGATTAATGGAATTCTTGAGTAAGACCAAATAACAATAGAAATAAATTTTGAAACGTGATAGGACTATTATTCTCTAACATAAAACCTCTAGCGGTTAAGTCTTCGAACTAAATTATAGTTCTGTCTAAAAAGTCGTACAAACATTATTTTTATTTTATGCGAAAAGTTATTATCAAGATATTAGCATACTTAGTCTCAATAAACATAAAAAATGTTGATCAAAGTGGCACATTTAACTATATTGTAATGATTTACATACGTTAAAACCAATTTATGCCACTGTCATTCTTAGTAGCCATATATTTTCTTATAAATAATAAATCTATTTTTACGGTAGCTTATAAATGTAGAAAGAACTATAACATTGACGTTAGAATGTAGTATAACATTATTATAACATGTTACAACCGTTAATCGAAGAAAATTAATGTTTGATACGACACGCAATGCAACTGCGACGCCAACGCGTTGGTATATTTAATCAAACTCACCAACAGTTTGTACAGGGTGATCCAAAAGTCACTTTACCGTTTAAAAATAATTTTTTTTACTTTTAATTATTTTATAATTTTCTTTTTTACATTATAATGTACACATTTTGGATTTTTTTTGGCCTAGACATGAAATATAACATCTTTTAAATGACCCCCGTTTCCTCCTCACAAAGGCGAGCTCTTTCTATAGCACTCTATAGCATAACTGCTTGCAAAGTGACTTTTTATTATTCCAATTTCTTGACTAATATTGTCCTTCAACTCAGCAAGAGTTCGGGGCTTATTAACAAACTCACTGTTTTAAATATCCCCATAAAAATAATACTGGAGCCATCAGATCAGGGGAACGTGGCGGCCAACGAAAATCCGCATTCCTGAAAATTGTGATCTCCGAAAATTTGCCTGCATGGACTCATTGCTGTCACTATATTCCAGGTATGTTCTCAACAGAGGGAAGCACAAAATTTCTTAACTCAACTCGAGAGTCCGTGCAGGAAATTTTGGAAAAAACATAATTTCCAGAAATGCGGAGTTTCGTTGGCCGTCACGTTTCCCTGATCTGACGGCCCTATATTACTTCTGGGGATATTTAAAATAGTGAGTGTTTGTTAATAAGCCCCGAACTCTTGCTGAGTTGAAGGACAATATTAGCCAAGAAATTCGAATGATAAACAGAGTCACTTTGCAAGCAATTATGGAAAGTGCTGTAGAAAGAGATCGCCTTTGTGAAGAGGAAAACGGGGGTAATTTAAAATATGTTATCTTTCATATCTAGCACAAAAAAAGTTCCAAGATGTGTACATTATAGCGTAAAAAAGAAAATTATTAAATAATTGAAAGTAAAAGAGTTATTTAATTTTTAAATGGTAACGTGAATTTTGGCCCACCCTGTTTAAGTTGATCGTATTACAATAAAATAATATTTTATTTTGCTATACAGGATATCCCACATAACATTTTCGGCATTGAAATCTCGCGTATTATAAGAGATACAGGTTTGCTTAAATTATATGAATTATTCCTAAGTATGAGAGGAGCTGCAATCTATTTTTAAAAGTACAAAATTCCTCGCACTTCAGTAGTTATAGCAAAAAGTATGAAAATGTCGAATTTCCTTTTTCTCTCAGAACTTTTTTGAGTTAATCTTTGAATCAATTGTATTATTACTTCCTTGAGGTACTTTTTTATGTGGAATGTAGCTTTAATTTTAGATTTTTTTAAAACTCTGGACTTTGGAATAGTTGAATTAGCTTATTTTTCCCTTTTCTAATGAGATATCACTTGCTATATCTATTTAAACAAATAGCTCGAAAAAACAAAAAACTCGT
Source organism: Elmis aenea (assembly GCA_947652605.1). Taxonomy (NCBI): domain Eukaryota; kingdom Metazoa; phylum Arthropoda; class Insecta; order Coleoptera; family Elmidae; genus Elmis; species Elmis aenea. The sequence goes on along the minus strand of OX393578.1, from coordinate 10,501,714 downwards.
CTTTTACAAATCACTTATCAACGTCTCTATGAAAAAAGAAACAATAAACAACCAATTAAATGTCAAATGACAGTATCATTTGTCTGCGGTATCATTTATTAAGATTTTATAGTATTGTTGTGTAATTCGATAGTCTTTGTCGCAAATTTTGTATCATATAATTATGGGCTCATTTACAACTAATCAAAAAGTAGACGTGTTGAGATGATACATTCTTTGCCATAAGAACTTAAGAACTATGTAATTTGTTTTTTTATTTGATTTGTTTTTGTGGGTTTCTGGTTGGTTTTTCGAAGGAACCATATTCATTTAAATTTATTTCCAAATTCTGTACGCACGCGCACTTCTTGCCTTCTCCTAGGAAGTACATTTGCTCAGCTTCTACAAAGATTGTATGGCAAAGGAAATAGCATTTCAACATACCAACTTTTTCATTATTCGTAAATGTATCCAGATTTATAACAAAATTACTTAAAAACTATCAAACTACACAAAAATATTATAACATTTTAATAAATGATACCGCAGACAGACGATACTGTCATTTAACATTTAATTGGTTGTTTGTTATTTCTTTTTTCATAGATAACTTGATAAGTAATTTGTGAAATAAGATTTTTCTAGTTTTTTAAAGTTATACATTAAAAGAGATAAAACAAGTGATATCTTATTAGAAAGAAGAAAAAGGGACATTCAACTATTCCATAGCCAACTTGACGGCCCATAAAAAAAATGAAGAAAACGGTAATACCTCAAAAACGAAGTGATTAAAAAAATCTAAAATAACAGTTAGGTACTCTACATAAAAAAGTACCTTCGGGAAGAACAAATAAAATTGATTTAACGAATAAGACGAATACATAAGTTATGAGAGAAAAAAGTCAACACTTATATTTTTGGCTATAACTTCTGAAGTACGAGGAATTTTATACTTTTAAAAATAGATGGTAGCTCCTCTCATACCTTAGAATAATTCATTTCATTTCAGCAAACCTGTATCTCTTATAATAAGCGAGATCCCCATGCTGGAAATGTAATCTGGGACACAATGTAGACTTAATCGCTAAGTAATAAAAATTACGAATTTGTAACCAATAACTGGAACTCGTTAATTTTCTTTGATAATAACCAATTACTGACTTTCCATATTTTTAACGTTTACCTGAAATTGGAATGTCTTAACAATTTCCGCCGATGCTTATATAATTCTTGGGAGTATTCGTAGAATTTTAATCAAATAGAAATAAAATTTTGCAGAGTTCAGCTAGTTACGGCGATTATCTGACGCTGGCTTTTTAAAAATTTCTTTGACGGTCACCTCACACGTTTTAATGTACAGGATGTTTATATTCGAGTATCTTTGTTGTCTTTAATAGATTAAAAATTAACTAGCTCAAGCGATGTTTCAAACCAAATATATTGTCGCAAAAATAAATTTAACAATAACACAATTTCAATGGTTGACTAAAAAGCTGTTATTTTGAAGTGTTTTTTAAACGGTAAAGATAGTTTGAACACTTATTTAAAACGTTTACTTATTAGTATAGAAAAGCGCCGCTTAATGTGATCGCACTCGTAAATCCAGATTTGATTCTAATAAACGGCGTCTCTACTAGGCGGAAATAGACTTCAGGGATTAAAAAACAACATGAACCACAACAATACCGCATGAATTCTAAGGAAGGTTTATTATCACTTGTAAACATTATAACCTGCCTGAAATATTTCCAGAACTTGGTACTTGCGCTCTTTTCCCTTCTGTTTGCTACCAGAACCTAAAGGTAAATTGTTTTATTGCTTTATTGTGGGCAGTTTGCTACCTACTCAAGCAAAACTGTTAGAAATATAATCTATTTATGGATGTTTAAACATTCGATTGCTTTATTCAATACTATGATGCCAATAAACGATAAAATCACAGCGTAATTGTCAGGGGCTTGGAGCGGAGCTCGGAGCTGGAGCGCGGAGCAGTGGAGCAATGGGTTTTTGCCCGGAGCAGGAGCGGAGCCCGGAGCAAATAATTTTGATTGCTCCACTGCTCCAGTTTATTATGTAAAATTAAAAAAAAATACTTTTTTTCCCCTTTTTTTCAACGCTTGAAGATCAATAATCTGTTTTTTCAAACATTTAACTTCACTTGTTTGTTAGGGCCAAATATTGTTATTTTTGACCAACTTCTACATATCCGATAAAATTAAACTTTGTTTTTAAAAACAATTTTTTTTAACCAAAAAACTTTTTTAAAAAATGTTAACAATATTGGGAGTATGGGAGCGGAGCTGGAGCAGGCATTTTGATGCCGGAGCGGAGCAATTAAAAAATTGGACTGCCCATAGTAATTGTATAGATTTTTTTATCGACATTGACTCTATAAAACGGCTGATTCTAACCTGTGACCACAATAAGCAGCGCTTACTGTTAAATAAACTGCAATGAGGCGATTCAAATAATTTTATTTTTTTAAAGGATTTTTTGGGTATGGTTTATGACACCAATTCTTCCTTCCTCCATACTTGGATTTTTGTTGTACATCTGTGAGTTCTATTATAACTCGAAAAACACTGAACAGAGTACGCTGCGAGCAATTTTAGCTCGATGGCAGTTCGGAGTCGGCAATAAAAAGCTAAGGGGTGCTTATCAGAGTACATTACATAATACCTACATGCAATGAAGTCGTGGGAGAAAACAATTGTATTAAAAAACAAGAAATATTTACATACTAAGACTACTTTATAGTTACCGAGTTAATGCATGTTTTTTTTTTTAATTTTAAACGGCTTTGGCAAATTAATAAAAAAGCAAAATTATTCCTTGATCTACAAAAAAAAAAGTAGGCAATGACAAAATATCAATACAGTATTTTATTTTAGGTTAAGAGACGTTAAGAGGTGGAAAATCGTGCAATTAAAGTAGGTTATGTACTTAAAATACTATAATTACCCAGTAAATTATTTGTACATTCTTTTAATCGTCGAAATAAGAAAAAAACCAAAATGGTGAAGGTGCCAAAACTATAATTTAGCAAGAATACTCACAAGGAAGGGTCACGATATGTTGTAGCTAGAATCTGACCAAGGCCGTGTTTATTGCATCAATAAGAACATTAAAAATAAATGTTTTGAATTTTTTCATTAATGATTTACAAGGGAAAAATGGGAGAAAAAATGCAGTTGAATAATAAAGGTAATTTTTGCGATCGCGTTGGCCATGAAACCGTCAAAGATACAATCGGAATTCTTCTATTTACCAATTCGCGCATCTTTTGCAAGTAAAATGGTGCAAAGTTTTTGAAAAAATCTTGAACGGTTCCGGAGAAAAACGTCAAAAACCCTTGCTATAGCGCTATGATTTGAGAAGTTGTGGCCCATCTGTATAACTATATCTATGCGACTTGCATAGGCGTTTAGCATAGGGAAAACCGTTTTTACAAAGGTCTCGTATTTCGCGTTCTTCGGAACGGTTTAAGATTTTTTTCAAAAACTTTGCACCATTATACTTGCAAAGGATGCGCGCATTGGTAAATAGAAGAATTTCGATTTTATCTCTGATGGTTTCATGGCCAACGCGATCGTAAAAATTACTTGTATTATTCAACTTTTCAGTTTTTCCCCAATTTTTCCAAAGGAAATGGCCAGTGGCACGTATAACTATGCAAAACATTTAGTTTTGATTTTCTTGATGCAATAAACACAGCCTTGATCAAATTCCAGTGACAACATATCGTGACCCTCCCTTGTCAGTATAGGTACACTAAATATAATTCGCAGTTGTTATATTATTATATCCTATGAATACTTGATTCCACAAATAACGACGTTCAATCAAGTTTATTGCATAACAAGAAAATTTAATTCCATTCATTAAGTAATTATCGATAAACAACGAGCAGTTATGTACACATACATACACTGGGACAAAACAACAAACGTTGTACAGATAGATACAAGAACAAATTACTAAAAGCAAGATTAAAGACCACCTAGAATCATTTTAATTGCGTATGTACTGTACATGTAAAACAAAGATTGGCATCGGCTGAGATGAGCTAAAATTAATCGAAATTTCTTGATGATGGTTATCAACATGAACTAATAAAAAAAAAACTTTTAACACCAAGAAAATGAACAAAACAACATTCTATATTATAGTCTTCATGCATTACTTATATTAACTTGGGTTTTTTTAATCGCCAACGAGATACTAATTCATAAAATGTCATTGTCGGTAAGTTATCATAAGTTTTAATGTATAATTGTTTCACTGCACTAATTACAATAATGATAATATTAGCGATAATACTCATTATTTTAAAACTAATAGAATTTCAAATAACTTCTTTAGAATAATTCTCCCAAAAAGTGAGCACTAATCAAAGAAGAAGACCTCACTAAAACCCGATTTTTTTATACTTATTAATAGAAGTCATTAAAAAAACATTTAATTGTTTATACCACTTTATATTCTACTTACTACCATTAAAAGTTGGCGTGAAAACTTTGCAGCTATTACAGATAACAAAAACATGAAACATTTCATGTACATTATGTATTATTACATATAAAGTTTGTACAAACGGCTCACTGAAAATCAAGATAAAAAGAAATAAGCAGTTAATATAATTATAGGTGTGTTTAATTAAAAACACTCAACTTCTTTCTGCGAACGAAGAGATAAACGGCTCAAAAATGATATGGTTTTTCTTTTAAGAAGCGATTCATTCTAAAAGTAACATATTTAAAATAAATCACTTAACAATTTAAACATTCATTTAACACTTAATGGTGATTCTCTAATAATGACACATCATAGGTTCATAGGTGAACCAATAAGGACAGTATAAAGGACGAATCTTTAAAAGCAGCACGAGATCTGTATAAGCAGGGGTTTGGAGCGGAGCTCGGAGCTGGAGCACGGAGCAGTGGAGCAATGGGTTTTTGCCCGGAGCAGGAGCGGAGCCCGGAGCAAATAATTTTGATTGCTCCACTGCTCCAGTTTATTGTGTAAAATTTAAACAAAAACTACTTTTTTTTCCTTATTCTTAACGTTTGAAGATCAATAATCTGTTTTTTCAAACATTTATTTATTTCGTTTGTTAGGGCCAAATATTGTTATTTTTGACCAACTTGTACATATCCGAAAAAATTTATTTTGAAAAACAATTTTTTTAATCAAAAATTTTTTTTTTAAATCTTAACAATATTTGGAGCACGGAGCGGAGCTGGAGCAGGCATTTAGATGCCGGAGCGGAGCTGGAGCGGAGCAATTAAAAAATTGGACTGCTCCAAACCCCTGTGTATAAGTATTCCTATTTGCTACTCATTTCCACGCAAAATTTTATAAACTTTTGCTAGAACTGACACCACTAAAGGCTTATACAAATTATTCAACTTAATTAATTAATTAGCGCTTAAAATTGTTGACCACTGCCAAATTCGCACCTTTATTTTTGCAGTGTACACAGAGCGTACATTGCTTGCATCCAATTAAAACAAACGCAGTAAAACTAGCTATTTTTTTAAATTCATCCACACCAATTCCTCTAAATCTACATTCAAGATAATCAAACAAGAAAACAACAACCAGAAAGTTTGCATGTTCAACAACCATCTAATTATGTATACGCACCGTGAGAGATTCATAACCTATTTAACACAAGTACAAAAACAAAATATAATGAGACCCTAAACTTTTACAAGCATTAACTTTAATTATACTTAAAGTTATTATTACTTCATTATCCGTGTCTTATTGAAAGCCGGCAAGCAGACAGTAAACAATAACGCTATAAAGTTTAAATATTGTAATATGGAGGCTCACATATTTAACTGGTGCAAATGATAAAACAGTATTCCTTGTTAAAATAAGTTTGAAATTTAACTTTTTTAATGCTGTTAAACTGTAGCACAAATAGTAAACCGTAAATTTCATATACATATACCATACAGGGTGTTCTTGACCTTCATAAAAAGCCTTGAAACTTATGACGATATACATAATATTATGAATAGTGCCGATGCTACAGTAATTATTTTAAGTGCAAAACATTATATGTCGGAATTTTTTTTTTACACTCTGTTTATTATTTTCAGCTTTTCCGGGATTTTCTGAAACTTTCACTAGACCAAAGTTGTAGCCCATAAAATTTGTTATCCGGATTGGGCCGCCCGTTTTAAAGATACAGCGGTTGCAAAGTCTAAGGAACAATTAAAGTTTTGAAATTTTTCACATTTTTTTTTTGTACAAACTGCTTCATAACTTTTAAACCATTGCTTATAGACAAAACACGATTGGAACCAACTTTGTACAGAATTTCATGCTCTATTAAAAAGCTTTAAAATATTTTACGATAAAATTGATATTTTCGGCGACAGAGTTCTTTAAATGCAGAAATGTAAAACAAAATCAACTAGGTAAGTGTTGATATCTGCTTAGCTTTTGATTTTAGCAAAAAATTTTACTTAAAAATGTTTCTTAGAAAAAGGTCCTCTATCACCAATTAAAATATTTGCGCCAATAACGGGGACACCCTGTATACTATACAAATTTGAAAAATTATATAAAAACCTAATTTTATCGCTTCTCTTTGGGGGGGTGTAACTGCGAAGGGAGATGTCTAAGGGAAAAAATTATATAAAAGCCCCCCCTTAATTTTCGATAAGGAATTGCTTCCCGTATACCCTGTATATTTAATTTATTCATTTAAAACCAATGAAAAACGCTAGTAAACATTGTTTTTTTTAACACCTCGTATTTTTCTAATTTTAACTGTCAACAAGTACCTAAGTTCGATGAAATTTTATTACCGGCGTCAATTGAAGCTTCCAAGTCTTTGTATACAAACGTGATCGGGATTATCAAGAATGTTAAAGTAAGACAGTCGATGTTAACGTGGAGATGTAATCATAACATATTAATGAATTACAACGAATCCGGCTTTGTCGGTTGTAACATTATCGGGTACAATTGTTTCTGGATTTGTGCCAATTTAATCAGGGATTAACTACTTAGTACGAAGGATTTAAAAATTGGAAATTACAGTATGCTATCTCTGGTTCCTAATAAATATCAGATTCTCCTTGAAGCTAACTACCTGATTAATGTACCTATACGTTTTTCCAACCTAAACTATCTTTTTGTGTGTTTCTTCTTTTTCATTCTTTACGTCTTTACGCAGTTCATCATTCGTTAATTATTACTTTCTTCTAATCAACGATCGACTGTAATTACTCTGTTCTAAAATTGTTTTTATACACGTACCATTATTAAAGTTTTAACTTACAGCAAGGGAACAACCACAAATCAAAATAAAAACGCATGCAGTTTAGACCCTACGTAAATTATGCGAAATGACGAGTTATGTCTTTCGTAAAAGGTTAATAAATTCTTGGCGCGGCACCTGGTGCCCATATCAACAAAACAACAGCGAACCACATTTTATCGTGCCGTTTCACATTCGCTTTATGGAAAAGCAGTTCTTGTAATACAGTTTTATGTCCACAAAATTCTGAAGCTTTTGCACAGTAACAGTTCTTTTTATGGATGGGATTCCACGACACCTTCTCAAATGCGTTTAACTGTTACGTTGTGTGCTATACTAAATTGATTTAATCCTCCTTTGGGCAGGGGTGTTGTGACAGAGCGCCAAACGTTATAATGTGCGAAAAAAGACAGTATAGGGTTGAACTATCTTGTAGAATTAACAGTGATTTAATATTTAATTCTTATACAGGGTGATTGATTGGAACCGTGCATTAAAAATATATGAAGAATGAAAAAGAGTATTAATCTGAAATGTTGGTTATGACCATAATGGCATATGATCTGTTTATTATACGAAATGCCAAGTCATACGTTTTTCATATTAAAATAGTACATTCTCACACAGTTAGAAGATTTATTTTCGAGTATATACCTACACTGTAGCTAAACACACATTCAATAAAACTAATAAAATAACAGAAATACATTTTATGTTCAATAACTGATAAATTAATATAGTTTCATTTACTTTTTTTATCAAGTGGTCTTTTAAAGGTTAATATAAATAGTTTACTGAGCCTAAACTGCTTGTAGCACTAACTGTGGTTTATTATGAGGGTAAATTATAAGTTTTTATTCCGATCGTAACTGTGTTTATGGGACATTATTTCATTACCATGAAACTACACTACTATGGTAATGCACGTTATAGCGCCAATCAAAGCTGTATAAAAATGCATTTATAGGTCGGTTTTTCAACATGAAACTTTACAAACGTTTTAAATTTCTGTTAATTTTGGTTTTAAAAAAAATGCAAAGTATAACGCGTGCTTGTATTGTATTTATATCGGTTTTTTGAATGTTTTTATTGCACAACGTACCGTATTTATTGTCTTTTTGCAGTTTTACATGTGTTGGAGTCATGACCATAACACATAATGGACAAACTACCGTATATAATTGTATATATCCTTATATTTCTGTCGTTTATGTTAAGTGGCTCAGTAATAAGCCTTAAATACGGAATTGGAGGTAGGTTAATGAACTCGATAACACGTCACTCGCTATACCTATATATACGTTGTAAAGGAAACGATAAATAAAACAAAAAATACTACACTATTCTTAAACAAAAATGAGATTCTTGAATATATTTGTGTAAAATTCAGAAAAATTAATTGTGTTAGTAATAAATAGTAAAATAAAATTTAATAACAAATTGAAAGCTATTTAGATTGTTATAGCATTTTAGTCTAGTAAATAATACTTGTGACCTATTGACCTTTTAATAAATTATCTACACACTTACAAATATAATCTTATTTGTGTTGTACATATTTCAGATTTAGAAACAAGAATTGGAATTGGAACAATAAAAAATTTGTCGTATTATCTGGTTTAATGGGATGTAAAATAAGGTTACTTTGAATAGGAAATTTGTACAAAAAATTAGTGTTTTAAAAAATGATCACTTTACATACAATACATATAGTACTTGCATTGAAATCGAATTGCTACAAAATTGGGTTATGTTGTTAGAATTTTTGATATTGGTCGTTGTTGCTATAAAAATTCAAATTTTTTTTCGAAGAAATTGAAAAAATAGTAAAATTTGTGTAATATAGTGATAGTATTAATTAAAAACTATTGGCACCCCTAAGTAAATTTTAAATTTTTATATCTAATATATAATGATGTAATATTGGTAAACTATTGACCTATTTCGAAAAAGGACTTTAAATTGGTAACAATTTTAATTTGATGTTGGGCCGATGAATCGGTAAGCTCAAAATGATTGTATGTATATATACAGGGTGGTTAATTTTTCGATGCTCACCATTGGTATCTTAAAAACGGTAAGAGATAGGAGATCAGTTAAATAAGAGAAAAGTTGCACATTTTATTGCGATTGAAAATCTGAAAAAAAAATCGTGTATATTGCCACACTATTATTTTATTTATATTTAATAATGTAAATTTGTTATTGTAAACCCATTTCGTAAACTCCGTTTATTTTATTCTATTTCACGTGTCAAGTGAAGGTTTCATACACAATTTTAGTCATTATTACATGCATGTAATACAATTTCTTGTATAATTTTGATGAAAATAAACAAAAGATTATTACGAGTACGATACAGCATAAGTCACTTTAATGCAGTCACGGCAACATTGTATTAGTATATATTTTATACATGCAAATTCTAGTGAAGACATAAACTCGTCTTCCGTCTGATGTAAAAATTTATGAAATCGATAAAAATATACCGTTAAATTTATGGTTTGGTATATATCAGGTTGCTTCTTTATTCCTTTTAGAATAGTAAATATCATGAAAACAATTTAGTTCAGTATTATCTTCTGTTTTTAGCGCTGTGTGGGCATGGCACATCCATTTTAAAATCTTCAATATTTCAATTATATAAATGACCATGTGAACTTTTAAACCTGTTGTCGATCGCAGTTGTATTTTAACCAATTTAAAATAATTGGTTCTTAATAGCTTAATTTTGTGAAATGATTGTTGAAATATTGTAAAAGGCTGCACAATAGAGTTAACACAATTTAGATAAATTAACTGATATATAAAAATTAAATCTAAGTTATAAAACTAGAAAAATATTACACAAAAATCTTAAAGTAATAAGTTTACATTTTTTGTCTGTAAAAATAATTCATTAATTTAAGTTTTACATGTGTGCTTAAATTTCAATTTTAATCACAAATTTATATGCAACATCGATGTTTTTGTATTGTATTTATTTTGCAATAAATTCATATGGAATGATTATTAATTTAAATTAATCTTAAACCACACTTACGTTTCGGTGCATCTAAATAATAATTTTTCTACGACCACTAATGCACAGTAAAGTGAGTCCTTACGCACGGTAAGCAAAAAGCACAGTTTTTTAAAGAAATGATCAAAGTAGACTCACGTCAAACACTTCCTGCATGCCTAGTAAGTGAGTTATAACGCACGGTAAGCAAACCGCACACTTGTCTAGAAATGTCAAAGTAGGCTTACGTCAAAATTGACAAGACAACGTAATTACATGTGTATATTAGCCAAAAAACCGTTAAAATCGCAGTTATTATGTGATCGTAGAAAAAGTAAGCTACATAACACGAGTTGTAAAGCAACTACGCACTCGTGGAAATACGCACTCGCCGCTAAGCGGCTCCGTGCGCAACTTTTCGTGCGTAACAAACTTCTTACAACTCTTGTTATGTAATATACTATTAGATACCAGTATATAATGTATGATATTATGTTGAAGTTTAAGATGTACCTATATAACTGCATGCAAGGAAATAATATTTTTGCAAATTTTCCTAGGATTAAATTTATTTATTGGTCAAAAATTATCTTAGTTTATAGTTTTGTTTGTAATCCACACCAATTAGAGCGACAAACCTATCTAATAATTTCTCTGTACTTGACAATCATTGTATCATTCGAAAATTCGTGATATAAACATGCTGACAGATTTACGTTTAATCCGCGTTCATGCAACAAACAAAAATATCCCATAGCGTTCATTTCTTATCTTTTATAATTTGCATAGTCGATAATTTTGAGTTACTAAGTCAAAAAAAAAGTAGATAGTAAATAAACACTTAAATTGTAAGCTGTTTTTGGTATAATGTTAAAGTACATACACTTAATTACTCAATTATCAATAACAATATGTTGTTGCCTTTTAATGTTTTAATGTTTATGCATAGGTAAAAACTTGTATGTTGAAAACTTTCAACTTTTCAATTGTTTTTTAATAATTAAGTAATCATTTTCTTGTAATTACCTCATAAGGTATTACACTGAATAAAATATATTTAAGAGACAGTAAACGCCAAACCATTATTACTAAACATTACCTGAACATTTAAGACTTAACTGCAGGCTAGACATTCTTAAGTAATACAGAACCAATGTATAATTACTATAATAGAACTTGTTAACTATATTACGTGATGTAGATCCTATTATCAGAGAATCAAACGTATCTCGTTATTTGATGTTTGTAATTATAGTAACCATAATTATTTGAAGGTTTAAACGTAATTTTTAATTGCAATAAAATCGAGGTGGGTAGATGCAGTCCATGCAATAAATTATAATCGCCTACATTTATGCACTTGTTTTGTAAATATTATTCCAGTCGCCATAATTCCAGCGTCACCAACATAAAACCGTATTCCGACTTTGCAGTTATGAAGCCAATAAACTTCCAACAATTTTCATGTAAATTTGAAATAATGACGTTTCTTTGTCAGCTTTCCGAAGTCAAATAACGAATACAAGGAGACGTCATGAATTTTGCAAACGGGACAAAGGTTGAAAATATTGCGGCCCGGGAAAGTTAACCCGCTGTCTTATATTGATTATTCATCGCATCTCAGGATTGACATTTCTAACTCTAATTTCATTTACAGTAGTCGGAAAAACGGAAAGACCCAGACAGTCTTAATATAAAATTCTTCTGGTGGATCCTGTACGTGTATTAACTTTCAATAATACATTTGATGTTTGTAACATGGGGAACATTTCTTCGATCTTGTTTATCAATGTTTTAAATAAGACGGAACTTTTAAACCTGTAATATTGACTTAACTTGCTAGTGTTTGGGTACACCAATACATAACGCGTAATGTAAGAATTGGACTTGTATCATGGACAATTGGTAGAGCCTGTACAAATAAAGATATTTCAGGAACTAGGCACAATATGCAAATGTTCAGATTACATTCTTGCTATACACGTAAAAACACACTTCTTTGCCAATTCATCCATCCTTTCATCTCCAGCGTTTTAGGAAATCCCATGTTTTTCACTATTAACATACACTCTGTATTGCATTAAAATGTATAATAGGTATCATAATTCTTAAGCGTCCAAGTGTTTCGGATTCATATAAAGAGCAGTAAATTTCAAGTTTTATAATTTTAAACGTTAGGTATGTTAAAAAGAAGAAAATCACCAGCACATCGCAGACAAAACGCGAGAAATAACGATATGTGGCCGCAGTTGACCCGAACTGGTATAGCAGAACAGCGTGTCTCTTGTTTCTTCATTGGAAATTCTTATTGTTACATGCTTTGCAAAGTTTAATCAACGTTCTTCGTATCGCATCCAGTATTGTACGTAGCAATTACCCTTTTTACTAACTGTACCTGCGAGGTACGAGAACATCTTCTATTTTATTTAATGAGTCCATCAGCCAGAACGAAATAGCTCTGTATATGTTTTTATCATCAATTCATTTAGTGCACGCCTTTGTTTTATACAATATGATGTCTAATAAAAAAAAAATTAAGTAAAGTAGAAAGAAAGTTGCAGTTATATGAGCTAAGTTGTTAAAAAACTACGCGAAAAGTCTGAATATAATTATAAGATAATTGTTCAGAACCGTATTATGTAAATTAAGGGAATGTATTACTTAAATCGAATGGTATCATGACTGGTTGTTGCACTAGCAATATGCTATATGAAAACAAACGTGTGGAAACTGGATATATGCTTTTAAAATTGCTTAATATTATCGGTAAAACATGTATGGCACAGATTTATGTGTGCCATTGTAATTGCAGTACAAGAATTAAAGAAAAGCGGTCATCTTTAAACCTATTCATCTCAAACTGAGAACACTTCTGCAAAACTATCTAAGTATGTTTTTAAATTTTAACAACACATATTTTATCGTACAATGGGTGATATGAATAAAAATGAGTTCATTACTTTATTCTCAAAAAATTGGAGTAAATGCTCCCAAGTCGTAATAATAAAAATTGGAAGCAGATGCTCAGGTTGAGCACATACTTTTATACACAATTTTTCTTGAGTATGTTCTCACAATTCGTATGAATAAAATAAGTTTATGCTTCCTGAAGGCGAGTTTCTTCTCGACATATTTGGAGTCTGGTTCTTAGCAGACTCAGTCGTATCTTGAAAAGATAGTTATGGCTGAATTTATATTAAATTTGCGTTTTAAAAAATATTACAAACCAAGAAAGAGTACGTGCATTCTTGACTTTGAAGCCATATATAGATTTTCTGAAGAGAATGTGCAATGGATAGCAAAACATTTTTTAAATGTAGAATCAGGAGAAAGCAGAGGTGGTGCGATATCCAAGATGGATAAAATAAAAATATTTTTAAAATATGTGGGAGATCCTGGATTTCAAGCAGGAGTAGGAAAAGATGGTGTGCATCAAATTTCAGTATCAAAAGTTGCACAAGAAGTAGGGGATAAGATAATTGAAAAAAGTGGCCAATGGATAAAATTTCCCCAGAACGTTGCAGATATAATGCAAGCCAAGCATAATTGGCACTCACGTTATAATTTTCCATGCGTCGTCGGTTTCATTGATTGCACACACGTAAGAATTTAAAAAAATCATCGATACACGGATATGAATACATTAATCGAAAAGGATATCTTAGCATTAATGTGCAAGCGACGTGTAACGCAGATGAGTGGTTTAAAAGTGTAGACGCCTCATGGCCAGGTTCCGTCCACGACTCAAGGATTTGGAGCAATTCGGAAATTTATAATATTGCAAGAAATACTTTTGAAAATAGCCAAGCATTACTTTTAGGAGATGAGGGATATGCTATCCCGCCATGGCTGATGGTTCCTTTTAGAAACCAGAATACACCTCAAGAACACGCCTGTAACAACCTGTTTACAAAAGAACGGGTAATAATTGAAAGATCTTTTGGCAAGTTATATAATAACAACGATTTCCGATTCTACAATATAAAGTCCCAGTTTCCACTGAAAAAGTCCCAAAACTTATTGCGAGCTGTTTCGTTCTGCATAATATAGCAAAATATTTAAACGATGAACTAGACTTAACAGAGCTTTAACTAGTCGATATTCCAGTTCAGCATATGGCAGAGGACGAGGACGAAAATACCAAAAACTGGCCTCCCATTGTTTTTTAATGATATCAATAGCTTGATATTTTGATTACCTTGCAGCAGGTTTTTGTGACACAATTGGACAATCACGCAAAATCCTGACGAATGCCATTTAAGAAACATTGTTTTTATTAATTTCTTCTTCACTATCACTCATGATGATTTATTGATTGACACTAGTAATACGTGTAAGCAAAACTGAGGACCATTTGCTAGTCAAAATTTGTGTAGAATTCATCATAACAAACGTGTGTTTGTATATAAGAGTATATACTCAAATTAACAAGAGCATTTACATCTCGAAGTTAGCTCGTTTTTATTCTTACGAAACTAAGTATAAACTCTCACTTTATGCTCATGCTCGGAGTACATACTTAGAGTATAAACTCTTGTTTTATTCATACCACCCATTAGGATTTAAAGATCTCCAGTTCCTCAGAAATTAAAAGCAAATCATTTGATGAAATTTTTCATTTAATATGGGTTCATACAATAACACTGGTGAATAATTTTTGTGGATATTGTTGCCTTTTTCGATAAAATTAGACTGTTAAATGGCGTTCATACCAATAACAAGCAACAACATTGACGGATAAACTGATTAAAATCAGATTCAGTTTTAATTTGGTGTGATAAGAAAATCTTCTCCTACAGTTTATATTATAGCATTGGTCGCCACGTCAACCGTATATGGCTGACACCACTAAGTTAATTCTTCGGGCGCCCCTGTCAGACGTATATGGCTAACACCTGCATCTGATTAACGAGTACAAATTTTACTGTGACCTGGATAGGAAGTTTTACATCAATTATACTACTGTATGTAAAGGACACATTTTGAAAACTTTATCGAAATCTATACTTTGCGAACATTGTCAATTTAAGAAGAAGTTTAAAATGATATATTACATGATAATTATTAAGATTTTATATACAGGTGATCCACATGGAAGATCCACTATTGGGATTCCGTAAATGGTAAGAGCTACAAAGAACTTTAATTCAAACAAGTTGTTCCATTTTCTGAGATCCATTCAGTGATGCTTTAATGTTTTAAAAAGTTCCATGGTACGCTAGTTAATAAACAAACAAAAAATGGTCATTTTTTTAATCGTTAAAAACTCGGTTATACTTGATGGTACAAAAATGAATGTTTTCATTTTACAGTGCGTAAAAAAATCTACAACTATTTCCCCAAAAATATTTTTGTACCATCAAGTACAACCGAGTTACTAACGATTTAAATATTGCCCATTTTTGTTTGTTTATTAACAGCGTGCCATGGAACTTTTTTAAAACATTACAGCATCGCTAAATGAGTCTCGGAAAGGGGAAAATTTTGTCCAATTTAAACTTCTTTGTAGCTCTTACTGTTTACGAGATCCCAGTAGTGGCCCTTCTATGTGGACCACCCTGTATGTAAAAAGTCCACATTTAAGTAAAATGTGCAAATAATTTGAGGAGAAATCTTGAATGCAGGTCATTATCATACCTTATTATTGAAAACCCTCCAACGCAAATTTAGTAAAAAAAAAAGGAGTATAATGGTCCTATTAGCCTTCTAGCAAATGCAGTTTTTTTGCACTAAAATGTATAAATAAATAAACCAATCCTATAAAACGTTACGTCAATAAATAAAAGACGTGATTTTTACACTAAACTGCTAAAGTGGACTGTTTTACTTTGGAAATATTTATGCAAAACGAAGGTGGGCGAACGGATATGACTTTGGGCATGTACAAGATATATCGCAAATCTTTACCTTATCTCGTTAAAACTTGAAGAGTGACCTTAATGGAGCAGGTTTCATCTCCATCCTGTTCGAAATTACAGTTGCAGGTTATAGCTGTAACAAACAGATTATTTTACTAAAAATCACCATTAATAAATAACAAAACTTAAAAAACAATCAAAGAATACAAATAAATTCAATTAAAAATCAATCATCTTTTCATGAAGAATCTCTTGTAGACATGCAACACACATTTTTAAATCCTGGTCAGTAACAATCTTATGCGTGATAATAAAGATGAGTGCATATTAATTAAATTTATATACCGTGCAGGGCAAAAGTATGGATACAGGCAAATATACAGAATGCTATTGATATATTAAAAGGAAATTTGGTATCTGGTAAATATGGTACCAGGGCAGTTTCTTATATTCGCGGACGGGATAGAAAGAGACTGAAAGATGTAAGTTTTATAATTTTATTTTTCAGTGTAGGTATTCTTCTCGAACATGTCTACATTTGTTAGATCTTTTAATTAATTTTTGCCTTCAAAATGCTCATTTATTGCAGCTTGCACTCTCATAATATCGACATGCTTTCCACGAAGGTTCTTTTCCAAATTTGGAAACAGATAAAAATCTTTAAGAAGAATCCTACTATATACTGAAGTAGCTCCATACATCTCCAGTAATTGCTTGCAACACCGAACCTAGAGTTTTTTTTTTATGCGGTGTAAGATTTCTTACGCCCAATATGCTCCGACTTTTGCCTGCCGTTGTTTTGGATATTTTAAACATTTCTACAATGTCTCTAAGTTTTAGTCGACCATTTTCAATAAGGGAATCTTCCACTTTTATGACCATTTCATGTATTAAGACGTCACTTGGCCTATCAATGCGACCATCGCCTTCTAATGATTCTCTACCTTGTTTAAATAGACATGATCACTTATAAGCCATAACTTTATCAAAAAAAGCATCTCCACAAACTGCTTGCATTTCATTCAGGGCGTTTTCCACACTTTTTCCTTGTTTTGTGAGGAATTTAATTACAGCACGAAACTCAGTATTCGACCTTTTTGGAAATAACGTCAACAGTAACTTACTCTTTTGACGATCGTAAATACTAAGACGATCAGCCCAAAATTTTGTTTGTCTAAAAATGATTATTTGATACGAAAAAAATATTTTTAGCCTCACCGCTTTTTATCTTCTGTCTCATTCCGCGAATATAAAAAACTCTTGTATGTTTCGGATTCGATACGAGTTGTAATACGATTTCCGGTTTAACCGGAAACAAACTCAAACTTGTAAAGCTGTATACATATTTGTAAGTATTTTGATAAGAGTTTAATCTGGATTTAAAAATGTATAATTTGGTAAGTTTATTTTGATTCACGATAAAGATAGTTAACGAAATTAACTGCCCTCTATTTAAAACAAAACATAGTAGAGAAAAATTCAAGAATTCGTAAAAACTTACTCAAAAATAATAAAAATATACACATATAATAAATATAAAAATTAAACGAATTAATTTTTCACTCAAAAGCATTATCAATGAGAATTTCTTGTATTAAACAATTTTAATTGCGTAGTTCTCATCATCAATTCTTTGGAAAATCGCACCCCGGCAAGAAAAGTGACCCAATTCACAAAAAAGGTCATAACAACCAGAGGTTTGAAGCGGAGCACGGAGCAATGGGTTTTTGCCCGGAGCTGGAGCGGAGTCCGGATCAAATAATATTGATTGCTCCACTGTTCCAGTTTATTATGTACAATTTTTTTTAAATATTTTTTTTTGAATCTATTAACTTTTGAAGACCAATAACTTATTTTTACAAACATTTATTTAACTTCACTTGTTTGTTAGGGTCAAATATTGCCATTTTTGGCCCACTTACACATATCCAATTAAAGTAAAACTTTGTTTTTAGAAACAAATTGTTTAGGTAATTAAAAATCTTATTTTACACATTTTATTTGTAGCATGGAGCGGCGCTGGAGCAGGCATTTTGATGCCGGAGCGGAGCTGGAGCGAAGCAATTAAAAAATTGGACTGCTCCAAAAGCTGATAAAAACTTGAAATTTAACCCCTTACTGCATGACTTTTTAAATTTTCAAATAAATTTTTTTGAATGTGTACAATATATTACAGAATGCTAAAAAAATGTTAAAAAAAATTTATTTTTATTTTAAGACGAAATTTTTTACCTTTTCTGTTTTTTTTTCTAATACGTAATACCATGCATATATACTACATACATAATTTTTATTCATAAAAATTAAATGATTTGGCACAAAGGATTTAGACGTTATTATAGTAAAAAAAAAATTACACGTCGAATTTATAATGTAAATAAATAAAATGCAATAACATAAATTTACCCAATTTGCATAAATGGCGGTAGTAGGCGGGAAATGTTAAGCTCTTTGACGTTTTTTAATCTATATTTTCTGTAGTTCAACATAGATGGCGCAATTTTTCAAATATTACGCGTGAAACTGTATATTATTAGTATAGTACACTGTAGAAGGCGCTACTATATGAGAACTATGACTAATATCGCTTTATATGGTACGTATCATATCTGATACAATATGCGGTAAGGGGTTAAAAAAAAAATGATTTTTTTTTTAAGTACAAATATCAATGTTTTAAGGTCAATTCGATACTAAATTACACAAATAAAACTTTCATTCACACAAAAACAATTATGCGCAAACTTCCTTATGGCTTACAACCGTTATTTGTTAGATAAAAATTAACAATGCAGTTGTGTTTTTAATTAACGATAACAATTATTGTACAACCACGTATTTTGTTGAGTACGCCTATGGTTCATTCATTAAAAGTTATTTATGGATTACGAACGACTTATGCGAGGCCAATGATTAAAAATATAAAATAACCGACAGTCACAGGCAGTCATTGAAATAAGTGTTAAAAAAAAATATTTTCATGTGATAGCGCTTACAATTACATTCGATAAAAAAATAACTAAGCTTGTTGATGATTCACCTAGCGGTAGTTTATTATGGAATGACGAACACAAGGTAATTTAAAAAATTACGAGTAATTACGAATGAAATTGCGAATGCTTTGCAAACAATGAATGAAAAAAACTTTCGTTTAATGCGATTTCCGTTGAAATAAAAACGTCATTGATACTTTTCTTTTACAGTTAATTAAGTTTACAAAGGTACTGAAATATTTTCAAACGTGATTGTGTTTTAAGTCGTACTTATAAAAAAAATGTTATTTTAGTACCTTCATTTTTGTAAGGCTAGCACTGGTAATTTTTTTTTGTAGAAGTGACGTAGTGTAATTTTGCGGTCTTATTCTTACTGTTGTCATGTTTCTAGAGTTTTCTTACTTAGTAGCACAAACTAATTAGCGTCCAATAAAATAAACATAGGACATATGAACTAATGTATTAAACGTTTAGCAAGTTAACTATTTTAAATAAGAAGTAACATTTAACGTTATTCTATGGAATTACAAGCACAAAAACTTCTCTGTTGATATTAGTAAACATGTAACAATTATCAATAATTTAAATATGATTAACATACGTTTTCAACAACCGATAGTTTTTTTAAGGTACAATGTTCTTTTTAAAAAAATTATTTTCATTTCCATATAGATCTATTAGTTTTATCTACGTGCAAACTATGGCATCTCTGAGCTCTGAGTATCATAATGCATTCCAAGGAAGGTGAAAGGTAGTTTTGATCGTTAGAAGACGTTAGTTTAAATACTGTGTTCAAGACAACTTACAACTTAAAACTAATACATTACTTATGTATAAATATTACAGTTGCTTAAACTTTATGGCTAACCGGTCGAATATAATTTTTTATGATAAAGAGTTTTGAACCACTTTTGATTTGAAACAAATTTTGTAATATCCGCGTTGAAGAATGCCCAGATTATATAAAACAATAACAGATATTTCGCTATATTACAGAAGCCCAATAGACTTCCTTGAAAAAAACATATACAGAAATGATGAACAATTTTTCTGAAAAAGGTAACATTCCTCTCAAACTTATAATCATGCTTTCTCATTATCCTCTATTTTCTCTTTTTATAAGTGTACCAATATTTCCCGATTTATTCACATTTATGTGCTTAGAAAAGTGATGATAAAACCCATGGTTTTCCCCCTCATCTCATTGCAATCACAAAAAAAAACCTTTAAAAACTGATTCGGCCAAAATGGTTGATTTCCAAAGCCACAAACCATATAAAATTTTGAAAATTACAGGAATGATTATTATTGCCTCGATGATCTCATTTGTTCTCAAAAATAATCCTAGCAAACTAATAGGGTATCGCTTATTATTAAAGATAAACCACAGGTTTAAATTTGGCAACATTTCTAAATTATTTACTGAAATAGATTTTAAAAATATTCAACTATTTTTATTGACACTGAAAAAATCTAAATAATAGACTTTTTCGGTTATAACTTTTTATTGGCATATGTACCTATTTGTTTGTAAACTGAAAAATAAAAATTAAAGAATTTTCTTTCGCTGTAAATTCTATTTACAAAAATTTTAAGATTGGGTAAGATTCTTTGTAGCAACTTTGTATTTAGCATTTAACTGTTTTATTAATTTACTGATAAATTGATTCGATTTTGTTTTTCCGACTTTCTTATTTTTAATGGGCGACAAATTTTCAGTTAGCTAGGACTTTTTTTGATATCAAAAACATCACTTGATCATATTATTTACATAAATGAAGGAGATACTGTAAAATACTTTTTCGACAAAATCAAATCCTTAGAAAGATACAAAAATAATTTAATTCTCCAATATTTTATATTTGAATGCCAGAACCTTCATCTTTACATTAAAAGAAACTAAACAGGAGCACTTCATTCTTGCGAATATTTCCAAAATCGCCAAAATCTGGTGCCATATATTTTTATCGAACTTTTTTTGAATTAAAATTAGTTTTAGGTAATGCACAAATTTTCTCAAGAATACAAATTTTTCGAGAAAAAAAAAATTTGTTGCAGACTTTTTGAACTTTATAACTACTATAAAATTCAAAATTGGAATTTTAACGGCAAATTTCGTATTAAGTTATATTTTTGATATCTGAACATCTTTTTGCTGTGACTGAACAAGGCCATTTTATTTTGGCGAACATTTTTAAAGTTGCTAAAATCTAGTGTCATATGAGTTTTTATTGATTTTTTGTTCATCTTAGAATTTGTTTAAGTCCATGCACCAACTTTTATTAAAAATAAAATTTTCTGAAAAATGGATAACTAATAAAAAACTTTTCCATTTGTTACAGACTTTTTGAATGACGCTGTATAAACTATAGTATATTCATTCCAATATTCGTTGTGAATAAGCTTGCACAAAAATGGAAAAAAAAATAATGACAATATAAAATTCATTTATTTACTGCAACTTTATTAAATTGTAACATTACAACTTCAATTTAATTTTTAACAAAACTTAACTATGTCATAAATAACGTTTCTTTTAGGTATCTTTCTGCAATAAAATTTTAAATGCGTTCAAGACTTTAGTTCCGCTTCTATATTTTTCTTCATTTTTCAGTCCGTTAAGTCACTGATTTATAAGACCACAATCGTAAATCATAACAGTTTTGATTTTGACACTGACGTCTTCGTTTACGTTCTGTGTTATGATCACGATAAGAAATGATAATTAACACCTTTGAATATTTATATTGCGATTAAATTACGTTTAATGGATACAAAATAAAACGTGGCATTTTATTTGGATCATAATCATACATAATAAACCGCTACCTTTCTAGATACAGAAATTTTCCGTAACCGCTGATAATTAGTATTAATTACGTTACTTATATAATCTCGTAGTATTTATTTTACATAAATTTGTCACAAGGTTACGAATAAGCACCGACAATGAACATCTATCTGCTTACGCAAATGTACTGCAATTAACTGCTTCACCTGCGAGTTCTGTGTAGACATCGCGTATCTTACAAAAAAATCAATGTTTCATTTCGACAGGGATGGCAATTCGCTGAATAAATGAATAAAATGTAATACTACACGATATAGGAATTTTATACTTGTATCCAATGCAAGTAGATGCGAGTAACGTTATAAACAGACGGAATAAGATTTTCTTTCATGGTTTAAGGACAACTGCTCGGTGGTTCCCCGGTTCAGTTCTAGTCGAGGGTGATCAGTTTTTTTTTTACCAAGTGTATTCATATGAAGGAAAATGAGAAGAGAGTTTCATTGTAATGCGTAATGGCATTGCACGTTTAACTAAAAATCAGGATGCGCAAATTCCGTTAAGGTATGAGACCTTGCCCTTCGGAATCACCGATTGGCATAATTTTATTTGTGTATTTGTTAGTAAAGCGGTGTCTACTGTCTAACACGAGGCTAAACGCTACTTGTACTAACTGTGAAATATTAAATTACTTAGATGCGGGTTGTGACCTAAAAATTATTAACACGTAATTTCTGAATTCTAAGTAATTATGCAAGCGATTGTCAAAGGGAAGTGCATAAGGGTATTTAAAGTAAAGATAATGTTTAATAGGTGCATACAAAAAAATCAAAAGTAATTACTCAAAGATATACCGGGTGTAAATGAAGTGTGGTACACCCCCTTTTTTCTTTAGTTTTAATTTTAGATAAATGAAAATTTAGACATATAATATGTGCCAAAAACCTGTATTTTTGAGCACATGCATACAATTGTTTCACTTCCGGTTTCGCCGGAAATGACCCCGAATTTGTTATTTTAAATGGAACACCTTGTATATTTTTACATTTTTGGAAAAAGGAAGCGATTTTGGATACAACTGCACTATTTTGGTTAATTTTTATAACCTCAAATAATTTTAGGACAAAAATTTAATATTTACTAAGTTTTCATTTAATGACTGTGTAATCATTTTTCCACCGCAATAACATACAAACACGTAAACAAGCATTTGTTTGTTTCCACAGCGATCTTCCATAGCATCTTTGTTTTTGTTTTAAATGATTTGTTTTGTTGCAGTTATGTACAGTGTAGAGCAGGGGTGTCAAACTCAATGGCTAACTTGGGCCATACAAACAAGGTTTAACTTTGGGTGGGCCGCAAAAAATTTTTTTTTTGCTTGAATAAAAGCAGAGTATAATTAAAAAAACGTTTTGCGAATTTTACCTATCTTATTTTTATTCTGCATCGGTTTGTTGTTTTATTATATATTATTGTGTGCCGATATATTGGCCGGGCCGCAAAAATGTTCGTTGCGGGCCGCGAATTTGACAACCCTGGTGTAGAGTGTACCTTCTGCGTGCGATTAACAGGATCTCTTAATAAACCTTTACAATAATTTGAAGTTTTTGAAGCAGACTCTTAATAAAAATACAAGTTATTGGTGCCGATGGATGCTCCATTTAAATAACCGCTTGTAACACCATAGTTCCATTTAAAAAATTGACTTTGTCAAAAACGTTTTTTTGACATAATAAAATTTAATTTATGCAGGTCACGGCACACTTAATAATAAATTAAATTTTGTTTAAAAAAACTTTTGAGGTTATAAAAATTAACCAAAATAGCGCAGTTGTATCCAAAATCGCTTCCTGTTTCCAAAAATGTAAAAAGATACAGGGTGTTCCATTTAAAATAACAAAGTTGGAGTTATTTCCGGCGAAACCGGAAGTGAAACAACTGTGTGCATGTGCTTAAAATGTCAAGTTTTTTGCATATATCATGTCTAAAATTTAATTTATCCAAAATCAAAACTAAAGAAAAAGGGGGTGTACCACACTTCATTTACACCCGGTATTGTAGGTAGTGATATTTAACTTTAATGAATTATTAGGTAAACACGGAAATAGACTTTCAAGGAGTTTATTATGCCAAAAAATATATTTTTATTTAACAAACAATATGTATGTATACATCAAATAGGAAGCAAAATTTAAAAAAAGGAATTCGTTGTCCGATAAATTACTGTAACCAAAAATTTTACGATTTTTTTGGCAATATGTTATTTAGAACAAGTACAGGGGGCCCTGACAGGCGCCAGGCCCGACACTCGTTAAGTTTACCACTGCCCAAACAAATGTTTACACCAGTGTTAGATCTAAATCCAAGTCATTACCGAATTGATTCTTATAAACTTAAAAAAAAAACGTTTTTTCAGGAAGCGATTTTAATTTTGTACTATCTAGAATCTAGAGTGTTTTCCATAGAAACCCCAATATTTTGAGTCAAGTTCATACCGAAAATTGCATGAAGCACTAGAAGTACACTTTATTAGTAAAATTATTGGTTCACCATTTACAGGGTGGTCCACACAGAAGGGCCACTATTAATTGGGATCTCATAAACGGTAAGAGCTACAAAGAAGTTTAAATTAGACAAATTGCATCCCTTTCAAGACCTATTCAGTAATGTTTTGATGTTTTAAAAAAGTCCATGGCACGCTAGGTAATAAACAAAAATAAAATGGGCATTTTTTTTTAAATCGTTAATAACTCGGTTATACTTGATGGTACAATATTTTTTGGAAAAAAGTTGTAGATTCTTTTATTATCTAGCGTGCCATGGAACTTTATTAAAACATTTAAGCATCACTGAATAGGTCTAAGAAAGGGGAACAATTTGTCTAATTTAAACTTCTTTGTAGCTCTTACCGTTTACGAGATCTCAATAGTGGCGCTTCTATGTGGACCACTCTGTATACGCACGTTTATTTCTTCAAGTCACGTGTGAACCAGACTCCGTACTTTAATCTTAGGTGTTAAATATTTGGGTGTTAGGAGACGTATAAACCCACCTATAGTGTAATTACTGGTTCAACGCTTGAATATGTTTAACATTGGTACCAAATGTAAAAAACGCTATGAACAACTATCAAACTACAGCTGCGGTACACTTAAACGCTCCCGGATATCAAGGAGCTCGATTATTATGGAAGATAGGTGTGTAGGTACAAACAAGATCTTCTAAAACTACATAAGCGCTGTATCCACCAGAAAGCGACGCTTTTTCGTCATACATTTCCTTCCCAGTGAATCACACTACATTAAAATAGTTCTCGAACCGGCATCTGCGATCCCCGGCTTGTATACCAGCGCCAGCATACCCGTTCCTTCCCCGTTCTCGTTAAATTCGTTGATTCGTAGCAAAGCACGGTAATGTCATCTGCCTACACCGCGCGCCTGGCGTTGCATGGGTCGTTGTTATGTTTTATTCCTCGGTACCGACAATCGTAGCGATGGCAGCTGCTCTCTCGAGTGGGACAGCATAACGTTGCGTGTAGGACGTTAAAATGTAACCAAATCTCACGTCTCGGAATCTACCTGGACGGACTATGCTAATACGAACACGTTATTGACGTTCAATGCGCGTAAATATTCTCAAAGTTGTGCAACGTATTGATCTCCCTCGTGCTTCAAAAACAAATAACGCTTTTAAAGTTACATCCTGATGGCCGTGTATTTTCAATTTACAACGTAATGACGTTTATCAATGATTAGAGGCAGTACACGAGTGCAAACAACATATTTTATTAAGTTACAAACCGATAAGTACATGGTAATACTAAAACAAATGCTTGCGAAAAACAATTGATCACCGTTTACAAAACAATCGACTTACGCTTTGCAAAACAAAAGAATTAAAGCGCTTTATGTTAATATAGGTATACAGGGTGGTGCATTTTTCGACTGGACTTTTGTTGATAGTTTCGTGAAAAACTGCAGCAAGATCCGCATTTTTCCAAAAAAATACTTTGGACTGACGAGTCTTTATTCACAAACTCGGCGTTAAACATGGCCATCGTGGACGCCAATGAACAGGACCAAACGTACCAAGCCATGAATTTTGAAAGCGTGCATCTAAATATTCTCTTAAAGTGCGGGCGTTGTGAGGACTGAGGACCATCTTGCTGAAGCCACTGATGACTTTGAATTGTTAATAATGGCACTTCGTCTAAAATATCTTCTAAATTTGTTTCCAATAACTTTAATATCCAGGCCCATCTAAATGTCCATCAATGAAAAATGGACCCAGAATCGTATTTCTAAAAGACCAGCCCATACGTTCAGCGAATATCGAACTTGCGGCCTAGTCTCTCTTATTAAATGGGGATTCACTGTAGCATAATGATGAACATTTTTCCAGTTAAACATTCCCGAGTTTGTGAATTAAGACTCGCCAGTCCATAGTATTTGTCTGGAAAAATGTGGACCTTGCTGCAGTTTTTTACGACCAATAACAAAAGTCTTGTATTACTATCACCAGGATGAAGAGTTTGTACCCTTGAGAATTTATAATCATGGTAGTTATGTTTTTTACTATTTCCTGGCATATGCATCATCAATACTACACTCTTGAGCAATTTTCGACTAGAGTTTTCTAGAGTTACCTCCTTTATCTCGAGGTCTTTTAAACCTGCCATAATAACCAAAACTTATTGAAATCCTCGCAAACATTGTCCGGTGGGGTTGCTCTCTCTCTCTGAATATAAATTTGCGTAGTTTTCAGACGCTAAAAGAGAATTTTAGAGAGAATTTCGAATGTAGACATCGAACATGTCCTGCTTTTCTTCATTCGTAAACATATTGATAATCAAAGAACACGATAAAGAAACTCTACGTATGTCGCTTGCACGCAATCTCTCATTTTTATTTATATCATAGTCTCAATTGTTTTTCAGACCATTCAATATTTTATAAATTATTTATACAAATTTCAACAAGTTTTTTGAAAGAAAAAGGTAATGTTGGTTACCAATCTAAAAAGTTAATTTTTTGTCTGATGATGTAAAATCCAATATGGCGTTCATAAAAAACAAAAAAGTTGACTCGCAACTTGAAATCTAGAAGGCTTAGAAAACTTCTCTTAACGTCATCAAACCCAGAATGGTCAAAAACATAAAGTTACCAAGTTTAAATGAAATAGCGTCAATGGTAGGGAAGATAATATTTTTCTAAAAAAAACATTTTTTTTGTAATAAATCAAAAACGAATCAAAATATCTACGATTTCTCTTCAGATTTTCAATCGCCATAAAAATGTGCATCTTTTCTCTAATTTAACCGACCTTGTATCTCTTACCGTTTCCAAGATAGCGATGGTGAGCATCGAAAATTACACCACCCTGTATAGCAACACAAAAAGACAAATTGTGCCCCTTTAGTTATGAATTTCAAACATTTTGGAAATTTCAATAATATAAATAAGCTTAATTAGCAAGTACCTATCCTTTTTTTAAGAAATGCAATACCATTTTCAAGACTCTCGTCTCGTCATCTCTTACAGTCTTGGAATTGGTTTTAATTGACAGGAAAAACAAACGCAAATAATTATATCCACTTAACTACTGTTTAAAGTTCTATAGTTGTTTGCAATATTACTGGGAAGATCAGAAGATGTTATCAGAAGATGTTATCTTAAGAAGAGATCAAAGTCTACGATAGTAGACCTTCACTAAATTGATTTAGTTATTTATATTATGGTTATTAATTAATATAACATCATTAAAACGAGCAGTTTTTAAGTTTAAAAGTATCTAATTACATTTATCAAATATTTAACCGAACTGAAGAAATTGAGACATAATTATTAAGATTTAGTTCTTATTTTTTAACGTGAATTGAACCCACCCATACGAAATTGCATGGCAGCAAACAAAATTTGTGCGTACAGAACAAGAATGGATAATTAAGGGAAATCATAATAATGTGACCTTCATGTAAACGTAAGAATTAGGCTACATAACATTTTATTTAATAATATGCTAACGAACTGGTTTTTCCTAACGATCTCTGAACGAAGTAGTGACTAATAGTGCTGTCAATAATTATTGTTTTAAATCGATTAGGCATATGTATAAACAAATACATTTGCAGTGCAAACAACAATAAATGCATTGCATCGATTTGCAAATAAAACTAACAACAAGGTAATAAAGAGATATTACTTTAACAAGTAATTCTTGCTTCCTACGACGGTAAAAACTATGGTTAACTAATCACGTCGACAACAAAAATGCCTTCGTTGTACTACAAGGTCGTATTGTGTATTTCCATTGTTGAATCCAATCATTGATCTAAAAATGTGACACAGTAGTTGTAGCAACGATAACAAATTGTGATTTTTTCTTGTAACAATACACTACTACCATGAGATTGTAAGACTAACGTAAGAGCAAAACAATTTGTATTTTTTTGTCTAATGCCGTTTTGCGATTTAAAATGCTATGCACGTTACAAACATTTCTTTTTACATTAGTCTAGTCTAGACCAGTGTTTCCCAACCTTTTTTAAATCATGCCCCGCCTCAAGATTTTAATGCCCCCTCTAGTCAAACAAATTCCGAAAAAGGAGAATGCAAATAGAACTTCAAATAAAAAAGAACGTAGGTTAAACTGTTTTTAGTCTTGACTTTCTTCAGTAAATATAAATTAGACATTATATTATACTATGTATATTATTTTCCCCCCAAAATATTCAAATTTTCCCCCTGTGGGGCTTACGCCCCACTTTGGGATACACTGGTCTAGACCCTAAACAAGCTGGGAAAAGAGAAGAAACTTTCGAAATAATTTTTTTCATCGTCATTACCTGCTTGTATTTGCTTTTCTACTGTACTGAGAAAAACTAATTTAATTTTGAGGAAAAAACTATTTCGCTGCAACAAAGTTTAATTTTAAAATTCATAAGTATTCTAAATACTCTCTTTTAGCTTTAGACTGTATCACATCCAATCGAAAATCAGTTAGGGCAAGATTAACACATGTAAATGATTGGATTAAGTCTAAAAAAGAGTTCAAAATCAGTTACTAGAGCATAATTAACAATATCCTAGGTTTTGTATTTATAGACTACATCTCAAAAACAGATTTAGAGATTCGATTTCCGCTCCACTGGTCGATTCTCCCCATAAATTTGAGTGGATAATGTGCTTCAAGTTCCTTGAAAACTTCGTTAATAATCGGAATATCCGATTTAAATCGGATCGTCCTGTATCACTACATACTTTTTAAAATCATTGTATTCAATGGATAGCACAAAAATCAATATTTTGTTAATAGTCCAAAGTCATATCGCATTTCGAAAACCAAACAGGCTTTGTCAATTTTAGGAAAGTTATAAATAAAAGTTGAACTGAAGCTTTTCAGATTTTCAGGATATTTCAGGAATTAAACACAATATGCACATTCTTTGCTTAGTTAACCATCCTTGCATCTCTTAACGATTTGCCAGATCCCCATGTTTATCATGATAAATTATACAATCAGTATAAACCATGCAAATTTATTTCAATATAGATGAGAATTAAAACTATTATTCAAGCACTTCTTACATCTATTAGACCGACCGTCACCCTTTCGGGTGTAAGGCCTCGCCTATCTACCCTCGGGTGTAAGGCATTGGGTGGAGTTGAGTTTTCTTATTTCTTTCCCATGTTCTTTTGCATTGATTGTGTCATTTCCGATATGTGCTTGTTAACTTTTCTTATTTTTACATTTATTTTCTTTCTCATGTCCTTTTCTTTGCCTGGGTCTTTGTCCTAATATTTCTGTTATTCTCTGTCAGTTTTTTGATGGTTATTGGTTTGTTGTTTTATTTACTTTCAGCTTTTCCTGCTCCTTGTCCCATCTCCATTCTTTTCCATCTACTGTGATTTTTTGATATCCTATTTTCGTTGTTCTCCCTTTCTGTCTCTCTTCTTCCGCTATTTGTTTTAAATTCTTTTGAATTTCCAGTTCCTCCTTAATCAGTTCGTTGTTTATTTTTTTTTTCTTGAACTTGTTTTAACTTATAGTTGTTTTTCATAACCTTTTCTTTTTCTAGTGGTTTGTATAGTTCTAGCTTACATGATTTTGTTCCTATCTGCATGGCGTTGTTAATCTGAACTTTTATACCGGTTCCTCTTTCAATAAAGTGTTCGAATTCCTGTATAAGGTCTGCTTTATTATCAGTTTTTATCTCTATGCCTGTCACAACGATATTGTTTTTGGTTCTATCTTTTTCCAGTCTTCTAACTCTATCTTCTACGGATTTTATCTTCTCTTTTATTATCTTGTTTTCGTTTTTTAGCAATTCATTTTCCTGTTTTAGTTCCCTCAGTTCTTCTTGATATGACCTCTGATCATGTTTTATTTCTTTTATATCTCTCATTATTTCCTTAATCATTTTAGTAAGCGTATCCGTTTGATATTCATTCTCCTTTTTTCTCTTTTTGAGTTGTCCTGTTTATCTTTTTACTCTGTTTACTCCCTTTAGATATGTCTTCTATGTCCTGTTCTCTTTTTCTTTTCGAATCCTCCGACGTATACTCGTCGCTCTCAAGATGTTTTATTTCTTTCATATCTTTCATTACTTCTTCCACAATGTTCGTAAGCATATCTATTTTATCCATTTTAGGACAATTTTAGCACAACTTTTTAATTTCACAAAATTTTGAAGTAGGTATTTAATACAATGAATCATTTTCCTTTGTGTTAATTAGAATAGTATTGCCAACTATCACTTACAGTGCGTACTTTAAACCTTAATCACAACTGTCAAAGCTACCTACAAAATGCAAAATTATAGTTTCAGGTGAAACCATCAGTAACACACTTTTATAGGCGGTTCCATTAGTTAGAATGCATGAAAATTATGAAATAGTTACAAAAAGTTACCCTATTATTACCATATAATTAGTGTAAAAGCTTAAAACGTATTATATATAATTCATTTCCAAAGTTTAGTTCCATCATTTAAATTTGTAACTTGGAAATAATAACGTACCGAATTGAACAGACTTTACCTATTACAAATGCACTAAGTAGTTACCAACTTGAATATCAAGATAACACATAAAGAACCTAACAAGAAATTAATTTGAAAAGAATCAATCAAATAAATCGACAGAATAATTAGCATTAAAAATTAAAACAAAAGTTCTAGGTTACATACGCGTGCGATGCATTTTAAACATGCCTCGATTAACATTTAAAATCTTTTGAATCATGGAACGTGCAGTATGGTAAAAACAAACGTTGAACGTTATAATAATTGCGGTAGACTTTTAATTATCCATCAAACAAAATTCTAAATCTTAAAGCGTAGATACCGTATGGTCTAAGCCCTCTTTCACACGAGGTTAATGTGACTGGTAATGCACAAGATAAATGCAACCACTAATTGGCCATTACAACATGGACATAAGAGGAAGGCGTCATACACAATAATGACTTGGCAATCAATGTTTTTCAAAAGCATGATTCGTGCAGTAGAGGTCTCTAACACAAAGAAGCTTGTCGTTTTTTGCCTCACACGAGCGGAGAAGGAAAAATTACTTTCAACGAATCTGGGATGCAATATGTTCAAAACTGAATGGTATGAGAAGAATACTACAATTGTGTTTGCAAAGTACGTTGAGAACATCATCAGCAACTCAAGAGACAATTTGTAAAAGCGTTCTGCTCAAGTAAGTTTCAAAATGACGGGAAACTTGCTCACTTTTATCAACTGCCTTAGCTACAAAACGTTTATTGTTATTCAAACGCGCTTTTGGGATTTTTTAAGATTATAATTATTATATAATTACATATTAAATGTACATATACATTTTATTACACGAAAACAGAATTAAAATTGGCAAAAACATGGTATTTACCACCCATTACCAATTACAAACCAATCCCATGCAAAAAAAACCTCGATATACGTCGTCTCGCATATACGTCCTTGAAGTATTAGAAACGGTAAACTCAATATTCGTCGAATATAATCGGACTTAAGACGAAAGTAACTTTATATTTCTCGTAAATGCTTATAGTTTAATTTCACAGTGTACTTCTAATATCTATTTTTCTACGACCACTAATGTAAATGACTGCATGCATAGTGCATAGTGGGTGCTTACGCACGGTAAATAAAAGGCACAGTTTTTTTAAAGAAACGATCAAGATAGACTCACGACAAACACTTCCTGCATGCCTAGTAAGTGAGTTATAACGCACGGTAAGCAAAACGCACACTCGTCTAGAAATGTCAAAGTAAGCTTACGTCAAAATTGACCAGACAACGTAATTAGCCAAAAAGCCCTTTAAAATTGGCTGCAATATGTGATCGTAGAAAAAGTATGCTACATAACACGAGTTGTAAAGCAATTACGCACGAGTAGAAATACGCACTCGCCGCTACGCGACTCCGTGCTCAGCTTTTCCACTCGTGCGTAATATGCTTCTTACAACTCTTGTTATGTAATATACTATTAACTATAATAATTAATAATGCAAATGTTTTAGAACGTATATACTACACAATTTGAAAGTTTTATAAAAAACTGATGTACGATGCATGTCGTTTTTGTATAAGTAGTGCTTTGTAGGGACATAGATACCAAGTATTCCTATCAAAAACCTTTTATGTTAGGTTGGAACAATCTTTCGATTATTTAAAAAATTATTCAAGAGCTTTTTTTAATCTCTTTGTATAATAAAGAAACTCGGCTTTCAGACCGTTTGTGATGTACATCCCCTTAATGAGGTAGCAATAAAAAATTGATAAAATGTATCTTAGAATTTATTTTAAAAGTTGAAAGAAACTGAAGAACATCAGATTGATACATTAATTAATTCTACAAAGCCTCTTCTAAAGAACTCGAGTGGCCTGTATTTCGATTCGTCGTAACGAACTTGTCTCGAGCAAATTTTTGTACACCCAATTATTTATAAATAATTCGGGTAATGAAGTTCACACTAAACCAAACCTTTAAAAATAAATTCACAGGGCTTTCTTTGGCTTCAAATTAAAATTTTAATGCTAGCCTGTAACCGGAAGTGTACATTTTGATTCACCTAACATCCAAAATGTAAAGAACGTTTGTCTATTCATTTGCCTTTCCATAAATATTAAATTTACAACAATGTGCACGTATTAAGTTACCTCCTAATAATAAACGTAGCTTTTGGAAGGACGCTTGTCTGCCTGTCTGTCTATACTCTATAATATGAAGTTTAAACTATTACAACTATCTTGATGGAACTTCTCGTCAGGTACAAATGTGTTAAGTAGTTTTTATTTACAATCAATCCATCTTTTTACGTTACTGTACAAAAGGATTTAATGATATACAGGGTGGTCTACGTAGAAGGGTCACTATTGGGATCTCGTAAACGGTAAGAGCTACAAAGAAGTTTAAATTAGACAAATGGTACTCCATATACACCATTTACACATATCCGATAAAATCAAAGCTTTTAATTAAAAATTCTATTTTTAACATTTTATCAATATTTGGAGCACGGAGCGGAGCTGGAGCTGGAGCTGGCAGATTATTGTCGTAGCGGAGCTGGAGCGGAGCAATTAAAAAATTGGACTGCTCCAAACCCCTGAATTTTGAAATTGTAAAAATCATTAAATTTTAATAATTTCGATTTCACTTGCAACAAAACCGGACTAATATGGGTCAGGTTTTGTTTTAAAACAAGAACAAAATACGAAATACTATTGTTTACTTAATACCAATATGTATTTACATTTTGCAAATTGCATTATATCAACAATTTTTTTTTTATTACCTCATACATCTTCGTATTACATGGCGAAATTAACAGTAAAATGATAAAGTTTGACTCCTTAGCCTACCCAGTGTTTTATTAGACTATGGGAATGGACTTGAACCATTTTCATAATAAATCATAAAACAATATAGTTTACTAACGAATTTTAAATTGTTCAAAGTGTGTGGATATTTTAAAACATGTAAAACTATCTACAAATAAAAAGTTCATACTAAATTATAATAAATTTTTCTTCTCAATTACTTTCAAAAATAGACTCATACCGCTTTCCTAATAAACGGTCCATATATTTGTATTCATTTCGACTCTGTATCTCCCACTTTAGCGTCTGGATACGCATACACCCACACATGTTATAGAAACATGGATCGTTACGTTGAGAAAATTGAAAATCTCTTTGGTATGTTCCCAGAATAACAGGGATAGAGAGCTCGAAAATTGAAGAACGATACGCTAACTTGTTTATATCTACTTCGATACAGAATTATTAACTCGTTTAATGTTTATTACTAATTATCGACTTGATTTAATTAAATTTTATTAAGTTTAGTGAACACTAAAACAATACTTTGATTAACACAAGTGGCTGTTTAAAATATAGTTACACAGACATTAATGTTAGCTTCTAAATGAACCGTGATCGTTACAACCCTTCGTACTGCTTGCCACCCCTTTAACTATTAGGGAGTGAACCTCAGCCAAAGGGTTATTACATTTAGTAAAACACTCTCGGTAAATGTTTTACCATTTTACTATTATGGATTTTTGTTAATGATCCAATAGCTATTAATTGTGCTGCATGCAGTATTTACACTGCTAAATAAAATAACGTCGTATATATTTCAACATTAATTTTTTACCTGGAAAGTACAATTAGGTCATCCCCAAATTTCTGTGCAAAATACATATCAAATTTAACGAATTTTAACATTTGAACGAATTATGAAGGTGATGTAAGTCCGTGTTTAGACAAAAATAGACGACACATAAGTTATATGTAGGTAATTTTCTATTTTCAAACAATTTACGGTTTATATTTTAAAATATCCACATGCTTTGACCAATTGAAAATTCGTTAGTAGGTACATGACATTGCCTAATAATTTATAAATAAGATGGCCATTACCCGTCGTCTAATTAATTAAACATTGGGTCAGCCATTTGACAATAAGATTCGCCATGTCATACGGAAATCTACGAGTATACCGGGTGTAACTGAAATCAGGTTCACCCACTTTTTTTCTTTAGTTTTGATTTTAGGCTAATGAGAGTTTAGACAGGTGATATATGCAAACAAACTGATTTTCTGAACAAATATACACCGTTGTTTAACTTCCGGTTTC
Organism: Elmis aenea; assembly: GCA_947652605.1. Lineage (NCBI taxonomy): Eukaryota > Metazoa > Arthropoda > Insecta > Coleoptera > Elmidae > Elmis > Elmis aenea. Next base: position 10,466,671 of record OX393578.1, on the reverse strand, counting down.
GCCGGAAATTGCCCCAACTTTGTTATTTCAAATGGAACACCCTGTACATTTTTGCATTTTTGAAAAGAGGAAGCAATTTTGAATACAATTGCACCATTTTAGTTAATTTTTATAACCTCAAATAAGTTTTGGACAATTAAGTGTGCTGTGACCTACATTATTTGAATTTCATTATGTCAAAAAGTGACCGAAAGACATTTTTGTTATTTTAATTGACATTTGAGTTACGTCAATAAACTATAAAGGTTACGAAATGGGTTTGTTGACAATAAGTCAATTTTTTTTAAATGAAACGATAGTGGCTCATTCGGTTATTTAAATGGAGTATTTTCTAAAGAATTCAACAATACCAATAACTTGATATTTTTATTAAGATTTGTTTATAAAACTACAAAAAAATGTAACAAAACTTTGGATGTGATAATTTATTTTTAGTCGTTGTTCCTAGAGGTTTTATTTAATTGTTAGTTTTTAATCATCGCCGTGACAAGAGTGAACGCAAAAAAAAAACAATTGTTTTGTTGCTATTGAGCATAATCAACTATAATTCTTAGGGTATCTTATACCAAATCTTTACAATTTTAAATTTTGATGCCTGCTTCTCATAAAAATACCAAGTTATTGGCATTTTTGAATTCGTCAGAAAATACTCTATTTAAATAACCGCGTGAGCCACTATCGTTCTGTTTAAAAAAATTGACCTATTGTCAAAAAACCTATTTCGCAACCTTTAAAGTTTATTAACGTAACACAAATGTTAATTATAATATACAAAAACGGTTTTCAGACACTTTTAGACACAACGAAATTCAAATAATGCAGGTCACAGCACACTTAATTGTCCAAAACTTATTTGAGGTTATAAAAATTAACCAAAATGGTGCAATTGTAATCAAAATTGCTTCCTCTTTTCAAAAATGCAAAAATATACAGGGTGTTCCATTTAAAACAAGAAAATTAGGGTCATTTCCGGCAAACCGGAAGTAAAACAAAGTGTTGTTTGCACAATGCACATATCACCTGTCTACAATTTCATTTGTCTAAAATCAGAGCTAAAGAAAAAAAGGGGCGTACTTCAGGTAAAATTGATATTAAAATAAGTCAAATTTATTGATAGGTATTTACAATTTAATAGTCCAGTTATGGCCCAAATAAACGGCCCATTTAAAAAAATCACTTCAGTCCTTCCTCATTGGAGTTACGCTATTTTTAGTGTACTGTTGAATATTTAAAAAAGCGCTATCATGTTATTCTGCATAAAAAAAAAAAACTTTCTACAGAAACAATTAACAGAAATTAAGTTTAAAAGTGCAGTTATCAATATTAATAAGTTATTTGCGTTAAAAGTAACACATGTCGATAAATATACTTAACTTAATAAGTGTTGATAAATTAGTTAGAGATATTACGTAAAAGGAAAACAAGGTCAGAAATGTTTATCGCCTTAACAAGTGAAAAGCAGTATTTCTGCAGTGAGACATATGCAGATTATAAAAAAAGAACAAATTTATTCAAAATAAATTCTATAGTAATTAATAAGTAAGTACTGGGGTTAAAAACGCAGTGAAAACGTGCCGATCAAAAAGAATTAATTATTATTTACATCCAAGTAAAATAATTTCCTTATTATATCATCGTATAAGGCCTTGCAACGATTCAATTAAATTCTAACTGTGCATGTTTTACCATCGAGCAGTATGTGTTCAACTCCCGAGGCACAATAAGATTTTGTTATTACGCAGATGTTCATCGGAACTTACCTCAAGATTTTACATAACTAGTTAAATACCTCTCTAATCATTCTCCGGGCACCTACAGAAAACTCATGCCATTAAAGCGTGATACGTTTTGTGTGTCAATGAATCATACCTTAAAAGTGGCGTGGCTTCTTGTATCTTAAAAAGTCGCGTCCTATTAAAGTCATAAATACCAATTGCGCGTATAGTTTAAGGCTGTCACTTAAATAGATACAAGAAATCGATCAAGATTTTACGGAACTTTAATTGTATACAGAGTGGCCATTTTTCTAACCTGTTGTATGGGTAACTCCGTTAATATTAAAGGTACAAACGTTTAAATTAGCAAATTTGTGTAGAATTTAAAGGGAAATCCAATGCCATTTTCAAATTTGACCTACGTCATCAACTTTTTAAAATATTTTTAAAAAAACAACTGAAACAGCCAACTGACTCCCATTTAAAAAAATTCAAGTTTGTGTTATAACTTGGAAATCGAGAGTGCTATAAAATTCCGTTAACATATTTAAAATCTACGCAAAGATATCTATAAAAGCCAATTTTTATTTTTGTTGTAGCTCATATGCTTACGGAATTATTCAAGTTTGAAAAAATCGACCTCTTTCAGTTTTTTAAAAGTATTTCAAAAAGTTGATGACGTAGGTCAAATTTGAAAATGGCATCGGATTTCCCTTTAAATTCTGCACAAATTTGCTAACTTAAACGTTTCTGTATCTTTAATATTAACGGAGTTGCCCATACAACAGGTTAGAAAAATGGGCACCCGTATACTAAATTAAAGCTGAATTAAATCTTAGTACACTGTATTTTTATCCTTAACATATTTATTAAACAATAAAACACAACAACTTGTCGCAATATCCAAACAATTACTTTATCTCCGATCTTTCATAGATAGATATAAACTTCCTCGTAAACAATGACAAAATATATTGTATTGTTTATATAACTGTGATACTTTTATTTTTAAACAGAGTGTATTATTTGCGCATAAAATGTCTAAATAAATTATATTTCTTTTCATGTGGGCAGGTAAATGCTCCTTAAACGCTCTGTGGCTCTCACAAGTTAACAAATTATTCACTGGCAGCGTTCTAAAAATAGATCCATAAAATTGCATTTTTAATGACGCTACGCCATATTGTAACTCGCTTTATCAATTAGGCAAATAGAAGCAACAAGAGTAATAAATTTAAACGTGTTCGGCAAATAAAGAAATCGATAGAACGTATCCCAGTCCTTGCCCCATCAAAGCGCTATAAAGATGAACATTGTAACGGCATACTGTTTAACTAAACGAACCGGAGAACAAAACTAAGCTTTTTTTAACACATAAAGCGGTCTAAAAGATCAATTCAGCTATTATTAAAAACACAAATTTCTTATTCAATAAGCAACACATCGACACGTAACGCCCAAAAAACAATACATTGCGTTGCCGAAATAATAAACAAATAAGAATCGCGAGTAACTTGCGGGAAACAAATGAAAATCGCTACGAACTTGCGGAAAACAAATGAAAATCGCTACGAACTTGCGGTAAAACAAATGAGAAATAGTCGAGAACATACTAATTTTACCGAGTCTACAACCTACTAAACTGAAGCATCTACCAGCGTTCATTGCGCTTTTATCCATTTGTTGATGGAAGTAAAACGTAAGAAACAACTGTACGACGAAAGTATGTGTGCAGCTGTTACACAAAATAGAATTTATACAGAATTACGCGATAAGAAATGTTTCTTTTTGTACTGACTAGTTATAAAAAATGTTTTTGATATGTTTACATGCATTTGCGAGCGTAAATATTTACCGTTAACGATCTAAAAAAAAGTTATTAGAACTTTAGATAGATTTGATTCTTGATGAACAAAAGCATTTTTGCGGGTGCTGATAATTTACATAAATAAATTGTGCCGCAAACTTTTTGAGCGAAGACATTTAACTTTAAATATTTAAATGGAAATAAACAATTGATTAACGGCGAAACCTATAGGATACTTACATGAGAGTATGCAGATAATTATCCAATGAGATCATCGAACACTAGGTAACAGAAGTGAACTCAGAAGACGTCTACACTCACAAAAATGTTACACAAAAAGCAATTAACAATTATCGGTATTTAAATGTGTTGTACAACGCGGACACGTGAGTTGTGGACTCGTACGCACTACCGGCACTGTCAGGGATTATTTATTTACGGATTTGCCTAAATCAGCAAGCGATTTACGCGATTTTGGGGGTGTTTTACGGATCAAGAGCGCTTGCCGTCACAAGATGGCCGGACCTAGGCTTGGTGTCAGTCCGATTGCTTGCCAACCCCCCTCCCGCTGTGCACGGAACCCCCCGTAAACGTCCAAAGGCTTTCATTCTCGCTTCTCTGCCTCTCTCCGTCCCACAATGTACGTGCAGTTACATCGCAGGCGGATATACACTATAGAAATTACGCTCATTACTCATTTTTCGCGTGTGCAATGTAAGGTGACATTTTGGTAGTGTTTTTGATATTTTCCGAATGCGACCAAGTGCAAAGGAGAGACTGTACGCTTCCTAGCTCTGTTTTGGTCCTTAAAACATGGTTCTTACGAAAGTGGGCGTGTGTTTATATTGTTTACCCGAAACGTAATTTTATGATGCACGCGTTAATTATTTATTTATTGACTTTTATTTAATCCTTAACTGTGGTCAATTATAACACCAAAGGTGGGTATGTACGTGTAAATAAATTGTTTTAATTACAATTTGTATAGGTGTAATCATACAGGGTGTTTCGTAAAAAATGCGAAATGATCCGGAAGGTGATTCCTTATCGAAAATTAAGGGAGCTCTTTTGTATATTTTTTTCCCCTTAGACATCTCCTTTCAGAGTTACACCCCCCTAAAGTGGAGCGGTAAAATTAGGTTTTTATTTTATTTCCCAAATTTGGATTAACGTCGAAGGATGATACATATTTGCTAGATTATTTATACTTATTAAAAGGTTTCCCATAGTAGTATTTTTAATCCTCTCCCACCTTCACAGGGGCTGAAAAGTGCGACCCCCGATGTTTTTTTTTATCAGAACATTTCGGTGGGTTAAAATTTTGCAATAAATTTATCTAGAAACTTTTATTTTGGTGGTTGTCATGGTTTGTTTCTAAATAAATCAAGCTTTAAAAAACAAATTTTTAAATTGCAACATTTTAACCCACCGAAAAGTTCTGATAAAAAAACCAACGGGGGTGCACTTTTCAACCCCCTGTGAAAGTGGGAGATGATTGAAAATATTACTATGGGAAACCTTTTAATAAGTATAAAACATCTACCAAATATCATTCTCCTACGTTTATCCAAATTTGAGAAATAAAATTAAAACCTAATTTTACCGTTCCCCTTTAGGGGGGTGTAACTCCGAAAGGAGACGTTCAAAGAAAAAACAATGGACCCTCCTCAATTTTTGATAGGGAATCAACTCCAGAATTTTTTTCGCACTTTTTACGAAACTCCCTGTATAAATAATATAATATTTACCTCAATACATACATTTTTTTAAAGAAAAAATTTAAATGAACGTCAATTTCATGGTATTTCCTTGTGTGAGTGTTTTTTTTTAATTATAAATAATCTTAAGTTAGTCTGTATAAGTGTAAAATTAATTGTAAATAATGTGGACAAATCTTCTTATCGCGTTCTTTTTTTATTCGATATTAAGACTGTTTTCGTCCTAATATGCAATAGTTATTTGAGGATAAGCATAAGTAATTGAAACGCAGTTGTGATTCGTCGTTGTTTACGAATCAATTAAAATTAATGAAACAATGGAAATCAAACGTTAGGCAGCGTGAAGCTGACTTTATGACCCCCCGCCCGCCGAAAAGGCTCGGGCCGGTCGCTCAAACAACTGTCGTGTACTAAACCGCTCGACTCCACTATCCGCGATATTACGCTAGCATCACATAAAATGGAAGCATCCTGAGTCGATACTCACAAGCCCAGCTCCGAAACCCCACCAGAATGCCCCAGATAGCCCTAAAACCCCTCAAAACGCTCTAAATCGCCGATTGCATTAATGCAAACACCCCATTATAATTGATTCCAGTATGTAAGAAATGCTCGTTAGTTAGCTAGTTTTATAAAATCCTTATTTGCCTACCGAACATAGACGTATTACCCACGAATCCGCACGGAAATTTGACGTAGATTACGAATAAACAGGCTGCAGATCAATATCTGTAACCAATCGTGAGTTACAGCCTAAAACATAAAGAGACGGTGCGAGGGACAAGGTTCTCGCGGCGCAACGGCCACAATACACACACAAAAATGCTGTTCCCGAACGAATTATATATGTATTATACATGACTTCGCAGGGAAATTTACCGCACAATCCAAAGAAACAAACGCCCAATCGATAGCTGTTACCGTTTAGAAAAAATTATACTCACACACTCGAATGACTCGACGGGCTGATGATTTTTGCCAACGAGCGTACTAAAAATAACAGATCTGACATAAAATGTTAACGTATTGCACACGAATTCGTACGGAAATTTGCTCTAGATTCCATTGCTGCAAGAATTAAATCAATATCTCCAACGGTGCTTCTGTTAGAGACAAAAATCCGAATAACATCCTTGCGCAATGGAATAAATTCACTTTGTTTTGCAGTTTTTATGACCAAGTAACGATTCCTGGAAGTAATATGCAAGTATTACACATGAAATCGCATGCAAATTTACTCAGCAATCGTTTGGTGATAAAATAAATCTATCATTTTGCACTCCCTCGATATAAACCTCAAAAAACTACTTTTAAATAAGAATTTGCGTACCAAGCCAAATAAGCCAATGCAATTCTTCATAGGTTCACCTTGTTACACATTCTTATATGTTTAAACGTGGATTTATTAATTTTGAATGTCCTAAATTACATTTCATCAATTAAATTTTATTATTGAATCATCGTAAGTCTTTTTTTTTTACAGTAGTTTGTCCAACCAACTAAGAAAATGTCTTCTTGCGCTTCATTTATTATGTGTATATCCCATTAATTACGATTTAAAAAAAAACTCTTACAAAAATGTGAAATAAAATAGAATCTCGGTAAATGCGTTTGGTTGCTCATAACATAACTGTAAAAAACGGAATTTCCGTTGTTTCAGCATTGATTTTCACAGAATATCGGGATATAACGAATAATATCAATTTTAGGTATAAAACAGGCTTAATGTTTTTGCAGGACAAATAAATTTTCTATAAAACCGTGTAAAAAATATAGATAATTGAGTTATCGTTGTTTAAAGAAGTTTGAGCAAGCGTAAAAAACGCGCTGTTAAAATTTTAGAAATCGAGCTAATGCAAAGTGTTAATTAATTTATAGCCAAACAAAATGTCAAACGAATTTTTACTGCCTTATCAGCATTTTTAAAAGTTCAAAATTTTTGAAATTATCGCTAAAAATTTAAACTTTATGAAAACGTTTGATTTGAGACCAATATTGTCTCATACCACTACCATTCCGTTTAAAAAAATTGACTCACTCAATAAAAAAATATATTTTCGTCCAAAAATTATTTGAGGTTATACCTAAACATTAAACAATTATATTCAAAATTGCTCCCTCTTTCAAAAAATGTAAAAATATACCTACAGGGTGTTCCATTTGAAATAACAAACTTAGGGTCATTTCCGGCGAAACCGGAAGTGAAACAATAGTGTACATAATGTTCAAATAACCCGGTTTTTTACACATATCATAATGTCTAAAATTTTATTATAACTAAAGAAAAAAGGGAGTGTCCAGAACTCAGTTATACCTGTATAAGGCATTTAATGTTGTTATCATTTAGGTCCAATGGATTACAAACTATACGGATAATCAACAAAAAAAAAATCCAGTAAATTTTTTTTTTTTAATCAAATATCTTTCTAATTATGCAATAAAAACCAGATGGTTCCAGTTAAGTTTTTAAAGTTACTTTCGGATTTGGGCACTTTCGGTTTAATCACCAAAACCGCTATAGCGTCAGTCACTTTTTCCCTATCTTTGTCAGACACATTTTCGAATAAGTGCTGGTACGGGTGGGTAGTCTGAAACAGCCCGTATACAGGGATGCGCAAAAGTATGGAAACAGACAAATATCTATAACATCATTAAATACACTACAATGAAATTTTTTATCTAAGCGTTATCGTATTTTTCGGATTCAATGAAAATATTGAGGTTGCAATGCGACTTCCGGTTCAACCGGAAACGGACAAACTTCGAAAATTTAAATGAAACACCCTGTATATTTTTACATTTTTGGATTTTTTCTAAAATTTACTTTAATAATAATGTATTGGTTTTATGGGCTTAAAGCCAACCGTTTTCGTAAAATTTACATTTTAATGAAAATTTTGAGCGATACAGCACTTTCAATTTTTTTTAACATTTAAGTTCTTTAAAAAGGCAGTAAAATTTCGTTTTAAAATTAGATTGACAATAGATTAATTAAAACTTTGCATCAACTACATTTTAAAAATATTATACAGGGTGTTTTCTACAGTTGGTCAAACTTGTAAAACTTTCAACATCGTTAACTCATTTTTCTTAAATACAATTTTCCATATGTTTTTGCGTAGTCTTGTAGAAAATTTGATTGTCTTTCAAAACATTCACCATGTTTTATTCTTAAAACTGATATTTTTCGAGATATCGCGATTTTATTGTAAATTATTAGGAAAATTATTAATATTTTCGAGTAGTCTATGAAGGTAGGCAGCGGTAATTTTGGAACAATTTTAGGTATAAAAAACATGGTGAATGTTTTTGAAGGACAATTAAATTTTCTATAAGGATGCATAAAAAAATTAGGTTGTTATATTTAAGAAAAATGAGTTATCAATGTTTTCAGTTGTGCAAGTTTGACCAAGCGTAAAAAACGCCCTGAATAATATTTTGAAAATATAGTTGATGCAAAGTATTAATTAGCTTATTGTTTGTTTCCATACTTTTGCGCATCCCTGAATGTGTGTGTGTCTGTGTGTGCATATTTAAAAATTAATAGTCATTGGATTCATCACAAAATCTAATATAGGTTTGATAAAACTGTTGTAGTTTTGCATCTATATTTCCTATATGTTTGTTATAAATTTAACCTGTTCTAAGTAGTTTTTATAGAAGTAAAGTTTTAAATTAAATTAGTGTCCGCATAATTGGCTAACGAAGTTTTTTAATGAGTGATGGTTATTAAGGCATTTATTTTACCTCCGATTATTTAAAGCGTGGTGAGTTTTTATCCCACGCTCGTAAAATATTGATGAAACAATTACCAGCAGGGAGGGAATTCGGTATCACAATCTCTTTTACGCTTTTTAAGAGACGCAGCTCATGAAAATATTAGTGAAATGCAAAATACGATGTTCAAGACTGTTTTAAAGCGTTTTAACGAATTATATTTGCAAATTTTAATTTAAAAAAAAAAACATATTCTTAAAGACTTTTTTTTAGTGTACACTGTAGTTTTGTAAATTTAAACAAATGAAATTAATCACGCAACTATGTACATAAATTTGGAACTTTCAGTTTTAAATATATACGATTTTTTTAAATGTATGATAGTTATTTTATCGTTGTGATAAATAAATAATTTTCTTTATAAAAATTATGACTCTTTAGTTGTTACATAGTAATTTAATATCGAGGTAGCCTATGTCTCAGTCTACCCAGATAGCATAGAGGTGCTTTGTTTAAGGGACACTTTTAATGTCACAAAAGAGGAGACCGCCGATAATAGTCATAAACTATTAACTAAATATTTTATTTATAAAATTCCGTGTATGTTACAGTCTTACACATTATACATAAATAATTTGATTCTCAGACACGCCATTAATCGCTTAGTTTGCTAATGATTAAATCAATAGAAAATGATATCACTACTAAATTGAGCCTAGATGAAGCCACTGAAATATTTTCAACACAAAAAAATAGATTCTTTGTTATTTTATCTTTGTGTCTAAATATATTTATTTCTGTTACATTTTTCACAATTAATACAGGTGTTATCTTGACCCCAAGTAAGAGTTGAAGGGGCTCTTGCCTAGGGCTTGCCGATTCCGCACAATAACGTAATTTGAAATGACATTTTTCAGAGAAATGAAAAACGAAATCAAATTCTCTTTTGGACCCGCAAATAAAAATTGCTTCAGGCCTGAAAATGTTAGTGGCGACTTTAGTGACTATACGTAATAATTAGCCTAGCTTGTCTTAGGTTGGTGTGTTAATAAATTTAGGGGGGGCTATAGTTAATTTTTACGTTAAAAAATTAGGTGCAAGAGACTTAAAAACCAGTTAAAATTAAACTGTGTGAACATGTATAACTTAAGTTGAAAAACCACTTATCTTATTTGTGAGAATAATCTGTTCTTAAAATATATCTGTACCAGTTTCGAGATTTCCGTCTATTCATCCTCAGTGGCGTACGCAGAAAAATATGTTAGGGGGGATATTGTTTTAATTTGCAAAAATACGACTGACTAATTTCAAACGGGGCATGGTAATGGTGCAATTAGAATATGATCTATAGGGGCTAGACACAAAAAGTGATGCGTAAGAGCCGCGGGGAGTCCAGGGGGCATCAACCTCCGATTAACAGCGCTAAGAGCATTTTTTTTAATTTCAAGATCAAACGTACTCAAAAATAGCATTTATGAGTAAAATATACAAACATAATATATTTTATACAGGTTGGTCCACTTTTTTGTAGCAGGATTTTAACAGTCGATGCAAAATCTAATTTTAAAGCGAATATTCCATATCATATTTAACACCAAAATAACACGGAATTTAGATCATACAGTACACTTAAAAATGGTGTTATTTTGCCTAAAGACAAAATTATATTTTTTTTAACTTTGTGTGTCAAATTTTAGCATTTTTAGAACAGATATTATTATTACTATTTTATTATTTCCGCGGAAGTGGTCCCCTTTCGGGTTCCTATACTGCCACCTATTGGTCTATTGCACCCTCTGGTGATGGTGATAGTCACTTAAAGTCACTTTAAAGAACTCCAGAATCTTCTTTGAGGGTGTTTTTCTTAACTTGGTTGTTTTTTTCCATCCCTAGAAGTCTACGCCGACAATGTGTGAACCCTTCACACTGGCATATTACGTAGAGGAGTATCTTCTTTTTCACCACATCCTCTGCATATAACGTTCTCTGAGAGCCCTATTATGTAGAAGTGTTTGTTTAGCCCACAGTGTTCTGTGGCTGCTCTGATGTCTGCTCTGCTCATCCTGAGCATTTCTTCTGAATTTTAGAGACATTTTACAGGATAGCCTTGGAGTGGGCTTGTCCTCCTACTTTTTTCCAATGGACATTATGCCCCTGTATTAATAGGTCACTAAGACACCGCTTGGCTGTTCCATAGGATGTACCACCTGTGGGTTCTGGTCCGAAGAAAGGTGTCTCGCTGCTAATTTTGGCTAGGCGATCTGCCTTCTCGTTCCCTGGTATGTTGGTGTGCCCTGGATATTTATACCAGTTTAACTTTATTCCTTCTTGCTATCACGTTAAAAACCCGAATGCAGTTTAGAACAAGTCCCGAGTTTACTTCCAACGAGCCAAGAGCTTTAACAGACTTTTTTAATGTGTTTTGGATTCAAATTATCTTACAATTAACACATTCTCATGAAAAATCTGGATAAATTGCTTCAGTTATCAGAACATAGACAAATGTTTTTAATTCAGTGCTACTAATATCGATAAAATTCGTCTGCGTTCTTTGTCTTTTACAGTTTATCTAATGTTTGCTGTTATTATTCTAGATATTAACACGCCACAAATTTGTTTCAATGGCAAAAAGCGACAGTGTCAAATTAATACGAAAATTAAGATAACATTGAAACCAAAATTTTGTCCAAGTTTATACACAAAACAGATTAACACCGGTCGACTTTTAACTGTGTCAAGTACCTAGTAAATATATATAATTCCTGAGAAATGAGAAATAAAGACGAAAAAATGGAAGGTTGCATCTAGTTTTGTTGTGTGCCTCAAACATTTATAGAATTCAAGTAAGATTGATGCAATTTTAGACCATTTTTGTAGCTGTAAATAACCCAACAATGTGGTTTTATCGTGAAGTAGGTTTACTGTAAAAAATTCATTCCTTTAATGCATAAATTACAACTATTATAAATGTTAAATCGAAGCTACCTAATATAAAATTTATCATTTTTCGTAAATCGTACAAACAAGGTTTTTTAAATCATACTGGTAAAGCTTCAAAAAAATTGTGGAGTACTAAAAAAAATTTTCTATTTATTATTACACTTCTATCATTTAATGACTATTATCATTATTTCTCTTTGCTTAAATCGCAGTTTTTACTATGTTATAAAAAGATTTGTAATAATTTAATTAAGTTTTGACAAAACGTTACACATGTTATAGTACATGTCTTAAACATTAAACTACAACTTCCAGTATTAACTTGCATTCAAATTAGTGTTAATTAGGAGAAATTACACAAACTATCTTTTTTGTGCGATCGTACTAGAAACAGCTGTTTGACGGACGCGTTAGCAACCATAAAGTACTGCATTACCGGCCCTATCCTTAGCAACGACCGTAAAAGTTACTTTTCTGGCCGTTACCCTTAGCAACGGCCGAAAAAGTAACTTTTACGGCCGTTGCTAAGGAGAGGCCGGTAATGCAGTACATACGCCGTCATCTGTCAGTGACAGAAAGTCACGTAGTTTCTAACCTATAATTTTGAAAATTACTAAAAATTTTAATTGTTTTTAATTCGATCGCACAAAAAATGTAATATGCACCTCGGCCAAAACGTACTTTTTCGGCCTTGTCTGTTTGCTGGCCTCGACTACGTCTCGGCCAGCAAACCAGACGCGGCGGAAAAAGTTACACTTTTTGGCCTTGATACATAAATAACTATAGTAGAACGATTTTGGCAACTCTTCTGTACTTTGAAATAAAAACACTACTTTTCGTCATCTGGGCAAACTACAATTTAATTTTAAAAATAGTAATAAAATATTGACATGCTGGTAGGTAGCTAAACAAAGTTCTCTATAATTAAATTATTAAAATAAGTATATCTCTATACTTTATTATAACTTGACCACGTCAGGTCGATTGATTGAAATCGACTGGAAAATAAAGTTTGATACAGAATAATTTACCCTGTAAGCATGTATGTTCTAGAAATCAACGAAGCTTATTTTCATTGTTGTCATAGAAATGGCTAGCTTTTCAAACTATACCATCTAGTTGTAGTATATTTTTGAAAGCACATTTCAGCACCTTTCACTGGTCGTGTCGTAGCTGTCATGTCTTTATGTGATCTAATTTCGATGCATCGAGAAAATGCAGTTTTCGGACATGGAGATACGTGTCTAGAGTTGAAATTTTAGGTAAGCTGTATCATTTTTTTATCATTATATAAAATTACTGCAGGCCAAAAAGCAGTATTTATAATTACCAATTAGCGATACATAGCTTTTAAACCCAATACTTTTTTACCGACTTAAATTATGTATTTTATTATTTAGTCCTTCTACTGTTAGGTGTAGGACTGTTGAGTTGTGTTGTGCTGACTTTTTCCCATGTTTTTCTGTCTTGTGCTAGCTTTTTTAACTCTTCCCTTTTGATGTTTCTATTCGTTACTGCTGTTTTAACTTCGTCGTGCCAGGTTTTTCTCTGTTTACCTCTTTTGTTTATTCCCTGTGATCTTGCTTCATAGGCTTTTCTGGTTAACCTTTCTTCTTTCATCCTGTAAATGTGACCCAACCATCTCAGCTGTCTTTCTTGTATCTTTGTTTCAACTGTTTTTAACTTTAATTGTTCTCAATATGTTTCATTTCTGATTCTATCATTTTTGGTTTTTCCTTGGATTTTTCTTAGAAATCCCATTTCTGCTTCATTCACTCGGCTACTATTTTTGTTTGTGAGTGTCCACGTTTCACTTCCGTACATAAGTGGCGGAGTTACTGTCTTTTTGACCACCCACTTTTGTTCGTTTTGGGACTTCTCTATTTCCAAAAAATGTTGTTCTGAAACTGTTAAATATTCTTCCTACATTTCCTTTCTTATTAAGTTGTCGAAAAGCATTGTTCTACTTTTTTTGTGGTGCTAGTACGGTTTAAACTTAAAATAAGATCGTAAAACTTCTTATTTGCTTGGGTAAGTGAACATTTTCATACTTTTGCTTATCATGTTTCCCAGAAAAATTTAAGTATCAATAGATTATGAAGGCAACCTCTGCGCACAAAAGGGATTTAGTAGGTAACAATTTTTGTTTGATTTGAAAGCTGTTTGTAGTACACTACTTCATTTAGCTTTAAAACCCAAACTTTCATATTCAAAGAATTTTTTTTTCTTGGCGTTGTAATACATCATAGATTTTAAAAATTTTCACGAAAACATTACTATAATAAGTATTTATAGATATTACTTTAAAGATCAGTACAGTTACTACCTGATTTTAATTAAAAACCATACAAATGTCACTTAAAAAAACATTTTTAAAATGCCTAAAAGTTTCGATTTGTAGACATAGTTATTAAATCTCGTGAAGAATAATTGTTTACAAAGAGATTTAACCAATCGAGGAAAACAATTTTAAAAAAAATTGCCACGATACGATAATAAATAAGGAAGTTATTAAGTTTTACGCATAAAAATAATTTTAAAACGCATATTTTTCAATTTTCAAAAAACTACGTTTTTCTTTATTTTGGCGTCACTACACTACAGAAGTAGTGACTTCTAGCATCTCAAATTTTGATCAGAGGATGATTCTGCTTTAGGAACCGTCAGTTTAAGACGCATATTGTTAAGTTGCATAAAATCCATATAAAACCTTAGATCATATAAACTACATGGATAACACTACCACAATGCAACAATGTTGTACACATATCCCAGACGTACAATTATACTGCATCTCCTTCTAACACATATGAAAGTATATTTCTATCTCGCTTTCCGGACCCACCGAGTAAAATCGTGTGCGTTACTATGGTTACGCGCGAAATTTGAACTAAAGCGTTATTTGAACTACTGGTAGATGCAATGTACTCGGATGTTTCCGTGTCAAATATGGGAGGATACAATAACATTAGATCAGACTTAGTAAGTTTTATTGCAGTACAATAAACACCGCTTATTAGAATCAATTGATTCAATTAAACGACGATTTTAATAGCAAAAAATTCTAAATGTCATTCACGCGTCAGTCGCTAGAATAGGCTAGGTAGGAAGTACGTTACAGTTATTATCACGGTTGCTCTACGATGACAGCGGACCCGGGTCCAAAACAAAGATAGCGTATATTGGGCCCACATAATATAGAAAGAGATAGGTTTAAAAAGGCACGTTGTACATGTCGGCAACATTGTCTTAACTATATTCCTATGGTGTTGTGTTATCCATGTAATTTATAATAATATGATCTAAGTATAAAACTATAGGAAACCAGACTACCGCGATATTTTTTAAGCTTTCTCAAAGGAAGCGGAAATGCTAACCAAACTGAAAATGTAAGAAGAATCGTAGGTGGTTTTGGAGTATGAATAACTTTTATATTTACACTTTTGTCATAAAATAATCAGGGGTGCCAATAATTGCAACTATTAAATTTTATATAATAAAGTAATTTTTTGTGCGATCGTACTATAAACAGCTGTTTGACGGACACGTTAGCAACCATAAAGTACTGCATTACCGGCCCTATCCTTAGCAACGGCCGTAAAAGTTACTTTTCAGGCCGTTACCCTTAGCAACGGCCGAAAAAGTAACTTTTACGGCCGTTGCTAAGGAGAGGGCCGGTAATGCAGTACATACGCCGTCATCTGTCAGTGACAGAATGTCACGTAGTTTGTAACCTATAATTTTGAAAATTACTAAAAATTTAAATTTTTTAATTCGATCGCACAAAAAATGTAATATGCACCTCGGCCAAAACGTACTTTTTGGCCTTGATACATAAATTACTATTATAGGTCAGTTTTATTCAGCAAATGCCCCCTTTTTCCATTAAAGAGTCCAAATAGAATCGCAGCGTAGACTGTTTGCGACCCTTGAGCTACCAGTTTGACACTACTGACCTACATCACTGCAACTGACGCACGGAGAGAATGAATTAAAAGTAAAATTAAACTGGAAAAGTATTTCTAAAGATTAAGTTTACATATCTTTATTACTATTTTAATAGATGTCTTATGTATGTATATTGATACAGTTGATTGTTTTTCATTTACTCTTATTTTACAATAATAATTTGTGAAACCATTTTGCTATGTAATAGTAAATATAAGTTTTTCCATCACTTAAGTTCTAAGGAAAATAACTGCAAGACTACACACTTAATTTTTTTTTTAATTCTTAAAAGTTTTCATTTTTTAACGCGGTTTTTAAACGAACTGGAGGTTTGGAGATGTCGAGACAACCTAGAGACGACAATAAAAAGTTAAAAAAAAAATACAATTTATATGTTCTACACATAAACTCATAACACCACATGACTGCTCTTGTTTTCAATTTTTAAAAACTTTTAAACCTACTTCGCAGCGCTCAAACACCTTTGTTTCAGTAAAAAGTCCTGAAACTGTTATACATGTTTAAAGTTTAAACTCCAATACCTATTTGTGCGTCACAAGAAAAGCGTATAGGATGCTGATTCATAGTAAACAAAAATTTAAACAAAAACTGTTTGGCACATATTTACGTAAAATCCATGCTGTTATTCGTTAGGGCATTTCTAGACCCCTAGACTGATGTTGTCCTGGATTTAAGCTTAGTAATTTAGAAAGTATGTTCTTATGTTGTAGTCCAGGGGTTCATAAAATTTGCAAGTAAGTTGCGAGCGTCTTGTATGTGGCCCGGGGTCGTTTTTAAAATATGTATAAATGCGTAAAAGCTTTGTTGTGGAATCATTAATCTATTTAGTAGTTAATATGTAACGGAAATATTCCATGTCATTTCCTTCATCCACGCTTGCCAAATTATTCTTGCCGACACAACTAGCTTGTAAATGCTAATTTAATTGTCTTGACGTCTCAATCATCAGATAATTTTCTCTAGTCGAGTGCAAAAGATGTTATTAATGCTCTCATAGCAGTATCAAAAAGTTGTTGAATGTAAAATTTTAAATTTATAATTCCAAATTAACATAAAAGCCTATTAAAAAAACCTTTATTCTCGAAAAAACAGCTGATACAATTTTGTTTTTTATATTCAATTAAATAGTTTTGTCACTGCTTTAAAGATATGTGGTACCTAACGAAGAAGGATATTTTGAAGAATAAATATCGCATAATATTATAAGAACGTAAACATTGCTAACGAACTTTTATGAAATAGAAAGTATTATATGTCACAAAATATTAAAACCCAAACATGCGTTTTTCGATTACCATAAAGGTAACGAACAAATTTATGTAATAACATCTTATCTAAATCTAAATCTACGATAACTCGACATCAAGTATCTAATTTAATATTTATTAATTCAGTACTTTCATACCACAAAAATTAAATGTCATTGATATTATTTATTTAAAATTTAGTCATTAGTCCTTCTACTGTTAGGTGTAAGTCTGTTGAGTTGTGTTGTGTTGACTTTTTTTCATGTTTTTCTATCTTTTGCTAGCTTTTTATCTCTTCCCATTAGATGTTTCAATCCGTTGCTCCTTTTTTTAACTTCGTCTTGCCAGGTTCTCGGTCAACCTCTTTTGTTTTTTTTTTTCAGTAACCTTGCTTCATAGACTTTTCTGGTTTACGTTCCTTTTTTCATTTTATAAATTTGACCCGAGCATCCCAGCTGTATTTCTTGTATTTTTGGTTCAACTGATTTCATCTTTAATTATTGTTCTTTATATATTTCATTTCTGATTGGTCTTTTTTTGTTTTTCCTTGGATATTTCTTAGAAATCATATTTCTTCTGCTTTCACACGGCTACTATTTTTGTCTGTGAGTGTCTACGTTTCACTTCCGTATAAAAGTGCTGGAGTTACTACCTTTTTTACCACTTCCACTTTTGTTAGTTTTGGAATTTCTCTATTCACAAAAAAATGTTGTTCTTAAACTGTTAAATATTCATCCCACTTTTGTTGTTCTTTCGTTTATTTTCTTGTCCATCCCTCCATTTTTCTCACCGATAACTCCTAAATATTTAGCTATCTACTTGTTCCAACCTAAGCCCATGTAAAGTGATGTTATACCCTTTTTCTCTGTTGTAACGATCATAGTTTTAGTTTTATTTGTATTTATTTTCAGTTTGAGTTTTCACAACCCCTGGTTTAGAGTTTCTAGAGTATGTTTACAAATTTCTATGAATTTAAATATTATAATGTATTTTTTAATTCACTAAACCATTATTGTTGTTTTTGGGCCATAATTTGACTTTCACCGTTTTTGTAACTATTGAATTGTAAATATGAATGAATTTAACTTATTTCAATTTCATTTTTACTTGAAATACGCCATGTTCTAGACCAGTTATATTGTAAAAATTTCATGGTGATAAAGAAATCGTATCTTGGAAAAAGGGATACACCCAAAGAAACGAGATCTATCGCAAAGTATTTAGCCCCATTCTAACATATGGTGGCGAATCATAGACCACAACCAAAAAGTCGTAACAGAAATATGGAAATAAGATTTTTTAAAAAAATTGAAGGTAAAACGCCTAGGGACATAATTAGAAACGAAACCCTTAGAGAAAACGTAAAAGTACAACCAATAGAACAAAACATCCGACACAACTAAGATGGCTAAGGACATGTACATAGAATTGAAGAAGATAGGCTGCCCAAAAAAGAATATGGGAGGAAAAAATCAAAAAGGAAGACCAAGGAAAACTTCGAATGAGGAGGTGGAAGAAGCTGATATAAACAGAGAGCGAGTGGAGCAAGGTTAGAGAACTAACAAGGAATAGAAAAAGATGTAGAGAAGCATACAAAAAGAAACCACATACATAAAAAGAAACAAAAGCGTCACACTAGTCACCCTTAACGGTAGAGAGTCATAAAAATAAGTAAAAGATCGACTTAATATTAACCCGCCGTGACTCGCGCTAGTTTTACTAACGTGATGACTCGCGCGGGGTGTTTCTAACACCCCAACGGTTTTTCAGACTCTTCATAGTTTGTCGTCTAATTTTACAGCTAATTTAAAATGATTTCACTTGATTTATTTTATACAAATTTGAAGACCTTTTACTATTTGTTAATGCAAAATATATTGATTTAGCTATAACAACAAAGAATTTTAGTCGGGTTAGAACAAATAAATTATGAATTATTTATTTATAATTTTTATTATATAAAAATAATTTATTTACATAATTTACCTTATAAATTACTTATTATTAAAACAGTGTTTACATATTTTGATCATATGCACAGCACACATATATATTTCGCAATTTTCGCAGTACATTTTAGTTTTTATATCTTTCGTTCTTGGACAAACGACACATCTCCCACTATTTCCTTTTCTTTGTTTTTCTTGTGGTTCTGATGTCAATGGCTCTCCGTATTTCTCGATCTTTCTCTTAAATTTTTTGGACAAATTTTTTAGCGAGCATCTCTTTGTTATAAATGGTTTTGTCAATTCTCTTGCAATTTCTCGGATAAATGTCCTCCTATTTGTCTTTCTTTCAGGATATATGTTCCTATAAATAACAAACGCATTGATACCTAATGTGTTCAACAAATGGTAAAAAATTGCAACTGGCCATGTTCTTGTATTTCTCGCAATACTGTAAGTTCCACACATTTCATCTACAGTATCGACACCACCTTTGGTCGAATTATAAAACGTGATCACCTCCGGTTTACGTTTTTCTTCCGTGGACGCATCTATGTTGATTTCACTATGCATACTTGAAAGCATCATGACATTCTTTTTTTTTTTAGGAACATATGACACAAGTGTCATATTTTTTCCGAATAAAAAGGAACTACTGTACAGCTCCCGATTTTTCACATCAACAATGTGGGGGGGAAGCTCTCTCTTATTCTTCCTAATGGTTCCCACTAGTGTCAGTTTTCTTTGAAGTAGGTCTTCTAAAAGTGGCACGCTTACGAACCAATTGTCAGCAGTAACGTTCCTCCCTGTCCCCGAAATCGGACCGACAATCCGTCTCACAACCTCCCTGGGACTGTTGTCTACTTTATAAGGTCCATCTGGTTGAACCCCAACATACACCTCCAACTTTTGGGTATAATAAACCCTAGCATCCACAAGAGCAAAAATTTTTAACCCATACTTGGCTGGTTTGTTTGGCATGTACTGGCGAAAGGAACATCTACCACGAAAAGGGATCAGTTGTTCATCTACTGTTGCGAACTCACTTATGCTATAAACCTCCTGAAATTTTTTTACAAACATTTCGAAAATGTCTCGAATGGCCGCCAATTTATCTGTTTTTCTCCTGTTTTCCCTGTCGCGAATGTCGTCAAATCGTAGGCACTGAAGTAAAAATTTAAATCTTTGATAGTTCATAGAAGCCCAAAAGATTTCTACGCCTAGACCATCTTGATCCCACAAATCACTTATGTTCTGGTGAGCTGATCTATTAGCCCCTAAATAAAAAAGTAACCCAATAAGACATCTTATTTCCAGGTTGTCGGTAGGCTTTGCATCCCTCGTTCGGGAATAATTTGGGGCAATTTTTCTAATCTTGATATTGGTACTGCTCACAATTACCCCAAGAATATTGTCATCAAACATTATGTTGAAACAATCTAATGGAGATTTTATTTCTTCTTTATTTCCAACGAACCCAGCTGTTTTAGACAAGATGTTACGGGCGGGTGTTCGGATGTTACGCCGTGGCTCAGTAGTACTCCACTTTGTTACACCATCTTTACCCATCAAAAAATGTTCGCGTGTACTTGATTGATAGTCGGTATCTGAATCACTGCAATCCTGCTCACTGGCTGTGTCGTGCTCCGATTCCTCAGCAGGAGCTTCGGAAAATTCACTGTCTGAATCATACGTTTCTTCATCAGAAATTTCACTCGAAAGCAGAGCAACTGTTTCTATGTCCCTCGCAGAACGTAAATTACTCATCTAAGGGTGAAAATAATTTGATAAAAATTGCAAATAGTGTTATTCACATTACTCAAATTTGTAATTGCTATACATAATATATTGGAAAGTGAAAATGACAAATATTTTCTTACCTTATGATATTGAAGTTGTTGTAATAATTTGTAATTTTCACCACGTACACTACTAAATAAAAGAACACAATATAACACTTTGTTTATTGGTTATAGAATAAAACAATAATAATGCTTCTGCTATTCTGTACCAACACTATGTGGTGCAGTGTAAGTACCAAGTTACCTCTCCTACGGGATAAGTAACGGTATAAGAAGGATTACTGCTAATGACAATTAACCTATATAATCCTGTTACAGTTAGGTATTTTATTTCTGTCATAAGTTTCCTAGAAAATGTAAGCAAATTTATAGAGCGATGTCAGCTGTAGTGGCATATGAAATCGCAAATGTGCTACAGTATACTTAGAAAAAACGCATAGTTTCGAAAAAAAATTCATAACTCTGTAAAAAAACCAAAGAAACAGATCATTTTCACAGAAAAGGTTGAAAACATATGTAGCTCCAGCTACTGAAAAGCAGGGCTCATAAAGCCCAACAGAAAAAAAATTACGCCATAAAAAGGAGGCTGGGGTGTCTGGAACACCCCGCGCGAGTCACGGCGGGTTAAGAAGTACAACTTGAAGCTTATATAATAATTATTTGTAATTGTTTTGCAGATGTAAAGCTCTACTTTTAACATCGCGCAGTCCTGTTATACATTTTAGTTTATTTATAGAGCTGAAAATCACACGTAATATAAATTTGAGTGTGAGTAATTGCTACACTGAGTTTAATGTGGTGCTTTAGCGTCGCATTAATTAATAATAAACATTAGTCATGTCGTATATCGATTTTTGGTGATAAAATAGGTAAAGCAGATGTTTTGTGATCATGCGTGGGCGAGCGAAACAGTTGAATTGCTAATTTAATACGAAAGTTGAACGTCCGGTGTATTTTTAGAATTGTGGACATGTTTAATATTTAAATTTACGCACTTGATTGCGCTGCGATTTAATTTTGATTTTTCAAATATAATTTTATTTATATTAAATAACAATAAAGTTTGATAACACGATTCTTAGTATAATATGAGTTTCCGAGTTTGATGTTTTTGATTTTGAACAAGTTATTTGCTTACAATATAAAAACATTGAAAGAGTAAATCATGACGAATGAAATTGCTATATAATTATATTATAAAACTCCTTTATCACAACAAAAAACCATACTGTAAAATCGTTTTGTTTCTTTTATACGTAATCTAACTAAACACAATATCTTGATTCAGATATTAGGCTAATAAATATTTAAACTTAACATTTGAATTAGGTAATTTGCTTGAAACTTTTTCCCTCCTAATGTTTAATGATTTTATCAGATTTTATCACGATTAGGGTGTGATAAACATTTAATAAACAAAACGTTTTAAATATCAAACTGTAATGATCGTTAGGAACATTAAAAAAGTATTTAACCTAATTTATTATTAGTTTTTTATCATTAAAATAAATAAGCTTAGTTAAAACCGCTTATCGTTTTCAAAGGATTTCTTGTCGAATTGCAATATTAGTTTCAAAACTCTCGTCAACACTTGCAGCCTTGTATACAGGGTGATTGATTGGGACCGGGCATTAAAAATATATGAAGAATGAAAAAGGCCATTGATCTGAAATTTTGGTTATGACCATAATGGCATATGATCTATTTAATGAAAATATTTTCAAGATGGCGACACTTCCGCAGAACCGGAAGTTGACGCGACTTTCTTATTTCAAATACAATGGTCTATATTTTATTGCATTTTTGGATTTAACACGTTATTTTAGAGGGGCCTTTTGATAGTATTTTCTATACCTAAGTGCAGTCGTTTTTTAGATTTTTGGACCTTTTTGAAAATTTTTTGATTTTCATCGTGATGCTTAATATTATCTACCGCCGCCATTTTTGAAAAGAAAACGCTTAAATTGAGACTGTGCATTAAAGAAACCTTGGAGTTCATACTGGAATTTTTTCAATCGATGAATTACTTACAGGGTCCAAAATTTAATTTTCTTTTAATGCACCTTCAGACCACTAAAACTCGTTTTTTTTCACATACAATGCCAATTTTCATTTTCTAATGCAAAATTAAATTCTGCATCAATCTGATTGATGTTTTTAGTTTTAGTGGTCTGAAGTTGTGTTAAAAGAAAATTAAATTTTGGACTCCCTGTAAGTAATCCATCGATTGCAAAAATATCGTATGGTTTCTTCTATGCATACTGCATAGTCTCAACTTAAGCGTTTTTTTCTTCAAAAATGGCGGCGATAGATAATATTAAGCATCACGATGAAAATCAAAAACATTTCAAAAAAGTCCAAAAATCTAAAAAACAACTGCAGTTAGGTATATGCTATCAAAAGTCCCTCCAACATAACGTGTTAAATAAAAAGTAGACTATTGTGTTTGAAATAGGAAAGTAGACGTCAACTTCCGGCATTTCTGGAAGTGAAGCCATCTTGAAAATATTTTCATTAAACAGATCATATGCCATTATGGTCATAACCAAAATTTCAGATCAATTTTTAAAAAACGTTAATACATATGTATATTTAATTTAATTGAAGGATCATTTTTAACTACATTCGATTTCAAAATAGTTCAAAAACAAAAAACTAAAATCCTAAACTTTATTTTATGCTACAATGAAACAACAACTAAAATAAACATTTTTACTATTAAATTTAATTAACTCGTAAAACTTTGTCATAAACTTAAAGTTTCTTAAGCACCTTATAGACAGTTTTATAGATTTATCGTGCCAGAGCTTATAGTATTTAAACTTTATCCATCCAAATCAAACTTCCCTTAGTTATTTAATAATGAATTTCGAAGAAATGCTTGCACGAATTAAAGTGAGAAAAAACTGTCCTTTTCTTTATATAAATAATATAGTTTTATTAAATTTGTAGCGTTATTAAGTAGCTCATTTCTAAAACAGACTGAATGAAATATATTTACCGCATTAACATCAAAAACTAGGTCAAAAATGCAAACTTCTTGGCAAAGCATTCAGTGGTGCTATAAAAATTTGATGTTATGACCTGTTGTATAATAAAAATTGGTTAATTTTTGAAAATTTGGTGTCTTGGTTGTATTTTGTACTTAAATTGTCACGTTGTTTTAAGCAATATGATATATTGGATTGTCTTCTTCCGAAATAACTGTATAAATAACATATCTTGCATTTTTAACGTTTCCATTATATTATAACTTTTTTTTTCTTGTAGTGGTTTTTATAACCAAAGAAAAGGTATTTAGTCGTGCTGTTATAAAACTCAGACAGTGTTTTTACCAATGCAATTTTCGTTGTAAGGGTAATTACCCTTTGATGGTATGAAAAGAGTTTTTTTTTACATCTTTCCATTAATATTAACAATACAATCAAGTGATGTATTTGCAAATCAAAGAATAACTTCAAGGCAACCATGTGAACAACAAAAATAGCGTCCACAAGAATTAAGACAGCCGAAAAAACAAAACCAAATCAGTTATGCTAAAAGGTGGCTAGACTAAATGCAAAATAATTTTTTTTTGTAAAGTTTTGACAATCTAAAATAAAGAGCCGATGTTTTAGATTTGATCGGTTTTCATAAAAACGGTAAAAAAATTCTGAAATCTATTTTGATATTAAAAATCAGCTTGAAATTTAGCACCTTTACCAAATTAAAACCCGTGGGTTATCTCTAACAATAAGCGAGAACCCAAAGGTTACCCTAGATTAGATACAGCGTTTTCCAAAATGGCTTTCGTAGAACCCCGGGGTTCCACTGAAAAATTCAGGGGTTCCGCGTGTTTGTTGGTGTTGCTTTACTTATTTTAACAGTACTTAAATCACACCTCTAAAACAAGCGTCCATTTTTATCAATTAAAAAATCCGTATCAATAAAAAAATTAATGTCTTATAAAAATTGGGGGGTCCGTAAAATATAGGGGAACGCGGGGCAGAACGGACACTTTAATTCATAAATAGTTGTAATTTATTAATTTAAGTTAGAAAGAATCTGAAAATTTGTATTTGTATTCTCTGTTTATTCGTTTTTAAAATTTAATTACAAAATAAAAAATTATCCTATAAAGTGTAAATTCAGAAAGAAGAAGAAATGGCAAACGGTCCATTCTGCCCCAGGGTTGGGGCAGAACGGACCTTCTTTGCAAAATTGTTTAATTTGTCAAAAAGAGTCAAAGTAGTCATAGCAGAACATAATTGAGCTTATTATTCGAACAACGTAATAATAATAATGTAGATCTTTCAAAAATATATGCTTAACAAACTTAAAATTAATTCGATAAAACAAAAAATTTCAAAAATTATTTTCATTGTTTATTGTTTGTTAAATCATAGATAGTGTCAACAGAAGGTTACAGTACAAGAAACATATTTAGAAAAGAAATAAGAAAGAAAAATCGTATAGGGGGCGGAATGGAACCTCGGTCCATCGTGCCCCAATCCGTCCTGCCCCATTCGTTGAAGTTAGGTACAGTTCAAATTTCTCTAGAATGGTCTATGAAATATACAACAGTAAATACACAGGAACGTAGTCCAAGATTCGTAGTTTAAGGATATATCAAGAAAAAATGTAATAAAATTAAAGTTTTTGCTTACTTTGCATATTATGATGACAACCAATTACAATACAGAACTATAACACAAGCAAATACGGGACACGTGCGAATACGCTTCTATCTAGAATGACCAAGAACGACAAAAATATCGTGTTATGCTTTACTTATGGTTCCTAAAAATTTTCTTAGATAGTGACACGGTACAATTCAAAAAATAAGCGGTGTTCCGTTCTGCCCCGTGGTTCCGTTCTGCCCCGCGTTCCCCTAGGTGTTGTGTGGGTTCTGCAATTTTTTAAATATCGTGTAAGCAGTGCAGGATTTACGTATAAGCTACACAAGCTATAACTTAGGGCCCCACTTTCTTGGGTGCCTCTCAAAAAAAATGTCCGAGTGAGCAATTGTCATATAACTTAAATATATCATATTTGGCACTGACATATAATATCTGGACTTATAAAGGGCCCCATATCTCAAATAGCTTAGGGCCTTATTAAGTCTAAATCCGGCCCTGCGTGTAAGGGTTCGCAATAAAATTAGTTTGAGAACCGCTGCCCTAGAATTTGAATCGGCCTGTATATTTGTGTTCTATTTTTGTTCTACGTATTTGTATTTAATTTATAAATTTCATTCCATTCGCTGTTAATAATTTATTTAAATAAAACTATTGATCGCTTGCGTGTTATACATTAATACGAATGGTCTTTGATTTATTTTCGAATAGAACAACCCATTATGTCCCTCCTGACATTCTGGCTTATTTACGTTACCTGCCCACATAATGCCAGTACGTGTAAATTATTTTCAGCAAATATAACCTACATCAGAGCATAAGGGAGACAACCGTGTATTTTTGGAAATTTATATGCCGCATTGATCCACCCAATTCATTAAATATCATGTGTTTCTTTACATAAGTACTGACGTAAATTGTTACTTCATAAAATGTACAAGACATCACTAAACTTGTCAATCAAAACCATCGTACATTTACTGCTAATAATTAGGGCTGCTTGAGTATATTTTTACACTGTACTTGATCAATTATTCACGTAAATATGGACTAATCTGATTGTGGGTGTCTACTGCCTTCTAGATCTATGTTTGCTTGCATTAAGAAATGTACTTTGTGTGAGTTCGTCATACTGAAGTGCACTGTTACGGCAATGGATAATAAAAAAAAAGCATTGTAAGTTGCTTAATTAATTAATCAGATAACATAAAAAGCAATAAAATTACAAGTTACGTCTTGGCAATATTCGTAAATTTAATTTATAAAAAATGTTTTCTGGTTTAGTTTTTGAGTGTAAATCGCGTTTCAGATTTATTTGCAGGAATAATAACTGAATTATATTGTTAGAATGTAAGTAGAATGTAGTTAGGGAAAGAAAAATGTTCACACACGCGGAGGGGAAGTAAAAGTTGTTCCCAAGTGATATTATGTCACTTCTCGTTATTAAGAACCCTTTTCCGTTGAACAAAAATCTGAATGGCATAACATATACGGGTGTGGGAGCTCACCCTTTTGAATCCCTGATTAGCCAAGAATTCTGAAGGGAATAAAGACTTGCTCGTCATAGAACCATTAAAATATTAGCATAAGTGGTTTTGCAAATGTTTAAATTATTAAAGTTATTCGTTATTAATATCAATATACAGGGTGCCCCAAAGATCATTACCGCCTCAAATGCCTCCTTTTTTTTCAAAAAACCCTACCAAACTTTGCATAATTTGCATATATTAAATGAATGGCATACTTTGTCATTAAAATATTTTCAAAATCTTTGTTTTTTTGACTGGTAGTGTTGCGTAAAGCCAAAATCTCTTATGTTATTAAGTTATGTATACATTTTAATACTTTTGAAACATTTTGTCGATAGCAAAGAGCTTGCATTATTAATATAAGATTTTTTAAATTTGAAAGTTGATCATGATAAACTGCTTCATTAGTTTTAATGAACAAAAAAACGCAATATACGTCTTCATGGCCTTTCAATAACCTCAAGATTTTGGTAAATTCCTCGAAAAACAATTATCAGTTATAATATATTAAGGGAACATTATTTTTCCGGTTTTAGGTGACTTTGTAGATCTTAACATTTATTCAGATTCAATTGACATATTAAATTTTATTTGTGCCAACAATTTGGAGTGTGTATTTGGAAATGTTACTATTGTTCTACGACTTTTTTTAACTTTGCCCGTAACAGTAGCTTCTGCCAAAAGATCTTTCTCGAGATTAAGATTAATAAAAAATTACTTAAGGTCATCCATGTCTCAAGATCGGTTAACGGGTTTATCAATAATTGCAATAGAACATGATATTGTTACCATGCTAAGTATTAAAGAAATTTTGATTAATTTGCTAGCATAAAAGCCAGAAAAGTAAAATTTTAATATTAATGTTTGCTTACAAACAGGGAGTCGAACCGAAATTTTTATTTTGGAGATATAACCCCTAATTTCATTATTTCTTATGGGTCGTCAAGTTTGGAATAATTAAATGTGCTTTTTTTCCTCTTTCTAAAGAGATATTTCTTGCTCTATCTATTTTTATAATATATTTTTTTAAACAATATTTTAGTTTTTGGTCCAAATTTTAATTTATTACTTTAAATGCATTAAAAATTGATAATCAAATCACTTTCAAATTGGGTAGTTTGCGCTAAAGTACACTTAATGTAATTTCACCAAATAAATCGGTGATTTAGTAGGAGTGCTTCGATGCTCACATGAGTTATTGCGTTTTGACTGTGTCATCCGTTTAATTACCTGTTACTTGTTGTAGGATCAAATAACTGCAGTTGACGAGGGTGTTCAATTTTATGCAGTACAGTCATGGTTCGAGCGCAGTAATTCATTGATAACCAATACCTGTGTTAGCTGCAAATACCTATAACGTAATGTTTTGGAATTAGATTCACGTTATGAAAATTGACTTCACTTAAAGCTTATAAAATTACTGGTTCTATTGATGTATATTTAACACGTTCTCAATTGATAATATTTAATAGTAATTTAATAAAGTAAGTAATCTGTTTGTTCTTGTACAGTTTGTTGTACATATTCTAAACAAAAAGATAAATAAAAAGTGTGAACGAGTTAATTGTCTATTTTTAAGCTCGTATAATTGTTTGAATCATATTGGACGCCTGTTTTAGCAAGTCTGTCTATTATTGGTTCTTTTACTGGTAGTAAAGTAAAATATTGAAGCATTATAGAAAACAATTTTAGCTGCCTAAACTCTGGAATAAAAGAATGCGACACAATGGCACAAGCTTTTTAATACAACGATTTTTAATTATATTACTTGTTATTTAAATGTAAGGGTCATTTATTTTGAGTTTTATTGCTTTTATTATTCTTTAAAAAGTATTATTACTCCAGGACACAGAAAGAACTTTTTGTTATTTGGTGAAATATAATCTGGATGGATATTAAGGATATCTACTGCATCAATTAAACGTAGGAACTTCATCGTTGTACGATTATTTTAAATGCATTCGTGCCACATGCATTTTGTGCTAGCTATAAAATAAATCTTAACTATGTGGGTTAAAACTAATGTTACCATAATATCATTGTACTTGTTTGGCAAGTTTATAGTCCATAAAATAGAAGTAACCATCACATTTTGATTATTTGATCACTGTTCAGTGGGTGCAATTATAATAAACATTTGTTTTTCGTAAAGGGGTTAGGATAATTTTCTATTATTTGCTAATATCAATTAAATAACATTTTACAAAAACTTTAAAAAAATAACGGATGAACAGCAGAAATGAGATCTTCGAGAAGAATCAAAGAATGTACCAGAATTTACCAAATAAGAGAAGATAGAAATGTACCATATGGGAGAGAAAATATAAGAATACCGAGAGAAATATAAAGAATACGTTAACTGAATTAAATAGCAAAGATTACCAAAGACGATAAGAGAGTATAAGCCAAGAGAAAGAAGAGAGGTGGAAAAACCCATGAAGAGATGGGAACAACTGTGTTGTATTGAGAAGAAGAAACATGCAGTTTACCTAAACCTTGAAGTGAAGAAGAGGTACAAAAAGAAAAAAATTAAACTGCATTTAAGAGTTTTCTTTGTACAGCAAATAGTACCTCTGGGACGAATCTATCACATCAGTAGTTACACCATTGAAGAAAATCGTAAACTTTTTGAAGAATAAACAAAAGCTCAGGCTCAGATATCGTTTGTTTTTTATTCAATTAAAATCATTAACTTACTCCTTTGCAGTCAACCAGACATACTTAAAGGGTCAATAAACAGATTAAGATCCATGTTAATATTTTTTCACGCTCTTTGGTTTTAGAACATCCTCAAAAATAAATCACGTACTGATTGTTAGGTTCAGTGCACAGTAATTGTAATGTTGTGTTTTAAACAACGGCAATAATTATTATAAAGCGTTTCGATTTATTTAATTTAAATTAGAACTGCACAGGGTGTCTTATTTTCGATGCCCATACAGGGTATCTCGGTTATTATCAGAGATAGAAAAAAAACTAAGTACGTAGCCTCGATTTCCTTTTTTAAGAGGAATTCATTGCCGTAAACAGATTTTTGATATCTTTTTAATTTTTGAAATACAGCCAAAAACCGATTATTGGCAATTTTCAAAAATGTTAAATATCTCGCTTAAACGAAAAGATTTAAAAAAAACTTTAAAGACATTTTTGGCATGGTTTTTTGTCCTCAATAAGATAGCGATATTCAATTTTTTTACTCATATAAATGTCGGTATATTACACCTAACTTTCTTATTTTAAAGGCAACCATAAGCAAATTATATATTTTTGAAAAGCGCAAAAAGTAAGCTTTCGATTTATGTCAAAGCCAACTATGGTTGCCATTTAAAATAA